>CM038673.1:64231605-64579082 GCA_021605145.1 Aegilops bicornis | reverse complement strand
AGAGGGGCGTAAGAAAAGGCAAAGTTTTTTGAAAATCGCTTTAGAAGTGGGGGAGAGGAAAATGAGAGACGATTTAGTGAATAATGTAATGCAAGAGATGAGAGTTTATGATGGGTACTTCAGGTATGTCTTGACTTGGCGAGATCTCCCCTAAGAATGGCGCCGTAAATTCTTCCTCGCTACTTATTGAGCTTGGTTAGTTTTTCCTTGAAGAGGAAAAGGTGATGCAACAAAGTAGAGGTAAGTATTTCCTCAGCTTGAGAACCAAGGTATCAATCCAAGAGGAGATAACGCATGTCACCGAATACCTACACAAATAATCAAAAACTTGCACCCAACGTGATAAAGGTTGTCAATCCTTCACTAAGCTACTTGCAAAAGTGAGATCCGATAGAGATAGATAAATGGAAAGTAAATATTTTGTATATTTTGGTTTATAGATCGGAAAGTAAAGGATTGCAAAAAGTGTAAATAGGAAACTAATATTGTAGATCTGAAACTTATATGATGGAAAATAGACCCGGGGCCATAGGTTTCACTAGTGGCTTCTCCCAAGATAGAAAATAATACTTGGGTGAAAACATTACTACCGAAAGCAATTGATAGAAAAGCCGCAAAGTTATGACGATATTCAAGGCAATGATCATGAATATAGGCATCACGTGTGTATCTAGTAGACCTAAACGACATCGCATCTACTACTATTACTCCACACATCGACCGCTATCCAAAGATGCATCTAGAGTATTAAGTTCATAAAGAATGGAGTAACACATTAAGCAAGATGACATGGTGTAGAGGAATTAACTCACAATATGATGAAAACCCCATCTTTTTATCCTCGATGGCAACAATACAATACGCTGCCTTGCTGCTCATCACATCGAAGGACACCACAAGATTGAACCCAAAGATAAACACTTCTCCCATTGCAAGAAAAACCAATCTAGTTGGCCAAACCAAACCAATAGTTTGAAGAGAATTACAAAGATATCAAATCATGCATAATAGAATTCAGAGAAGATTCAAATAATATTCATAGATAAGATGATCATAAATCCACAGTTCATCGGATCTCGGCAAAAACACCGCAGAAGAGTATTACACTGAATAAATCTCCAAGAACATCGAGGAGAACATGGTATTGAGAATCAAAGAGAGAGAAGAAGCCATCTAGCACTGGTATGCGTCGGTGCTATACAAACGGGTTTTAACCCCTTTCCGCGACGACATTTGGAACCGCCACCAAGTGAGTGTGGGCGATAGGGTGGTCCTTCCCACATGACCCAAAAACCGTCGAGGATAGGCCCTCCGCACACAGTCGGGAAAATGAGTTCGTGGGCGCCGATCGGGCAAGGCATCGAAACCCAATCGTTTCTGTTCGTATGTACATCCCACACAGTGAATCCCAGAAACACATTTTTGTTTGTGTGTATATCACACACAACCAATCCAAGGAATATGTTTCCGTTCTTATGTACATCCCACACAGTCAATCCAGGAAAATGTTTCCGCTCGTATGTACATCCCACACAATCAATCCAGTGAAAACATTTTCGCTCGTATGTACATCCCACACGCCAATCCAGGAAAACGCTTCCGCTCAGTATGTACATCCCACACTAGTTTCGGTATAGGCTCGTGTGTGATAGGTGTAACTATCGCACATGCTTTGCCTTGGTTAACCGTTTGCTTTTATCAACTACATCACACACGATTTGATGAAGAAAACTGTGTGGCATTGGGCTATCCATCACAAGCGCTTTTACTGCTAGAACCGTTTGCAAAGTTCCATGACCCATTTTGCGGGTTTATTAGTTCACAATTAATAATTCCAAAGACACGCAATTCACATTTCATATCGAACAACTGTTTGCCAATTTCATATCAAGCACATAGATATATTTTAACATCACAAGACGATAGCTACCTGAAACAACATAGTACATCATATAGCTAGTTAAACTTCATAAGAACAAAATATTCATTTCCCTAATCGAAGTTCATCCAGCTTGTATTACCCACCTCGCCTTTCAGCTTTAGTAAGAACCTGGTTTGCACCGCCAACCTGGGAAAGTGCCTCCTCCTTCTCCAACACCATCTTAGCATAGTCTGATTTAAAAAATCTGAGCTCATTCTCCACCTTCCTCTTTTTTTCCCGCATCTTCAAATATTCTTCAGCGTTGACAGCACTTTCTCTAAGCCTACCTCTGTTCTCTTCCTCATACATGATCCAGAGCTTTGCTAGGCACATCTTCAAAGACTGTGGCCACTCTTGATCAACCCACTCCAAGTAAGGACACTTCCGTTAATTCTATAATATTTAAAACTAGATCAGTAACAATCATAGGGAAAATGGGTTTATAGCAACATAGAAAATCACCAATACTTATTTTGAAAAACTGAAGAAACAGGTTAATTATGACATATCTTCTTAAAAAGATCAATGTGCAAATGAATTAATTGTTACTGAGACAACAACCAAATTCCAAAACATCGGGCTATAATTAACTACAACAACGCTTACAAGTTCTTACTCTTGTACTATAAATAACAGATTGGACATTTTAAGAGGAAGGTGAATATAACCGCAAAAGCATAGCGACATAAAGGTTCGGATGACAAGAAATTGATACTAACAGTGTGTACACGCACAAATTTAGTAACATAGAACTAATCGCACTAAGACTGTCCACTATGTATGCCAAAACCAGTGTAAAGACAACGGTTGTTACATCTCACACCAAAGGTTCTCAGACCGACGAGCCGATGCAGCGGAAAAAATTAGGGACTCAACTCCGAGCACCTAGTTGCTCCTCGATGCCCAGCTTCCTTCGTGCCATAAAGATTTAGTATTTTACCGCTTGGCTGCTCGGATGTGTGGACAAGTTGGCTGCACAACTCGCCGAAGCGGTGCCAATTAATTTTCTAATGGCACCGTTGATGAGATGGCAACATTTCTAGATACTAGGTACGAACCGTGACACTGCCTTAGGATGCGTTTGGATGAAGGTGTGGTATGAATGGGTTGGGACCATGATAGTGTCTGAACCACATCTAACAAATGATTTGTAACAACGAAAGAGGGTCTAACCTTCTTTGCACATGACAGAAACTTCCTCCCACTGTCCACAGATTCAAACGCAACTAGCTTCACGCATGGAGATTGATGGTGACAACGAAAGCGCATGTATCTTCAGCCATCCCGCCCATTAGTTGCAAACCGATGGTCCTAGGGAACTACAAGAGGAAGAAATGACTAAAATCGATCCTTCATTCCAAGTCATAGCCCGAGAGAGAGAAGAGAGGCATACCCAGGTGGTGAAGGAGTCATCGCCGCTGAGGAACTGGCCGGAGAGGTCTTTGAAGAAGACCATGGCGACCCCGACGGGCAGGATGTGAGACAGCGAGAGAGAGGAAGCAAGCGAGGAATCGGCTATAGCTTAGGAAGGAAGGAAGGAGGAAACAGGGGAAATGTGACTTGTGGTCGGGGAGAAAAGGGGGTGGGGAAGGGGGGGTAGATATTTCGGAGGTAGGCCAAAATTTTCAAAATGTGGAGGGAAACTTTTACATGCGGTGTCACGGACACCATTCTCTTTGAACGATAGTGTGCATCGCAAAACCATTCTTTCCGCTTTATGTGCATGGGAGGAGTTTGATAATTCAAATTTTGGTGGAAATTTCCGGTACACCATTGCATGATTTAACATCGCTTACTAATTTAGGGCACACAAAGAGCGACAAAGACACGCACCACACTTACCGAATCAAGCAATTTTAGTAATTAAACAGAGCCATTGACCTAAACATTGCTCTAACAAAAGACCAGCATTAAAAAAAGCCTAAGTATGCATAATTTTTGTGAACTGCCTACTGCGCTTGGCCTATGCATCGCCGGTGTGAGATGAGACGTGGATGACTTGTCTCATGACATGTCAGTCAAGCAGGACTCCATGCCCCCCGCTGAATTGACCGTGTCCTCGCCCCTCGATGCCGCCCTCAAGGTTGTAGTACTCGTAGTAGTGGCTGCGCCAGAGCTCGCGTTGGTACTTCACCGCTGATTCCTCGACGGACAGACTATTCTCTACCTCGACCTAGGCCATGCGCAACTCCTCCTCACGGCACTCCTCGATCTCCGCCACCTCCTGCATCTACAGCTCCCGCTCGGCGACCTCATTATGAAGAAGGTGCTCCATGGCCACCGCCGCCTTCTCGGACGTGGGTTGCATGCTGGATTCCGTGGTGGCCTGGAATATCTTGCTATGGATGGCCTCGACCCGGGCCAGGGCGACATCGACGGCACGAACGGCAGCTCGAGTGCTCTCGGCTACTGCAGCTGCCCTGTCGGTTGCCGCAGATGCCCTCTCGGTGGAAGCAGCCGCTACCAATGCGGATGTGGCAACACTCTCGGCGTGAGGCGCGTCGCTGGCCCCGCCGCAGCGGCGACGCTGGGGGGGGGGCATCGTACGGGCCTTCACGAAGCGTTTCCACGGCGTCATCTTTGCAAGAAGGGGGTGCGGGAATGGGGATCGGGATTCGTGGATTCGTGGGCTGCCGACACTGGAGCAGACGCACCGGCGAAGCTTAAGGAGGAAGACTTAAATAGACCCAGAAATTTTCATCGCAAACGGTTCTACAAAACAACTGTGTGTGATGTTGTAGATATTTTTTATTAGTTGTGAAAGACGAATTTGGAGTAAAGTGGCAACGGATGGTGTTTTAAATGTACGAGAAAATTTGTAGTGCTAATACAACTATCATGTCAAATTTTGAAAATTTCAGGGTCATTTGACCGCTTAAGACATTTATGTGATTTTCTAGCCATTTAATGACCGTGAAATTTGAACTACGCATATGTGCATGCAACATCTAACCATAGCGGTTTGAAAAGTCATATTTTTGTACTTGTGTGCGATTTAATTCCATGTGCAAAGAAATTGAAGGAATTTTCAACTTATTGGTGATACGCCCAACGTATCTATAATTTTTATTGTTCCATGCTATTATATTACCCCTTTTGGATGTTTATGGGCTTTATTTTACACATTTACATCATTTTTGGGACTAACCTACTAACCTGAGGCCCAAATTGCAGATTGTTGTTTTTTGCCTATTTCAGTATTTCGTAGAAAAGGAATATCAAACGGAGTCCAAACGGAATGAAACCTTCGGGAGCGTGATTTTTGGAACGAACGTGATCCAGAGGACTTGGAGTGCAAGTCAAGAAGCAATTGAGGCGGCCAGGAGATAGGAGGGTGCACCCACCCCTCCTGGGCGCGCCCCCTATTTCTTGGGCCCCACAGGCGGCCACCGATGTACTTCTTCCTCCTATATATACTCCACGCACTCTCAAAAAACATCTAGGAGCCAAATAAAAAACAATTTCCACCGCCAGAATCCTTCTCAGATCCGCGAGATCCCATCTTGGAGCCTTCACCGCGCCTCATTGAGGGGAATCGCCCATGGAGGGCTTCTACATCAACACCATAGCCCCTCCGATGAGTTGTGAGTAGTTTACCACAGACCTTCGTCCATAGTTATTAGCTAGATGGCTTCTTCCCTCTTTTGGATCTCAATACAATGTTCTCCCCCTCTCTTGTGGATATCTATTTGATGTAACTCTTTTTAAGGTGTGTTTGTCGAGATCCCATGAATTGTGGGTTTATGATCAAGTTTATCTATGAGAAATATTTGAATCTTCTCTGAATTCTTTTGTGTATGATTGAGTTATCTTTGTAAGTCTCTTCGAATTATCATTTTGGTTTGGCCTACTAGATTGATCTTTCTTTCCATGGGAGAAGTGCTTAGCTTTGGGTTCAATCTTATGTGTCCTTACCCAAAGGATGTAAAGGGTTGCAAGGCACGATTGTATTGTTGCCATCAAGGATAAAAAGATGGGGTTTATATCATATTGCTTGAGTTTATCCCACTAAATGATGTCATCTTTCTTAATGCGTTACTCTGTTCTTATGAACTTACTACTCTAGATGCATGCTGGATAACGGTCGATGTGTGGAGTAATAGTAGTAGATGCAGGCAGGAGTCGGTCTACTTGTCGCGGACGTGATGCCTATATACATGATCATGCCTAGATAATCTCATAATTATTCGCTTTTCTATCAATTGCTCGACAGTAATTTGTTCACCCAACCGTAATACTTATGCTATCTTGAGAGAAGCCACCACTCAAACCTATGGCCCCGGGTCTATCTTTTGTCATATAATCTTTCAATCTACTTTTATTCACATCTTTACTTTTTACATCTATATTATAAAATACCAAAAATATATTTATCTTATCATACTATCTCTATCAGATCTCACTTTCGCAAGTGGCCATGAAGGGATTGACAACCCCTTTATTGCGTTGGTTGCGAGTTCTTTGTTTGTTTGTGTAGGTGCGTGGACTTTGAGGAGCCTCCATCGGATTGATATCGTGGTTCTCAAAACTGAGGGAAATACTTACGGTACTATTGTTGCATCACCCATTCCTCTTCAAGGAAAACCAACGCAAGCTCAAGACGAAAAGAAGGATTTCCGGCGCCGCTGCCGGGAGGTCTTCGCCAAGTCAAGACATACCAAGTACCCATCACAAACTCATCTCCCTCGTGATTTACATTATTTTCCATTTGCCTCTCGCTTTTCCTCCCCCACCTCACCCTCGCCGTTTTATTTGCCCTCTCTCTCCCACTCTCTCTCTCTCTCTCTCTCTCTCTCTCTCTCTCTCTTTTTCGCTTGCTTTCTTCCTCCTAGCTTTTGTTTGCCGTTATGTCTGAAATTGGGGAGATTATCGTTGATATGGCCAATAATAATAACATGGATAATTCTGAGGCTCCGGCTGAAGAACCCCCTATCTTGCATACTAAAAAGTTTTGAATCGGTAGTGGTAACATTATTGGAAAAGGTGTTATTCAAGATTTCTTTACTTGTGCCGGTGCTTTACCTTCCATGGGTGGTTCTATTCTTCATAGAACTAGTTGTCTTGCGGATGCTATTGCTATGCTTGTAGTTGAACTTGAAAGACAATTTATGCATATGCATCCTTGCATACAAAGAATTTTTCTAGAATTTTCCAATATTGAGCATTCTTCTGTTAAACGCGTTGTTACTATCTTTTTGGCTCATGAGTTTTGTCGGTGTACTAGAGTAGGGGTACCCTAGTATCCCGAACTTGTGCACGGGCAACAGAAAGCACCTCAAGGGCAAGGCTTGCCGGGTGACCGCCAAGGTCCTCCGTGGTTCCTTTGGAGCCATTCAAGAACAAAGTATTCAAGCCAAGGAGATAAAGCCCCGCAAGAGGAGCTTGCCGGAAACCATTCAAGAACAAAGTATTCAAGCCAAGGAGACAAGGCCCCGACAAGAGGAGCTTGCCGGAAGGCCAACCAAGGCATTCAGGAACTTGCCGCGACGCGTACACGCCCCGGCAAGGCCCGTGAGCGACAAGCTTCGGGCGCGACAAGACAACGATCATGCAGAGCGCTTAGCCGCGCAAGCTACAACTCGTGCTCACGCCCAAAGCATATCCACCAACATGTCGCCTGGGCCTTTCCAGCGCCAAGGTGGCAAGAGGTCAGGCAGCCAGCCGATGTGCGGTGGCAAGCGGCGCCGACAAGATTGCCATCGTGGCAAGCGGTGGCGCCCGACGGTCCCTTTTTCGCACTATTTGGGCGACGCAGACGGCATTTAATGCCTTTGTCCCCCGCCGTGGTTAGGTAGGATACATCGCAGTGTAGTTGTACCAACCGCAACACCTTTCCATTTTTACCCTTGCTCATGCGCACACTGTCGGTGACCCTTGAGCATATAAAAGGAGGCCCATGCGCAACGAGAGGGGTTCGGAGGGTTCAAGGCGTAAAACACTCACGCCGGGTCTCAAGTAGCAGCTAGGGTGTATCAGAGCACTCAGCGCCCCGAGCAAGAACTCAATACACTTTACATGTAGCAAGAGGAGTATTATCTCTCCGGAGAGCTCCGGCTGGGTAAACTGCCTCGTGTGCTTCGCCTCGATCTACTCTTCAGGCGATCTCCGCCCCGCCGAACCAAAAGGGGCTCGGTCCGCCGGTCCCATAGGTGTTCGTGGATCAGCTTCCCCGACATCTTTGGCGCGCCAGGTAGGGGGCGTCGAGATTGTGTGAACCTGATCCGGCGTTCACACGAGCTAGATCATCATTTTCTTCATCAACATGCCACCGAAGAAGAAGACTTCGGAGGCAGCTGTTCCGGCCCATCGCCGATCCCACCACCACCGGAGCAAACGGGTGGTGGGGTAGACGCCGCGGAAGAAGGGCGCCGACGAGGGAGCTCACAAGGCTGCCAGGTCCAAGGACAAGGCTGCGCAGACCTCGGCGTCCAGACATACTCCGCGCCCATCTCAGAGGCGCTGGACCGACAAAGGTCATGGTATTCGCAGCACTACGCGCTCGCTGGACCAAGATCGAAGCTGGTGGATCTCGGGTGCTCAAGACCAAGATGCACGCCAACATGCCGGGCATCGAAGCGAGGCATTTGTCGCTCGACGGGATATCGCTCCTTCTAACATAGTTAGAAGTCCGAGCATATCCCGCTCCTCGCACCGCTTCACCACTACCGCCCACCACTCCAACAGAAGCTTTGGCGCGAGCTCAATCGCTCTCGGATTACCCTCCAACGGCATGCATAAGGTCGACCAATGGAGGGCCACCATTCGAAGTCTCATCGGCTTCGCTTAACGGGCGACACTCCGCAGCAGCCGAGTACATCGATGCCGCCGGCAGGACTGCCAGCGCCGAGCCGGGCGACAAAACCGTGGGGGTGCAGCCACCATGCACTCTCCACCGAAGGTTAAGATCGCCGACCGCCGGATCCACCTCGACAACGACTCCACCGCTGGTCATCAGATCCACGAGCTCGCCGCGATCAGCGCCAAGTTCTTCACGAACGACAAAGAAGAAGACGCCGCACTCGTGATCGAAGCGCCAAAGAGAAGCGCCGGCGTCAATCAGACCAGCGCCACCGGGCCCTCTATCGACATGCATGCGCCAGGGAACCAGCGACTTGCCGTGACGCGTAGGTTGCCCTGCGCTCACTCGTGAGCTGCGGCAAGTCCAAAGGGCCCAGAAGAAGAATTTCTGCCGACGCATCGTAGAAGTACGACGGCAAGTCGCATCCGGTCGGAGTTCCTCAAAGATCTACACCATCGCGGTGCAAGCTGCCGGGACGGGACGACAAGATCCTTGCCAACTACTTCACCGGTGCTCAAGCCCAATGTCGATCTCGGCTCATGCACTTGCCGGACAACTCCATATCCTCCTGGGCAGACCTATGCCATCAGTTTGTCGGTGCCTTTATAGGCGGCCACAAGCCTCATGGTCAAGAGAGCGACCTTCATCTGCTCGCCCAGAAGGAAGGAGAGCCCCTGCGCAAGTATATTCAGAGATTCAGCTGCGGTACAAAGACAACATCTCAGATGTCCACCCCGCCGCTGTAATCAGCTGCTCCATCGTATCGCGCGAAACCGCAGGATGCGGGAGGAGATGGCGATGTGCAAGATCGTAGACGCTGCTGAGCTATATGCCCTGGCCGACAAGTGTGCACGTACGAGGAAGGGAGGAGACTCCCTGCAGAGAATACAGCAGGAGGATCTGATAGTGAGGATGCTGCCTCGACAAAGAAAGGCCGGCGGCGGAACAACAGGAAGAAGAAAGGCAAAGATGTGCTAGTCATTGAGCAGTCCGGCAATGGGGGTGGCGCCAAGAAAGCCAAAGCTGGTAGCTCCGGCAAGGAGATTGCCGCAGGCACCAACTACCATTTGTGGCGGTCGCCGACAAGCAGGACGGCACCAACAAACAGTACTGCAAGATCCACCGCACTAAGGGCCATGACCTCTAGACCTGCAAGAAGGTCGAGCAGCTCGTCGAGAAGCAAAAGGCTGAATACGAGCGACGCGATAAGGAGAAGGCCCAGGAAGGTGCTGGAGGAGCCAGCAAGAAACGCCCCGGCCGAGGAGGACGCCGCGGCAAGGCCAAGCAATGCAAGGAGACAGACCTTCGCGCCGCGACAAGGATGAAGATGACGACGACGATGAAGATATGGATGATGACCAAACCGATGAGCAGGAGTTCCGAAGCCACAGAGGTCCTGCGGCGTTGACGGCGGTGCTTCTTCAGATACTTCACACCGCCACTCAAGCAAAGTGCGGGAAGTCAATGCGGCGTAACCACCCATCGAGTCATCACGCAAGCCTCTCGAATGGTCCGCAAGACGCCTATCATCTTTGATATTGAGGACCACCCCGATCACATAATCATGCGGTCGGGTGCTTGCCGATGTTGGTTTCACTAACTATCCGCAACCTCAAGGTCACAAAGATGCTAGTTGACGGCGGGGCCGGCTTGAACTCGATCTCCTCCGCGTACTCCGTAAACTCCAGATCCTCGAGAAGCGAAGCTCAAGAGACCGCACATTCCAAGGAATCAATCCGGAAGGAGCAAGCCAAGGGAAAGATCACGTTGTCCGGTGACATTTGGCAGCGAAGTTGAACTTCAGGACCGAGAGGGTCACTTTTGACGTTGGTCGACTTTCCATTGCCTTACAATGGGATACTCGCCGCCCAAAGACTCGCCAAATTCATGGCAGCCTCTCACTATGCATACAACATGCTGAAGATGCCAGGCCCGATAAGTGTCATCTCTGTCCCTGGCGACAAGAAGGATGCTCTTATCTGCGCCGACAAGATCTACCGGGAGGCAGCAGCCACAACAGATCGCAGGTCACTTGCCGTTGAAGCTCCCGGGGGGAAAAAGAAGACCAAGTCCGGCAAGAGTTCTGATGCCCACTCCGCAAGCGCACCTCTTCGGAGTGCTGCGCTACCGCCGAGGACGCACCATCGAGCTCCACCGCAAGTGTAAGAAGACAATGGCAGCTCCACCAGAGACCAAGAAGGTGTCCGCTTAAGGAGGACGGCACTGGTGGTACCTTCACCATTAGTGCCACTCTCGACCCTAAATAGGAAAAGCGCCGCTGTTGCTTTCCTGCGGGCGAACGCCGACGTGTTTGCGTGGCAACCGCCCCGACATCCCCGTGTTCCTGTGAAAGTAATCGAGCACCATCTTGCCGTCTGCCCTCATGCGCGCCCACAAGCGTAAAGTCAGGAAACAAGCAGTGGAGCGCCAGGAATTCATCGCAGAAGAAATCAAGAAATTGGAAGTAGCAGGCCTTGTCAGAGGAGTGCTCCATCCTACGTGGTTGGCCAATCCTGTAGTCGTGCGCAAGGCAAAAGGGAAATGGAGGCTTTGTATCGAATTTACCGATGTCAATAAAGCTTGTCCCAAAGACCCATTTCCCTTGCCGCGCATCGACCAGATTGGTGACTCCACGGCCGGATGTGACTTGCTTTCATTTCTTGATGCATACTCAGGATACTATCAGATCTTCATGGCAGAAGAGGATGAGGAGAAGACCACATTCATCACTCCATGTGGCACATACTGTTTCATACGGATGCCCTTCGGTTTAAAGAATGCTGGTTCAACATTTGCAAGGGTGGTCCATGACGCTTTTGAGCCACAAATACACAGAAATGTGGAAGCCTACATGGATGACATAGTGGTCAAGAGCAAGGACAAGGAAACTCTGATTCAAGATTTAGATTTAAACCTTTGCAAATCTGCGCAAGATCAACCTCAAGCTTAACCCCGAGAAGTGTGTGTTTGGAGTCCGCCTCCGCAAGCTTCTCGGTTCTTCGTGTCTCAGCGGGGAATTGAAGCCAATCCCGACAAGATCAAGGCCATTGAGCAGATTGAAGCACCAAAGCGCGTGAAGGATGTACGAAGACTTGACGGTTGCGTGGCTGCTCTCAGCAGGTTTATCTCTAGGTCTGCTGAGCGCGCCCTGCCATTTTTCAAAATACTGAAAAAGGCAGGTCCAATGAAATGGACTCCGGAGGCGGAGGCTGCGCTGCAGGACTTGAAGAGATACCTGTCCTCCACTCCAACACTTGTCGCACCTAAGCCACAAGAGAAGTTGCTGCTATATATAGCGGCAACCAATCAAGTGGTTAGTGCTGCGTTAGTGGCGGAGAGGGAGGCGGATGATGAGCCAGCAACCACGGCAGATGCATCCAAATGGCAAGCTGTGGGACTTCACCGACAAGCTCGTCCCGACAAAGGTGGATCTGCGCAGTACGTAAGAGAATGGTGCAGCGCCCAGTTTACTTTGTCGGCCCCTTCTGCAGGGGCTAGGTCAAGGTACTCTGGTGTGCAGAAATTGCTTTTCGGCCTTCTCATGGCCTCGAGAAAGCTGCGCCATTACTTCCGAGCACATGAGATCACAAAGTCGTCACTGCTTTTCCGCTCAAGAGGATACTGCAAAATCCGTATAACAGGCAGGATTGTCGAGTGGGCACTGGAACTGTCAAGCTTTGGCCTCAAGTTTGAGAGCACTTCAACTATCCAAAGCAGAGCATTGGCAGAGTTCATAGCAGAATGGACGCCAACACAAGATGAAGAAATTCCAGAAACAAGCATCCCCGTCAAGGAAGCAAGCAAAGAGTGGCTGATGTACTTTGATGGTGCCTTCTCGCTGCAAGGCGCCAGTGCGGGCGTGCTACTTGTTGCACCCACCGGAGAGCACCTCAAGTACGTAGTCCAGATGCACTTTCCCAAGGAGCAAGCAACAAACAATACCGCAGAGTATGAAGGTTTGCTTGCCGGTCTCAGGATCGCAGCAGACCTTGGGATCAAGAAGCTCGTTGTCAGGGGTGACTCACAGCTTGTCGTCCGCCAAGTGAACAAGAATTATCAGAGTCCGTTGATGGAAGCTTACGTTGATGAAGTGAGAAAGCTAGAGGAGCACTTTGACGGCCTCATGATGGAACATGTTCCAAGAGCTCAGAATCGACATTGCCGACGGCTGTCAAAGTGCGCCAGACTTAAGTTACCTGTGGAACCAGGGATCTTTGTGCTCAAGCTGACTCGACCGTCTCAGACGCCATCAATCGACAGAGCAAGAAAAGGAAGTTGGTTTCTGGTGACTATTTTCCGGCAGAGCTCCCCGAAGTCGCCGTCAAGAAGGTCCCCAAGATCAACACCGAGAGTGCTGAGGAGCAGTCTGCTCCGGCGAGCCCTAGGGTTTGTTCCGTTGAAGCAGACGCTCTCGACAAGTTTTGCTCCGGCAAGCTTGCCGGGGAACGTCAAGTCTGCTGAACCGCAGGTTCTCGCCCAGAGAAGCGGATGTTCCCGCAGCAGCAGATGTGCCTTTAGTCCTTGTTGTCGAGCCGCAAGCTCCAAAGATGGGCACAACAGATTGTCCGCTTCCTTCAGACAGAGAACTTCCCAAGAGCAAGAAGAAGCCGAAAGAGTAGCCCGGCAGCTAAGTATGTACCAGTTTGTCGACGACACACTGCATGTAAGAAGACTCAACGGTGTGAAATTGAAGTGTATTCACCGAAGACGGACAAAAGCAGCTGGCGAAGATACATGGAGGCATATGTGGTCACCACATTGGCGCCAAGAAGAGCACTTGCCGCAAAGCGTTGCCCGAAGGTTTCTTTTTGGCCGACAGCCTCCGTGATGCAACTGCACAAGTAACCAAGTGTGAAGCGTGCCAGTTCCATTCCAAGCAGATACACCAGCCAGCTCAAGCTCTCCAGACGATCCCCTTATCCTGGCCATTTTCGGTCTGGGGGCTCGACATCCTCGGCCCTTTTCCCCGAGCTGTCGGGGGCTTTGAGTACTTGTACGTTGCAATCGACAAGTTCACAAAGTGGCCAAAAGTGGAACCAGTGAGGAAGGTGACAGCACAGTCAGCAGTCAAGTTCTTCAGGTCGATTGTTTGCCGTTTCGGGATCCCTAACAGGATCATCACCGACAACGGCACACAATTCACGAGCCGCACCTTCATGCAGTACGTCCAAGATCTTGGCGCCAAGGTCTGCTTCGCTTCTGTTGCTCATCCGAGAAGCAACGGTCAAGCGGAGAGGGCGAATGCTAAAGTGCTGCACGGGCTCAAGACCAGGACTTTCGACAGGCTGCACAAGTGTGGAAAGAACTGGATTGAGGAGCTGCCGGTGGTTCTTTGGTCGATCAGGACGACGCCAAATCGAGCCACTGGCCAGACACCTTTCGCTCTAGTCTATGGAGCAGAGGCAGTTCTCCCCACGGAACTCATATTCGGGTCGCCTCGAGTGCTCGCTTATGATGAGCTTGAGCAAGAGCAGCTGCGACAAGATGACGCGCTGCTCCTTGAGGAGGACCGTCTTCAGTGTTGTCAGACGAGCTGCTCGATACCAGCAAGCTTTGCGCCGCTACCATAGCCGCAGTTAATGCCAGTCTCGAGGAAGGCGACCTTGTTCTTCGGCACGCTCAGTCCGCCAAGAATTCCAACAAGTTGACGCCGGCGGGAAGGCCCTTACCGGGTGAAACGAGTCACTAGGCCTGGCGCTGTCCGCCTTGAGACCGAAGATGGCATTCCGGTGAGCAACTCCTGGAAAATTGAGCATCTTCGTAAGTTTTACCCGTAGGGCGCGGTTGCCGGAACCTGTTCCGGCAACCACCTTTTGTACAAGTCTTGCCGATGTTGCATGTAATCCTTCGTACAAAGCCGGGCGCAGACCCCGTGCATAAATAAAGCTCATGTGCTCCGCACATCTTGTCAATTTCATGCTTTCTATTTTTTGCATGTGTTATCTGACACTTTGTGCATCACCTACCCCTGGTAAGCAATAACGAGCCGTAAGGCTCCATATCTTTATTTTCTCTTTTTTCTCTTTCTCAAAGAAAGGAAGTTTCCCTCGCCCACAAGTTTGCCGGGGAAGGAGAAGATAATGGTGTGGACCAAAGGCGTCATTCAAGAAAGTTTCACTACCGAAGCAAACGATGTAAAAGCTAAGTTGCTAAAGTTTGAGCAATCAGTTTTAAAATTTTTAAGTTATCTTCCTCGAACGACCGTGCTTTGTATGGAAAACCTGTGCGTGAAGGAACCAACTCGTAGCTAGTTGCGCCCTTACTTTGTTTCGAGTCCGCTCAACAACTTTAGTGAGCTGCGACTAGTTGTGACAAGGTTTCTTGTCGGTAGCGGCACCGCCAAAGAAGCTTGACGTCCCCTTTTCAGCCATGGCTAAGGTGCTCATACCGACAAGTTCCCTAAAAGCGTAGGGCAAAAACATACAAAGGAAGGAATCAAGTAAAGGAAATAACATAGCAATCGCTACCCAAAATAGAGTCATATTACAAGATAGCTTGCCGCAGCTCTAACAGATTGTTCTCATAACATGACCAGTAGCGACAAGGAAAAGAGAAAACGGGCGGCCTAATCTATGCGATCGCCCTCAACCCTCTTGATTCCGCTCACCTTGTCCACAATGGGTGCGACAAGGGTCTTGAGCGCTTCCAGATCAGCATCCGGCGGCAAGGACCTGAGGACGTTGGTGAGGTTGAGGCCTGGGTTGCGGAAGGCCACCTTCACCAGCACCTTTTGAAGAGCTGCCGCGCAGATCTTGCGTGACTCGTCGGCCAGCTGCTTTGGAATCCTCTCCCGGAGTCGCTGGAGGGCCATCACGACGCCTTTGAAGAACAAGCTGAGCTTGGCGCTGGGTTGGAGGTGCTCGTCGGAGGAATACCCGAGGTCCTCCATCCCCAGCTGCGCCAGCTCCCTGTCAATGGATGCGGCAACGTCCACAAGACCCTCCGTCCAGTGCTCCACGTTCTCCCTAAAAGTGTTCTGGCGGCAGCCTTCGCCAAGCAGCGCCTCGGTTTTGATCTTCTCCTTCAAGGCCACCTCCTGCTCCCTGGCGCCGTCCAGCGTCTGGGTCAAAGTAGCCAGTTTCAACTCAAGATCCGCGTTGGAGTCCTTGGCGGCGCTAAGCTCTTTGCTCCTCTCGGCGAGACGACCCTGCAGCTCGCCATGAGCGGTGGCGTCCTTCTCGCGCTCATGCTTGAGCGCAGCAAGCTCCTCACCGCTCGCCTTGAGATCGGCCTCCAGCTGCGCCACCTTCGTCTCCAGCTCCTTCTTGGCGGCCTCTGCAGCTGCGGCAGCATCCTTTGCCTCCTTGAGAGCCCCGCCGAATGTTTGCTCGCGCGCGGCAAGCTCCTCCTCATGGCTGTTAAGGTTGACCTTCCGCTGCGCCAACTCGCCTTCCTGCGCAGATAGCTTCTCGGCAACAAGCCGCGGTTGCTCTTCAGCTTCAGCCTTCTCGAGGAGGAAGGCTTTCCGCTCCTCGGCGAGTTGCTCCCGCTCCTCTGCCAAGGACCGGAGAGCTTCCTGGCGAAGACCCCAGAGCTCCTCCGCGCGCTTCTCGATGTCCACTCCCGCCTTCGCGACAAGCGCTTCTTGGGATTCCAGCTTGGCCTGTCGGGCGCGGTAGAGCGTCAACAACTTCCGCAACAGCCGCTCTTCCTCAGGCTCGCCGCTGCTGCTGCTTGGCGCGTCGACCAGCGTCAGCCCAGCGGAGGCGAGCACCTCTCCATCCAGGATTTCTCCTTCAACCGGCGCCCTGGAGCTTGACGCCCAGGGGAGCTTGATGAAGACGCCATCGCCGACCTTCAAATAGGCGCCGGGCTGGGGCTCTTTGGAGCCTGACGCTGTGGCAGCGGCGGAGGGATCGACGGTCGGCGTAGCGCCTGGCGCTCCTGCGGCCTCAGGGTCGTCAGTGCGATCGCCGGGCCCCTCGCCAGCTTCTGCGGCGGCAGCTTTGGCGGCCTCTTCGCCGGCGGGATCATCAGCGCCGGCTTCTTCTTCGGTGGCAACGGCGTCGTCGGTATTGCCACGCGCGTTCTCCTCGCCGGCGACCTCGGTTTCATCGGCTCCGTAACAGATGGATCTGACGACCGGAGAAGGGAGAAAAGTCAAGCAAATATTCAAAAAGAAAATCAGAAGAAGAAGAACCCAAGGGAAGTTTTCAAGCAAGAGGATTACCTATACTAGGATCTGAAGTCGTGGTCTCAACCACCGGAGGGTCGCTGGTGCTGTCTCTTGCCGGATAACTGTCCCTTGCCGGAGAATTCTCCCTTGCCGGAGAACGATCCCTTACCGGGGAATCCTCCCTTGGCGGTGTAGTCGAAGCAGATGGCATTTCGGGAGCGGCTTCCGGGCACTCCTGCTGAGGCTGCTCTGCTCCTCCACAAACCAATAATCAGATGTCAGCAAAGAAAGAGCACCCATGCGCGCCTAACAGCAGGAAATAAACCATATACTTACGCTGGGGGCTGCGCTGGGGGCTGCTTTGGGGAATAGTTGCCGGGTCCGGCAAAGTGGTCTCGGACATGTCCCCTGCCGTCGCGGTGGGTTCATCCTCGATGACAATCACCGGGGCCTTGGCTCTCTTCGCCGCTCTCTGGGCCAGGGTCCTGAAAAGGAACGGGTTCGGAGTAAAGCAAATCAGATACAAGACAAAACAGCTAGAATTGAAGAACTACAAGTACAGCAAAGAATCTTACTCTTCTTCTTCCTCGTCGGAGCTGAGCGCGGAGAGGTCGAAGTCCGGCTCGCCTCCGGCGCGACGAGGCGGAGGAGTAGGTTCCCTTAGCCGCTTGGCAGGGGCAGAAGCGGCGGACCGGGAAGATCCCGCCCCAGTTGCCGCAGCGTGAGGTGCTCCCGCGGCAACAGTGCTTGTCGCGGTAGAGCGTGTCGCGCGGCGCGGCGGCTGTTGACTCGTCTGCCGCCCCACTACGTCCCCGGCCTTGCAGAGACGCCTTCTTGGTGGAGCCGGGGGCTCCGCTCGCGGCGAGCTGGCTGAAGGTGGGGAGGAGGAGGAGCCGATCTTCAACGAGTCGCTCGCGCCCTCGGCGGGCTCGCTCGACTCAGCTTCAGGCCCGACAAGCTCTTCCTCGCCGGCAAGCTCCTCTCGCTCGACAAGGCTTGCCGCCACTGCTACCTCTCTGCCTCCTCCATGGTGAATCCAAACTCGCCCGCCGCAGCGGCTGCCGCCGCCTCTTCCAGCCTAGTGGCGATGCGCTGCATCTCATCATCGGTGGTGTCGCGGGTGAGGCTCTTCTGCTCATCGGAGCGGATCGGCACTTCCACCAAGCTGTCAAAGAACTCCTGCACGACGTCGTCTGCAGGCTCTTGCCAAGTGGGGACAATTCCATGCGAATCGCACAGCGGCATCATTGCACGGATGCGGTCGAGCGAGGAGTTGTTGCACAGCGAAACGACACTCCTCGGCAACCTGAACGCTCCGGGATGTTCAGGGTCGTGCTTGAACAGTTCCAGGAGCATCGCGTCGCCCAGCCTGTGATCGGTGAAGTTGAAGTTGAGGCCCGGGCGCAGCCTCGTGATATCCGCCGCATTCTGGAACTCCCAGGCGGGTCTCCTCCTCTCCTGCAGGGGGACGATGCGGCGGCGAAGAAAATCTGCGCCAACAGTGCCTACAGTGAGCCCGGCAAGCCTAAGGCGTAGGATCCGGGTGACGGCAATCTTCAGCCTATTGTCTTCCGGGGCCACACTGCTCCAATCGTTGCCATGCACTACTGGAGCTTGGCGCTGGGCGGTAAATGGCTGCGGGTTCTCCTCGACAATCCAGCACCAGTCTGCTCTCCATTCATCCCACTTGCCGAGGAGCTCCTCCAGATAAGCCTCCTTCTTGCCGATTCTCGAGATCCAGGCGATTCTGCCGGATAGAGGCTCCCCTCTCTCAACTCGGGGCATAAAGAAGTGGCGGAAAAGAGCTACATTTGGATAGACTCCGACAAAGTTTTCACAGAGATGTGCGAAAACTGCCATGGTCAGAACGACATTGGGGGTGAAGTCAAGGAGGCGGAGCCCGTAGGTGTTCATGATATCGCAGAAAAATTCAGAGAAAGCCGGGCAGAGCTCGCAGTAGAAGAACAACGCGAAGAAGGGATATCTATTCGGAGCCAGTTCCGAAGCGGCAGCTGAGAGTACCTTCGTGCGCGGATGCGCTCGCGTCTCCGTCGACCAGAAGAGGTAGTAGTACTCCCTCAGCTCCTTCAAGCGGCGGGGGGAAGGTTGCCCGCTCCTTTCGCGGCGCCCGCGAGCCGCTCGCCGACTTCACGGCCTTCCCCTTGTCGGCTTTCGGAGCCATGGCGAAGGTGGTGGGGGAGATCAACGGCGTTGGTGGTGCTGGTGGCGATGGGGGCGGAGCGCTGCTCTCTTTCAGCTTTGGGAAGAAGGGGGGAGCGGCGGAGATTTCTGAGATTGGAGTAGCAACCGGCGAGATGGGCGAACTGCCCCTGTTTCCCCTGCTTATAAAGAGGGAGGGGGCGGACGTTCCGTCTTTCCGAATAAAGAAACCACCCACGATCTCTCCCACGACGCCGCATTCGACGCGTGCCGTTCGGGGAGGGCGCGGTGGATACGGAGTAAGATACGGCGTAACCCAGGCCGCGCGTGCCCGTGCCCTGTTTTGGGCCTGGCCCAACAGCGCTCGGCACCGTGTGTGGCCCAGGCCCGGGGGCTCCTGTCGGTGTACTAGAGTAGGGGTACCCTACTATCCCGAACTTGTGCATGGGCAGTCGCAGCACCCCGCGGCAAGGCTTGCCGGGTGACCGCCAAGGTCCTCCGTGGTTCCTTTGGAGCCATTCAAGAACAAAGTATTCAAGCCAAGGAGACAAAGCCCCGGCAAGAGGAGCTTGCCGGGAAGCCATTCAAGAACAAAGTATTCAAGCCAAGGAGACAAGGCCCCGGCAAGAGGAGCTTGCCGGGAAGGCCAACCAAGGCATCTCAAGGAACTTGCCACGACGCGCCACGCGTCCCGGCAAGGCCCGGTGAGCGACAAGCTTCCGGGCGCGACAAGACAACGATCACGGCAAAGGCGCTTGCCGCGGCAAGCTACCACTGCGCTCCACGCCCAAAGATATCCACCAATGTGTCGCCCTGGGGCCTTTCCAGGCGCACGTGGCAAGAGGCTGTGCAGCAAGCGGTGCACGGTGGCAAGCGGCGCTGACAAGATTGCCATTGTGGCAAGCGGTGGCGCCCCTGACGGTCCCTTTCTGCACTATTTGGGCGACGCAGACGGGCATTTAATGCCTTTGTCCCCTGCCGTCAGGGTTAGGTAGGATACATTGTGCAGGTAGTTGTACCAACCGCAACACCTTTCCATTTTACCCTTGCTCATGCGTTGCCACCTGTCGGTGACCCCTTGAGCACATAAAAGGAGGCCCATGCGCAACGTAGAGGGGGTTCGGAGGGTTCGAAGGCAGAAAAACACTCACGCTCTGTCTCATTAGCAGCTAGGGTGTACTGTAGCACTCAGCGCTCCCGAGCAAGAACTCAATACACTCAGACATGCAGCAGTAGGAGTATTATCTCTCCGGAGAGCTCCGAAGCTGGGTAAACTTCTTGTGTGCTTCGCCTCGATCTGCTCTTCGTGGGATCTCCGCCCCCCGCCGAACCGAAAGGGGCTCGGTCCGCCGGTCCCATAGGTGTTCGTGGATCAGCTTCCCCGACAAGTTTAGATTTATAATAAGAGAGGCCAAAGAAATCTTTGTGCACTATAGGGTGGACGCCGATCGTCCCCCCATAGAGGCGGTCCTCTTTGATCAAGAGGAAATTAGGCGTTTTCAATCTTCGGACAATGTTGCTTTCAATGAAAACCTTAGAAAAAAGGTTCCTACTAATGTCTTGGTTGATAGAATTTCTGAACTTAATAATGATTTTGCTCTTCGAAATAATGAGCTAGGGTACTCTATTGAGTATAGGCTTACGAGATTTTGCCAAAAGAATGCTTTTAGTGATGAATTAGTTGTGCATTATGAAGGGCCAAAGGAGGAACCCGTTCCTCCTGAGATTGATCTTGGGGACGTTTGTCCCGCTAAATTTAGCCCTTTTGATTACTTTTGCTTGCCTCAAAGAAAACTTGCTGCCGAACATAGAGAATATGAGATGAGTTTTCAAGATCTATCTTATTATTATGGCACTACTTAGATCTATCTTCGCTTTTATGCCTAGCTAGGGGCGTTAATTGATAGCGCTAGTTGGGAGGCAACCCAATTTTATTTGTGTTTTTTGTTTTTGTTTCTGTTTAGTAATAAATTTTGCATCTACCTTCTGTTTAGATGTGTTTTTATGTTTTAATTAGTGTTTGTGCCAAGTAGAACCTATAGGATAACCTATGATGGTTGTTAATTTGATTCTGCTGAAAAACAGAAACTTTGCACGCACGAAATTAGTTTTGTTAAATCAGAGAAATGTGATTTTGCGTTGATTATTTTTTATGCTGATCAATATACAAATTGTCCAGGACTTCCTATTTTGGTAGGATTTTTGGAGTTCCAGAAGTTTGCATTAGTTACAGATTGCTACAAACTGTTCTGTTTTTGACAGATTCTCTTTTTCGTGTGCTGTTTGCTTATTTTGATGCATCTATGGCTAGTAAAATAGTTTAAAACCATAGAGAGGTTGGAATACAGTAGGTTTAACACCAAAATAAATAAAGAATGAGTTCATTACAGTACCTTATGTGGTGGTTTTTTTTTCTTTCACTAACGGAGCTTATAAGATTTCCTGTTGAGTTTTGTGTTGTGATGTTTTCAAGTTTTGGCTAAAGATTTGATGGACTATGGAATAAGGAGTGGCAAAAGCCTAAGCTTGGGGATGCCCAAGGCACCCCAAGATATTCAAGAATAGCCAAAAACCTAAGCATGGGGATGCCCCGGGAAGGCATCCCCTCTTTCGTCTTCGTTCATTGGTAACTTTACTTGGAGCTATATTTTTATTCACCACATGATATGTGTTTTGCTTGGAGCGTCGTGTATTATATTAGTATTTGCTTTTAAGGTTACCACAATCATCCTTGATGTACACACCTTTTGGGAGAAGCCTACTTGATTGAATTTATTAGAATACTCTATGTGCTTCACTTATATCTTTTGAGCTTGATAGTTTTTGCTCTAGTGCTCCACTTATATCTTTTAGAGCACGGCGGAGGCTTAATTTTGTAGAAATTGCTAGTCTCTCATGCTTCACTTATATTATTTTGAGAGTCTTATAGAACAGCATGGTATTTGCTATGGTTATAAAATTGGTCCTAGAATGGTAGGCATCCCAGTTGGGTATAATAAAACTATCATAGGAAGTGAATTGGATGCTATGATCAATTTGATACTTGATAAATGTTTTGAGACATGGAGGTAGTGATATTAAAGTCATGATAGTTGTGTGATTATGAATTTAAAGAATGCATGTGTTGAAGTTAGCAAGTCCCGTAGCATGCACGTATGGTTAAAGTTGTGTAACAAATTTGAAACATGAAGTGTCCTTGGATTGTGCATTCTTATGAGTGGCGGTCGTTGACGAGCGATGGTCTTTTCCTACCAATCTATCCCTCTAGGAGCATGTGCGTAGTGCTTGATTTTTGATGACTTCTAAATATTTGCAATAAGTATATGAGTTCTTTTGACTAATGTTGAGTCCATGGATTATACGCACTTTTACCTTTCCACCATTGCTAGCCTCTTGATGCATCGTGCATTGCCATTTCTCACCTTGAGAGTTGGTGCAAACTTCACGGTGCATCCAAACCCCGTGATACGATACGCTCTATCACACATAAACCTCCTTATATCTTCCTCAAAACATCCACCATACCTACCTATTATGGCATTTCCATAGCCATTCCGAGATATATTGCCATGCAACTTTCCACCGTTCCGTTCATCATCATCATGACGTACTTTACTTTTGTCATATTGCCATTGCATGATCATGTAGTTGACATCATATTTGTGGCAAAGCCACCATGCATAATTTTTCATACATGCCAGTCTTGATTCATTGCACCATCCCGGTACACCGCCGGAGGCATTCATATAGAGTCATATCTTGTTCTAGTTTCGAGTTGTAATTCATATGTTGTAATCAATGAAAGTGTGATGATCATCATTATAGAGCATTGCCTAAAAAGAAAAAAAAGAAAGGCCAAAAAAAGGCCAAAGAAAAAAAAGAAAAAAAGAAAAAAGAAAAAAAATAAAAAAAATAAAAGGGGCAATGTTACTATCTCTTTTTCCACACTTGTGCTTCAAAGTAGCACCATGTCCTTCATATAGCGAGTCTCATATCTTGTGCTTCAAAGTAGCACCATGTTTTTCATATAGTGAGTCTCATATGTTGTCACTTTCATATACTAGTGGGAATTTTTCATTATAGAACTTGGCTTGTATATTCCTACGATGGGCTTCCTCAAATGCCCTAGGTCTTCGTGAGCAAGCAAGTTGGATGCACACCCACTAGTTTTCTTTTGTTGAACATTCATTTATAGCTCTAGTGCATCCGTTGCATGGCAATCCCTACTCCTCATGTTGACATCAATTGATGGGCATCTCCATAGCCCGTTGATTATCCTCGCCAATGTGAGACTTTCTCCTTTTTTGTCTTCTCCACACAATCCCCATCATCATATTCTATTCCACCCATAATGATATATCCATGGCTCATGCTCATGTATTGCGTGAAGGTTGAAAAAGTTTGAGATTATTTAAGTACGAAACAATTGCTTGGCTTGTCATCGGGGGTGTAGAATTTGGGAACATCTTTGTGTGACGAAAATAAAGCATACCCTAACTATATGATTTTGTAGGGATGAACTTTCTTTAGCCATGTTATTTTGAGAAGACATGATTGCTTTGATTAGTATGCTTGAAGTGTTACTATTTCTTTTATCAATATGAACTTTTATTTTGAATCATTTGGATCTGAACATTCATGCCACAATAAAGAGAATTACATTGAGAATTATGCTAGGTAGCATTCCACATCAAAAATTCTGTTTTTATCATTTACCTACTCAAGGACGAGCAGGAATTAAGCTTAGATGTTTGATACGTCTCCAACGTATCTATAATTTTTGATTGTTCCATGATATTATATTACCCCTTTTGGATGTTTATGGGCTTTATTTGACATATTTATATCATTTTTGGGACTAACCTACTAACCGGAGGCCCAACCTGTATTGCTGTTTTTTTGCCTATTTCAGTATTTCGAAGAAAAGGAATATCAAACGGAGTCCAAACGGAATGAAACCTTCGGGAGCATGATTTTTGGAACGAACGTGATCCAGAGGACTTGGAGTGCAAGTCAAGAAGCAATAGAGGCGGCCAGGAGATAGGAGGGCGCGCCCACCCCTCCTGGGCGCGCCCCTGTCTCTTGGGCCCCACGAGCGGCCACCGACATACTTCTTCCTCCTATATATACCTACGCACTCGAAAACATCCAGGAGCCAACGAAAACAATTTCCACCGCCAGAACCTTCAGATCCGCGAGATCCCATCTTAGAGCCTTTCACGGCGCTCCACCGGAGGGGGAGTCGACCATGGAGGGCTTCTACATCAACACCATAGCCCCTCCGATGAGTTGTGATTAGTTTACCACAGACCTTTGGGTCCATAGTTATTAGCTAGATGGCTTCTTCTCTCTTTTTGGATCTCAATACAATGTTCTCCCCTCTCTTGTGGAGATCTATTCGATGTAACTCTTTTTGCGGTGTGTTTGTCGAGATCCGATGAATTGTGGGTTTATGATCAAGTTTATCTATGAGAAATATTTGAATCTTCTCTGAATTCTTTTATGTATGATTGAATTATCTTTGCAAGTCTCTTTGAATATTAGCTTGGTTTGGCCTACTAGATTGATCTTTCTTGCCATGGGAGAAGTGCTTAGCTATGGGTTCAATCTTATGTGTCCTTACCCAAAGGATGTAAAGGGTTGCAAGGCACGTATTGTATTGTTGCCATCGAGGATAAAAATATGGGGTTTATATTATATTGCTTGAGTTTATCCCTCTACATCATGTCATCTTTCTTAATGCGTTACTCTGTTCTTATGAACTTAATACTCTAGATGCATGCTGGATAGCGGTCGATGTGTGGAGTAATAGTAGTAGATGCAGGCAGGAGTCGGTCTACTTGTCGCGGACGTGATGCCTATATACATGATCATGCCTAGATAATCTCATAATTATTCGCTTTTCTATCAATTGCTCGACAGTAATTTGTTCACCCACCGTAATACTTATGCTATCTTGAGAGAAGCTACTAGTGAAACCTATGGCCCCCGGGTCTATCTTTTAGCATATAAGCTTTCAATCTACTTTTATTTGCATCTTTACCTTTTGCATCTATATTATAAAATACCAAAAATATATTTATCTTATCATACTATCTCTATCAGATCTCACTTCGCAAGTGGCCGTGAAGGGATTGACAACCCCTTTATTGCGTTGGTTGCGAGTTCTTTGTTTGTTTGTGTAGGTGCGTGGGACTTTTGAGGAGCCTCCTACTGGATTGATACCTTGGTTCTCAAAAACTGAGGGAAATACTTACGCTACTATTGCTGCATCACCCTTTCCTCTTCAAGGAAAACCAACGCAAGCTCAAGACGTAGCAATGTATGTATTGCATGTGCTTATCTGTGGTGACAATGGGATATTCACGTGATCTACTTGATGTACGTTTTGGTGATCAACTTGCGGGTTCAGTGACCTTGTGAACTTATGCATAGAGGTTGGCACACATTTTCGTCTTGACTCTCCGGTAGAAACTTTGGGGCACTCTTTGAAGTTCTTTGTGTTGGTTGAATAGATGAATCTGAGATTGTGTGATGCATAACGTATAGTCATACCCACAGATACTTGAGGTGACAATGGAGTATCTAGGTGACATTAGGGTTTTGGTTGATGTGTGTCTTAAGGTGTTATTCTAGTACGAACTCTAGGACAGATCGAACGGGAAGAATAGCTTCGTGTTATTTTACTACGGACTCTTGAATAGATCAATCAGAAAGAAAACTTTGAGGTGGTTTCGTACTCCTACAATAATCTCTTCGCTTGTTCTCCGCTATTAGTGACTTTGGAGTGAATCTTTGTTTCATGTTGAGGGATAGTTATATGATCCAATTATGTTATTATTGTTGAGAGAACTTGCACTAGTGAAAGTATGAACCTTAGGCCTTGTTTCCTAGCATTGCAATACCATTTACGCTCACTTTTATCATTAGTTACCTTGCTGTTTTTATATTTTCAGATTACAAAAACCTATATCTACCATCCATATTGCACTTGTATCACCATCTCTTCGCCGAACTAGTGCACCTATACAATTTGCCATTGTATTGGGTGTGTTGGGGACACAAGAGACTCTTTGTTATTTGGTTGCAGGGTTGTTTGAGAGAGACCATCTTCATCCTACGCCTCCCACGGATTGATAAACCTTAGATCATCCACTTGAGGGGAATTTCTTACTGTTCTACAAACCTCTGCACTTGGAGGCCCTACAACGTCGACAAGAAGAAGGTTGCATAGTAGACATCAAGCTCTTTTCTGGCGCCCTTACCGGGGAGGTGAGTGCTTGAAGGTATATCTTTAGATCTTGCAATCAAATCTATTTGTTTCTTGCTTTATCACTAGTTTAGTTTATTAAAAAATTCAAAAAAATGGAATTGAGTTTGTCTCATACACTTCATCTTTTAGTATCTTTCGTAAGTATGATGAAAAGGAAAATTGTGCTCAAGTGCTAGAAGAAGAAGTCTATAAAATGTTTGGTACTAAATCTTTGAATGATGAGCATGATTGCAATGTTGTTCGTATGAACTCTTTGAATATCCATAGTACTAATGATGATTGCACTAGTTATGATGAAAATGTCTCTTATAAGCATGTCAATTTTTGTGGAGTGTATTGGGTTTGCAAGTACACACTAAATAGGGAAGATAGATATTGCAAAAGGCATAAGCATTTAGAAACTAAATGGTTGCAATAAAGGCTAAATGTGAATGCTAAAAATTTAAAATATCTTTATCGTACTTGTGAACTTTGTAATGAACATGGTCATTTAAATCTCCAATGCAAATTGTTTCATGATCGAATCGTGTCCAAAAATTGTGATGACCTAATTTCCCTTGAACATCATAATGAACATAGTTTGCTTTTGGGTTATGAAGAATTGAAATGTGCAACTAAGCATATTCCAGAATTTAATCTTAAGATCTAGAGGAAATTTATATGTATTGTGCGATAAATTGCATTGAAAATCCTTATATTGCAAATTACATAAAGAAAAGAAAGCAAATAGAAGATGAAGAGAATACTAATGAAGGGGAAGAAACTTCCCAATATCCTCCTATTATTTCTTATGATGAATCAGGTAACGAGGAGGAGCCTTCTATTCAACCAATCTCATCAATAAGGAGCTCAGAGAAGAAGGTTGAACCTGTTGGGGAACGTAGCAGAAATTCAAAATTTTCCTACGAGTCACCAAGATCTATCTATGGAGAGACTAGCAACGAGGGGAAGGAGACTGCATCTACATACCCTTGTAGATCGCTAAGCGGAAGCGTTCAAGAGAACGGGGTTGAAGGAGTCATACTCGTCGTGATCCAAATCACCGGAGATCCTAGTGCCGAACGGACGGCACCTCCGCGTTCAACACACATGCAGCCCGGTGACGTCTCCCATGCCTTGATCCAGCAAGGAGAGAGGGAGAGGTTGGGGAAGAGTCTGTCCAGCAGCAGCACAACGGCATGGTGGTGATGGAGGAGCGTGGCAATCCTGCAGGGCTTCGCCAAGCACCGCGGGAGAGGAGGAGGACTTGGGAAAGGGGAGGGCTGCGCTGTAACTTGGGTGAAGCTCCCATGCGCCTCCCCACTATATATAGGGGTGGAGGGGGCTGGTTTCTTGCCCTCCAAGTCCATTGGGGCGTTGGCAAAGGTGGGAGGAAAGAAATCCCATCATTTCCTTCCCCACCGAGTGTTATCCCCCCTTTTTAGGGATCTTGATCTTATCCCTTCGGGATATGATCTTATTCCTTCTAAGGGGGGGGGGGGGGATCTTGGTGCACCTTGACCAGGGGTGTGGGGCCTTTCCCCCACTACCCACGTTCATGTGGCTCCCCCCATGCAGGTGGGCCCCACTTCGGAACCTTCTAGAACCTTCGCGGTACAATACCGAAAAATCCCGAACATTTTCCGGTGGCCAAAATAGGACTTCCCATATATAAATCTTTACCTCCAGACCATTCCGGAACTCCTCGTGATGTCCGGGATCTCATCCGGGACTCCGAACAACATTCGGTAACCACATACAAACTTCCTTTATAACCCTAGCATCATCGAACCTTAAGTGTGTAGACCCTACGGGTTCGGGAGACACGTAGACATGACCGAGACAACTCTCCGCCAATAACCAACAGCGGGATCTGGATACCCATGTTGGCTCCCACATGTTCCACGATGATCTCATCGGATGAACCACGATGTCGAGGATTCAATCAATCCCGTATTTAATTCCCTTTGTCTAGCGGTATTGTACTTGCCCGAGATTCGATCATCGGTATGCCGATACCTTGTTCAATCTCGTTACCGGCAAGTCTCTTTACTCGTTCCATAACACATCATCCCGTGATAAACCCCTTGGTCACATTGTGCACATTATGATGATGTCCTACCGAGTGGGCCCAGAGATACCTCTCCGTCACACGGAGTGACAAATCCCAGTCTCGATTCGTGCCAATCCAACAAACACTTTCGGAGATACCTGTAGTGCACCTTTATAGTCACCCAGTTACGTTGTGACGTTTGGTACACCCAAAGCATTCCTACGGTATCCGGGAGTTGCACAATCTCATGGTCTAAGGAAAAGATACTTGACATTAGGAAAGCTTTAGCATACGAACTACACGATCTTTGTGCTAGGCCTAGGATTGGGTCTTGTCTATCACATCATTCTCCTAATGATGTGATCCCGTTATCAACGACATCCAATGTCCATGGTTAGGAAACCGTAACCATGTATTGATCAACGAGCTAGTCAACTAGAGGCTTACTAGGGACATGGTGTTGTCTATGTATCCACACATGTATCTGAGTTTCCTATCAATGCAATTATAGCATGGATAATAAACGATTATCATGAACAAGGAAATATAATAATAACTAATTTATTATTGCCTCTAGGGCATATTTCCAACAGTCTCCCACTTGCACTAGAGTCAATAATCTAGTTCACATCGCCATGTGATTAACACTCACAGGTCACATCGTCATGTGACCAACATCCAAAGAGTTTACTAGTGTCATTAAACTAGTTCACATCATCATGTGATTTGGACTCAATGAGTTCTGGGGTTTGATCATGTTTTGCTTGAGAGAGGTTTTAGTCAGCGGGTCTGCAACATTCAGATCCGTATGTACTTTGCAAATCTCTAGGTCATATTGTAAATGTTGCTTCCACGCTCTACTTGGAGCTATTCCAAATGGTTGCTCCACTATACGTATCCGGTTTTCTACTCAGAGTCATTCAGATAGGTGTTAAAGCTTGCATCGACGTAACCCTTTACGCCAACTCTTTATCACCTCCATAATCGAGAAACATGTCCTTATTACTCCAAGGACAATTTTGACCGCTATCTGGTGATCCACTCCTTGATCACCTTTGTACCCTCTTGCCAGACATGTGGCAAGGCACACATCAGGTGCGGTACTTAGCATAGCATACTGTAGAGCCTACGTCTAAAGCATGGGGGACAACCTTCGTCCTTTCTCTCTTTTCTGCCATGGTCGAGCTTTAAGTCTTAACTTCATACCTTACAACGCAGGCAAGAACTCCTTCTTTGACTGATCCTATCTTGAACACCTTCAAGATCATGTCAAGGTATGTGCTCATTTGAAAGTACCATTAAGCAGTTTTTGATCTATCCTTATAGATCTTGATGCTCAATGTTCAAGTAGCTTAATCCAGGTTTTCCATTGAAAACACTTTTCAAATAACCCTATATGCTTTCCAGAAATTCTACATCATTTCTGATCAACAATATGTCAACAACATATACTCATCAGAAATTGTATAGTGCTCCCACTCACTTCTTTGGAAATACAAGTTTCTCACAAACTTTGTATAAATCCAAAATCTTTGATCATCTCATCAAAGCGTACGTTCCAACTCCGAGATGCTTACTCCAGTCCTTAGAAGGATCGCTAGAGCATACCTTTTAGCATCCTTAGGATCGACAAAACCTTTCTGATTGTATCGCATACAACCTTTCCTTACGAAAACTGGTAAGGAAACTCGTTTTGACATCCATCTGCCAGATTTCATAAATGCAGCTTGTGCTAATATGATTCCGACGGACTTTAAGCATCGCTACGGATGAGAAAATCTCATCGTAGTCAACTCCTTGAACTTGTGAAAAAATCTTCACCACAAGTCGAGCTTCATAGATGGTGACATTACCATCCACGTCCGTCTTCTTCTTAAAGATCCATTTATCTCAATGGCTTGTCGATCATTGGGCAAGTCCACCAAAGTCCATGCTTTGTTCTGATACATGGATCCTATCTCGGATTTCATGGCTTCCAACCATTAGTCGGAATTTGGGCCCACCATCGCTTCTCCATAGCTCGTAGGTTCATTGTTGTCTAGCAACATGACCTTCAAGACAGGATTACTGTACCACTCAAGCGAGACGCATCCTTGTCACCCTACGAGTTACGGTAGTGACTTGATCCAAAGTTTCATGATCACTATCATAAGCTTCTACTTCAATTGGTGTAGGTGCCATAGGAACAACTTCTTGTGCCCTGCTACACACTAGTTGTAGTGACGGTTCAATAACCATATCAAGTCTCCACCATCCTCCTACTCAACTTTTCGAGACAAACTTTTCCTCGAGAAAGGACCTGATTCAGGAAACAATCCCTATTGCTTTCGGATCTGAATTAGGAGGTATACCCAACTGTTTTGGGTGTCCTATGAAGATGCATTTTATCCGCTTTGGGTTCGAGCTTATCAACCTGAAACTTTTTCATATAAGCGTCGCAGCCCCAAACTTTTAAGGAACAACAACTTAGGTTTCTCCAAACCATAGTTCATACGGTGTCGTCTCAACGGAGTTATGTGGTGCCCTATTAAAGTGAGTGCGGTTGTCTCTAATGCCTAACCCATGAACGATAGTGGTAATTCGATAAGAGACATCATGGTACGCACCATATCCAATAGGGTGCAACTATGATGTTCGGACACACCATCACACTATGGTGTTCCAGTGTATTAATTGTGAAACAATTTCCACAATGTCTTAATTATGCGTGCCAAAGCTCATAACTCAGATACTCATCTCTATGATCATATCATAGACATTTTATCCTCTTGTCACGACGATCTTCAACTTCACTCTGAAATTACTTGAACCATTCAATAATTCAGACTTGTGTTTCATCAAGTAAATATACTCAACATCTTCTCGAATCATCTGTGAAGTAAGAACATAACGATATTCATCTGATGCCTCAAAGCACTCATTGGACTGCACACATCAAAATGTGTTACTTCCAACAAGTTGCTATCTTGTTCCATCTTACTGAAAACGAGGCTTTTCAGTCATCTTGCCCATGTGGTATAATTTGCATATCTCAAGTGATTCAAAATCAAGTTAGTCCAAACGATCCATTTGCATGGAGTTTCTTCATGCATATACACCAATAGACATGGTTCGCATGTCTCAAACTTTTCAAAAAGCGAGTGAGTCCAAAGATCCATCAACATGGAGCTTCTTCATGCATTTTATACCAATATGACTTACATGGCAGTGCCACAAGTAGGTGGTACTATCATTACTATCTTATATCTTTTGGCATGAAAATGTGTATCACTACGATCGAGATTCAATAAACCATTCCTTTAGGTGCAAGACCATTGAAGGTATTATTCAAATAAATAGAGTAACCATTATTCTCCTTAAATGAATAACCATATTGCGATAGACATAATCCAATTATGTCTATGTTCAACGCAAACACAAAATGACAATTATTCAGGTTTAATACTAATCTTGATGGTAGAGGGAGCGTGCGATGTTTGATCACATCAAACTTGGAAACACTTCCAACACATATCGTCAGCTCACCTTTAGCTAGTCTCCGTTTATTCCGTAGCTCTTTTATTTCGAAGTTACTAACACTTAGCAACCGAACCGTATCTTAATACCATGGTGCTACTAGGAGTACTAGTAAAGTACACATTAACATAATGTATATCCAATATACTTCTATCGACCTTGCCAGCCTTCTCATCTACCAAGTATCTAGGGTAATTCTGCTCTAGTGGCTGTTCCCCTTATTACAGAAGCACTTAGTCTCGGGTTTGGGTTCAACCTTGGGTTTCTTCATTAGAGCAACAGCTGATTTGCTGTTTCATGAAGTATCCCTTCTTGCCCTTGCCCCTTTTTGAAACTAGTGGTTTCACCAACCATCAACAATTGATGCTCCTTCTTGATTTCTACTTTCGCGGTGTCAAACATCGCGAAGACCTCAAGGATCATCATATCTATCCCTGATATGTTATAGTTCATCACGAAGCTCTAGCAGCTTGGTGGCGATGACTTTGGAGAAACATCACTATCTCATCTGGAAGATCAACTCCCACTCGATTCAAGTGATTGTTGCACTCAGACAATCTGAGCACAAGCTCAACGATTGAGCTTTTCTCCCTTAGTTTGCAAGCTAAGAAAATCGTCGGAGGTCTTATACCTCTTGACGTGGGCACGAGCCTGAAATCCCAATTTCAGCCCTCGAAACATCTCATATGTTCCGCGACATTTCGAAAACGTCTTTGGTGCCTCAACTCTAAACCGTTTAACTGAACTATCACGTAGTTATCAAAACGTGTATGTCCGATGTTCGCAACATCCACAGTAACGCTTGGGGTTCAAAGACACCGAGCGGTGCATTAAGGACATAAGCTTTCTATTGTCCGCATAATTGCTACCGTCAACTTTCAACTATATTTTCTCTAGGAACATATCTAAACAAAGTGGAACTAAAGCGCGAGCCATTTACATAATTTGCAAAGATCTTTTGACTATGTTCAGTATAATTAAGTTCATCTTATGAACTCCCACTCAGATAGACATCCCTCTAGTCATCTAAGTGATTACATGATCCGAGTCAACTAGGCCGTGTCCGATCATCACGTGAGACGGACTAGTCATCATCGGTGAACATCTTCATGTTGATCGTATCTACTATACGACTCATGCTCGACCTTTCGGTCTCTTGTGTTCCGAGGCCATGTCTGTACATGCTAGGCTCGTCAAGTCAACCTAAGTGTTTCGCATGTGTAAATCTGGCTTACACCCGTTGTATGTGAACGTAAGAATCTATCACACCCGATCATCACGTGGTGCTTCGAAACGACGAACTTCCGCAACGGTGCACAGTTAGGGGGAACACTTTCTTGAAATTTTAATGAGGGATCATCTTATTTACTACCGTCGTTCTAAGAAAATAAGATGCATAAACATGATAAACATCACATGCAATCAAATAGTGACATGATATGGCCAATATCATATTGCTCCTTTTGATCTCCATCTTCGGGGCTCCATGATATTCATCGTCACCGGCATGACACCATGATCTCCATCATCGTGTCTCCATGAAGTTGTCTCGCCAACTTATTACTTCTACTACTATGGCTACCGGTTAGCAATAAAGTAACGTAATTACATGGCGTTGTTCAATGACACGCATGTCATACAATAAATAAAGACAACTCCTATGGCTCCTGCCGGTTGTCATACTCATCGACATGCAAGTCGTGATTCCTATTACAAGAACATGATCAATCTCATACATCACATATCATTCATCACATTCTTCTTGGCCATATCACATCACATAGCATACCCTGCAAAAACAAGTTAGACGTCCTCTAATTGTTGTTTGCATGTTTTACGTGGCTGCTATGGGTTTCTAGCAAGAACGCTTTCTTACCTACGCAAAACCACAACATGATATGCCAATTGCTATTTACCCTTCATAAGGACCCTTTTCATCGAATCCGTTCCGACTAAAGTGGGAGAGACTGGCACCCGCTAGCCACTTTATGCACCAAGTGCATGTCAGTCGGTGGAACCTGTCTCACGTAATTGTACGTGTAAGGTCGGTCCGGGCCGCTTCATCCCACAATGCCGTCGAAACAAGATTGGACTAGTAACGGTAAGTATATTGAACAAAACCAACGCCCACAACTACTTTGTGTTCTACTCGTGCAAAGAATCTACGCAATAGACCTAGCTCATGATGCCACTGTTTGGGAACGTAGCAGAAATTCAAAATTTTCCTACGAGTCACCAAGATCTATCTATGGAGAGACTAGCAACGAGGGAAGGAGAGTGCATCTACATACCCTTGTAGATCGCTAAGCGGAAGCGTTCAACAGAACGGGGTTGAAGGAGTCGTACTCGCCGTGATCCAAATCACCGGAGATCCTAGTGCCGAACGGACGGCACCTCCGCGTTCAACACACATGCAGCCCGGTGACGTCTCCCATGCCTTGATCCAACAAGGAGAGAGGGAGAGGTTGGGGAAGACTCTGTCCAGCAGCAGCACAACGGCATGGTGGTGATGGAGGAGCGTGGCAATCCTGCAGGGCTTCGCCAAGCACCGCGGGAGAGGAGGAGGACTTGGGAGAGGGGGAGGGCTGCGCCAGAACTTGGGTGAAGCTCCCATGCGCCTCCCCACTATATATAGGGGTGGAGGGGCTGGTTTCTTGCCCTCCAAGTCCATTGGGGCGTTGGCAAAGGTGGGAGGAAAGAAATCCCATCATTTCCTTCCCCACCGATTGTTATCCCCCCTTTTAGGGGTCTTGATCTTATCCCTTCAAGATATGATCTTATTCCTTCTAAGGGGGGATCTTGGTGCGCCTTGACCAGGGGTGTGGGGCCTTTCCCCCACTACCCACGTTCATGTGGGTCCCCATGCAGGTGGGCCCCACTCCCGGAACCTTCTAGAACCTTCCCGGTACAATACCGAAAAATCCCGAACATTTTCCGGGGGCCAAAATAGGACTACCCATATATAAATCTTTACCTCCGGACCATTCCGGAACTCCTCGTGATGTCCGGGATCTCATCCAGGACTCCGAACAACATTCAGTAACCACATACAAACTTCCTTTATAACCCTAGCATCATCGAACCTTAAGTGTGTAGACCCTACGGGTTCGAGACACGTAGACATGACCGAGACAACTCTCCGCCAATAACCAACAGCGGGATCTGGATACCCATGTTGGCTCCACATGTTCCATGATGATCTCATCGGATGAACCACGATGTCGAGGATTCAATCAATCCCATATTCAATTCCCTTTGTCTAGCGGTATTGTACTTGCCCGAGATTCGATCGTCGGTATGCCGATACCTTGTTCAATCTCGTTACCGGCAAGTCTCTTTACTCGTTCCATAACACATCATCTCGTGATCAACCCCTTGGTCACATTGTGCACATTATGATGATGTCCTACCGAGTGGGCCCAGAGATACCTCTCCATCACACGGAGTGACAAATCCCAGTCTCGATTCGTGCTAACCCAATAGACACTTTCGGAGATACCTGTAGTGCACCTTTATAGTCACCCAGTTACGTTGTGACGTTTGGTCCACCCAAAGCATTCCTACGGTATCCGGGAGTTGCACAATCTCATGGTCTAAGGAAAAGATACTTGACATTAGAAAAGCTTTAGCATACGAACTACACGATCTTTGTGCTAGGCTTAGGATTGGGTCTTGTCCATCACATCATTCTCCTAATGATGTGATCCCGTTATCAACGACATCCAATGTCCATGGTTAGGAAACCGTAACCATCTATTGATCAACGAGCTAGTCAACTAGAGGCTTACTAGGGACATGGTGTTGTCTATGTATCCACACATGTATCTGAGTTTCCTATCAATACAATTATAGCATGGATAATAAACGATTATCATGAACAAGGAAATATAATAATAACTAATTTATTATTGCCTCTAGGGCATATTTCCAACAGAACCCACACATAATGCGAAGAAGAGAAAGAAAAGACGGAGAAGCAAAGGTGGAAAGGTATCTCTCCCAAATGATGTTGTTCCTACTACTCATTGTGATGATGGTAATTGCTATACTATTGGTGCTATCCATACTATTAATGATGAGAATGATTATGCTTATGATATGGAAAGGCCCAAGCTTGGGGAAGCTATGTTTGATGAGGATGACATATTTGAGAATATATTTGCTGCAATTAATGTTTGTCCCAAGCTTGGGGATGCTATGTTTAATGAATATGATATTTTTAGCCTCCCAAGTTTTGATATGCAATTTTTTTATGATGATAGCATGCCTCCTACTTATGATGATTATATTGATGAAAGTGGGTTTGGAAGAGTGTCAACTTTAGGAAGTAATGATCCCACTATTTTGGAGGATGTTGAATATTATTGTGATAATTATGAAAGTGGATTTGGAGAGGTCATGGCTTTATTTAGTGATGAATCCACTATCTTGGAAGAGGTTTCAATCGATTATGATGAGAACAAAGTTGCTACTTATGATGATTATTGTGATGAAACTTATGCTATAAAAAGTAGTGATGATTATATTTATAAAACTTGTCATGATTATGATTACCCTTTTTTTGAACATTACTCTTTTAATGTGGAAACCATTTATAGTATTCAAGTCTCTTATGATACTCCCACTATTCCAAATGAGAGAATTTTGCTTATGTGAGAGTAGTAAATTTTCTATGCAAGTAGATCATGAAAATAATGCTTTAGGTGCTGGTTATATTGTTGAATTCATTCATGATGCTACTGAAAATTATTATGATGGAGGAATATATGCTTGTAGGAATTGCAATAACATCAAGTTTCCTCTCTATGTGTTGAAAATTTTGAAGCTATGCTTGTTTTACCTTCCTATGCTAGTTGATTATTGTTCCAATAAGTTGTTTGCTCATAAAATCCCTATGCATAGGAAGTGGGTTAGACTTAAATTTTCTAGTCATACGCTTCATGATGTTCCCGTTATTTTTCAATTCTTATCTTTTATGTGAGCATCATTGTCATCATCATGCCTAGCTAGAAAGGCATTAAAGAAAAGCGCTTGTTGGGAGACAACCCAATATTTACCCTTACTGTTTTTGTGTATACACATGATTATGATACTGTAGTAATCATGTTTTATAGCTTTTGTTTCAATAAAGTGCCAAGTAAGACCTTTAGGATAGCTTACGGTGATAGTTGTGTTGATCCTGCTGAAAATCAGAAACTTTTGCATCTAGTAAATTAGTTTTGATAATTCACCGAAACGTTCTTTTGATCTGATTCTTTTTGATATGTATTGGTACATAAATTCCTCAGGTTTTCCTAATTTGTCGGATTTTTGGAGTTCTATAAGTATACGTTTGATACAGATTACTACAGACTGTTCTGTTTTTGACAGATTCTGTTTTCTATGTGTTGTTTGCTTATTTTGATGAATCTATGAGTAGTATCGGAGGGTATGAACCATAGATAAGTTGGAATACAATATATATTACAGAAATATGAATTTAGAATGAGTTCACAACAGTACCTAAGTGGTGATTTTTTTTCTTATACTAACGGAGCTTACGAGTTTTCTGTTGAGTTTTGTGTTGTGAAGTTTTCAAGTTTTGGGTAAAGATTCGATGGACTATGGAATAAGGAATGGCAAGATCCTAAGTTTGGGGATGCCCAAGGCACCCCAAGGTAATATTCAAGGACAACCAAGAGCCTAAGCTTGGGTATGCCCGGAAGGCATCCCCACTTTCGCCTTCGTTCATCGGTAGCTTTACTTGGAGCTATATTTTTATTCACCACATGATATGCGTTTTGCTTGGAGCGTCATTTTGTTTTATTTTGTTTTGCTTGCTGTTTGAATAAAATACCAAGATCTGAAATTCTTAAATGGGAGAGAGTCTTCACATAGATACATAATTATTTAACTACTCATTGATCTTCACTTATATCTTTTTGGAGAAGTTTGTCATTTACTCGTGTGCTTCACTTATATCCTATGAGTAAATGGTTGAATGATTTGAATTTCATAAATCTGAAATTATATATGTTTCATATGCTTATCCCATGGGGAGTAATGACTTCACATCTAAGAAGTAGAGGTAGTAAATTTATTGAAAGTTAAGAAACATAGTATTGGTCACTTGAACAATAAATGAAAGAATATTGAAGGAAGAGAGATTTCACATATAAATATACTATCTTAGACATCTTCTATGATTGTGAGCCCCATTAATTATTTTCAAACCTGAGCAAATTAGTTGAAATTGGACAAGGAAGACAACGTAATGAGTTATGCTTGGGTATTTTTTTATAGAAGTTATATTGTTATAGATCCTCCAACATGTGGTGCTTGCTATTTAGGATCCTTGCTAGCCAAAATATCTGTACTAAGCGGGAATACTACATGTGCATCAAAATTCCTTGAACCAAGTTTCTTCCATGAGTTTCCACCATATCTACCTATATGCGGTATTTACCTGCCGTTCCAAGTAAATTTGCATGTGCCAAACTCTAAACCTTCAAATAATAATCTGTTTTGTATGCCCGAATCTCTCATGTAGCGACTAGGGGCTGTCAGTATCTTCCATGCTAGGTGGGTTATTCTCACGATGAGTGGAGTCCGCTCATCATTCACGAGAAAAATGGTTGGGAACTGGGATGCCAAGTCCCATGATCAAAAGATCAAAATCAAATCAAAATAATTGCAAACAAAACTCCCCCAGGATTGTTGTTAGTTGGAGGCACCCGTTGTTTTGGGTAAGCCATGGATTGATGATTGTTGGTGGTGGGGGAGTAAAAACTTTACCATTCTATTTGGGAACTGCCTATAATGTATCCAGTATGGAAGAAACTGGGAACCCTTGGTTGTTATGTTGACAATGAAAGCATACCTCTCAAAATTATTTTCATGTCTATTTCAAAATCGAGCTCTAGCACCTCTGCAAATCGTTGCTTCCCTCTGCGAAGGGCCTATCTTTTACTTTTATGCAAGAGTCAGTAGTATTCCTTCTCATTCCAACCTACTCTTTAGTTGGCAAGCATCATGTGATGGGGAAAGATCTAAGCATATATGGCCATTCAAATATATTCGATCATGAATTATTATTGTTGACAATTATCTATATGATAAGTAAGTTGGGAGGCAAAACATTAAGCCCCTATCTTTCTCTGTGTTCGATCGATGCTATTTGTTCAAAAAATATGCTTTGAGTGGTAGAAATCATGGAAGACTATATGATAGTTGAGTATGTGGGATTTGCTAAATCAAAACTCTGACATAGACCCTTCCTAAAAATAAGATGAATTGCAATTGTTTGATGACTGAGAATGCAGTTTGCTAGAAACTTTATGGTCTATGCTTTAACATTTGAATAGCTTGTTACTTGATTGTGAGAAGTTTTATGAGATGAGTTGTTGTTATGACATATAAGGATGCTAGAAAAGGTGATTAAAATTATCATTGATCAAACTTGTGCACCTGCTAGCATTAACACTTCATAAATTATTTCTTTTATCATTTACCTACTCGAGGACAAGCAGGAATTAAGCTTGGGGATGCTGATACGTCTCCAACGTATCTATAATTTATGAAGCATTCATGCTATTATATTATCTGTTTTGGATGTTTATGGGCTTTATTATACACTTTTATATTATTTTTGGGACTAACCTATTAACCGGAGGCCTAGCCCAGATTGCTGTTTTCTTGCCTATTTCAGTGTTTCGAAGAAAAGGAATATCAAACGGAGTCCAAACGGATTGAAACCTTCGGGAGAGTTATTTTTGGAACGGAAGCAATCCAGGGGACTTGGAGTGCACGTAAGGGAAGCAACGAGGAAGCCACGAGGCAGGGAGGCGCGCCCTACCCCCTTGGGCGCGCCCCCACCCTCGTGGCTCCCCTGACCGACTTCTTTCGCCTATATATGTCCATATACCCTAAAAACACCGAGGAGCACTGTCGGTGTCAAAACCGGCGGATCTCGGGTAGGGGGTCCCGAACTGTGCGTCTAGGCGGATGGTAACAGGAGACAAGGGACACGATGTTTTACCCAGGTTCGGGCCCTCTTGATGGAGGTAAAACCCTACGTCCTGCTTGATTGATATTGATATTGTGGATGTTTACAAGAGTGGATCTACCACGAGATCAAGGAGGCTAAACCCTAGAAGCTAGCCTATGGTATGATTGTAAGGGTTGATGTTGTCGCCCCTACGGACTAGAGCCATCCAGTTTATATAGACACCGGAGAGGGCTAGGGTTACATAGAGTCGGTTACAATGGTAGGAGATCTACATATCCAGACGCCAAGCTTGCCTTCCACGCCAAGGAAAGTCCCATCCGGACACGGGATGAAGTCTTCAATCTTGTATCTTCATAGTCTTGGAGTCCGGTCGATGATGATAGTCCGACCGATGATAGTTCGACCGATGGTGGTAGTCCGGCTATCCGGACACCCCCTAATCCAGGACTCCCTCAGTAGCCCCTGAACCAGGCTTCAATGACGATGAGTCCGGCGCGCATATTGTTCGGCATTGCAAGGCGGGTTCCTCCTCCGAATAATTCATAGAAGATTGTGAACACCAGGATAGTGTCCGGCTCTGCAAAATAAATTCCACATTCCACCGTAGAGAGAATAATATATACACAAGTTCAATCTGCTGACTTTTTTGCGGCGTGACGTCACACCACTACCAAGCCATTACTTGAATTGTTTTTTGTTTTACCACCTCAGTGCATTTAGCGAAGCGGTTTCCTTGGCACGTCTTGTCGGAGCAGAGATCGTGTTTCCCCTTAATCCGGGATTCTCATCAATACGGACGTGGGTAACCCAACCGCGCCATTGATGGTGACGCTTGGGAGATAAGCGAGTTTTACCAGGCAGGTGGGGGCGCATAGTCTTCGTCCGCCTATATATAAGGGATAAGGATTCACCTTTTCACCTACGCCTTCTTCCTCCTTTGCTTATCCATCTCCGCGCACTCGAGCTCCAGCGCCCAAGTCCGCACATCTCGTCTCAACCTCCCCCAGTTATGTCCGGAGCGGGAGGCAAGTGGATGACCTCCTCCGTTACGGAGGAGCACATCGAACACTGCACTTGGCGCCCGGCTATCTGTCCGGGCGACATCACCGGCTGCCCGACGAGGGGCAGCTCATCCCCACCCCATGCCCCATGAGAGGGTCGTTTTCTTCCCCATTTCCTCCGCTGGACTGGGCTTTCCACTTCACCCCTTTGTCCGGGGCTCATGTTCTACTACGGCCTGGATTTCCATGATCTGGCGCCGAACTTAATCCTCAACATCTCGGCGTTTATCGTCGTGTGCGAGGCCTTCCTCTGCATCCAGCCCCACTTCGGCTTATGGCTCAAGAACTTCAATGTCAAGCCGAAGGTAGTGAAGGGCACTCAAGCGGAGTGCGGAGGCGCCATGTTGGGCAAGATGCCCAACGCCCTTTGGTTCAAGGGGCCTTCGTGGAATCCGTCAAGGGATGGCAATCGGGTGGTTCTATATCACCGAGCCATGACCCTACGTGGGCGGGCGGCCCCGAAGTTCAGATCTGGTATTCCCACGCAGCTCACCTCCCGGAAAAAGAAGGGCTTGCAAGGGGTAGTTCGGAGGAGCTGACGGGACTCCAAGCCTGTATCCAGAAGCTGGTGAAGAAGCTCAGGCTGGTTAACGTGGTCCAGGTCATGCTCGTCCGCCGGATTCTCCCATGCCAAGAGCGGGCATTCAATCTGTGGGAGTTTGATCCGGAACAGCACCAGGCGTTGAACGGGCTCTTCGACACGACGTACGAAGGCGCCTGGAGGGTGCTGTTTAAGGGCGCCGAAGACCCCGCATCCGCGACTGAAGATCGCGGATTTCGCTCGCAGCGCCAAGCTGACGAGGTAAGTGATTCTACCCATTTACGGGACACTTGCTTTTCATAGATTGACTCTATGCGGGTTTTAATTTCCCCTTTTCCTTTGATAGGACTGGATGAAGAAGGCGGAGCAGCTCATCTGCCCGGCTCCCATGCCAGAAAACCCAGTAGACGTCCGTCTAGCGAGGCTGCTAGCTCCGGCACCGCATGTGGTGTCGGAGAAGAAGGCCAAGAAGGAGGCCACGGGTACTCGAAAGAGTTCCCGTTTTCAGGTATCCGACGACTCCGAGGCAGACTCCTCCCCTGAAAACGAGGAGGAGAAAGAGGACTCTCTCCCAGAGGAGGGAGAGAGGAAGAGGAAGGCTTCCCCAACAGGGGAGGCCGAAGGGTCCAAGAGGGGAAGGACTATTCCCCCAGACAGCTCCGCCAACATCAACGTTGGCGAGGAAGAATGGCCTTCAAGGGCCAGGCCTCCGGCGAGATCGTAAGTATCCGGATTCCTGAATGATTTATAATTTCTTTTTATGTCACATAGTGTCCTTCTAATGCCGCATACTGCCTGCAGTCCGGCTGATGATGATCTCCCCGCTTCATCGAGCGGGTCGTTGGCTCCGTCGGATGTGGACTCCATCCCGACGGCCTCTACCCCTCGCGCCACTGAGGACGCCGAGGTGGGGTCCCAAGAAGGGACCCATCAGGGGGAGGCTCCGGAGGCGCCACAAGGTGACCTCCCGGACTTTGCGCCGGACTCCACATCGGAACCCGCAGTGGTTCCGGAGTCCGGCCGGCGGCCCCTCGCAAGACGGGCAAGACCGTGACGCCGGCGGCTTCCGTCCAACCGGAGGCGCCGGATAGCTTGCTGGAGGCGCTCCAAGGCGCTTCCATCAAGGAAGAACACCGCGCTATCATGAGTGCGGTGATTCAGAAGGTACAGCTCGCCAAGAGCGGGCTGACCGAAGCCTGCAGTAGCCTTCTAACAGGCTTTGAGGTAAGAAGTTAAAATTATGTAATGTAATACCGCATAGACAGTAGCCCTCGATGCTTGGTTCGGTGTTCGGAAAGAAAAGCCGGACCGAGGATCTAAAAGATATACGCAGGGTTGCTAAAAGTTATGTCAATATGGGTTGCAGTTGCGCTGCCGACCTCTGCCGACCGATCATGGAGGTCGGTGCTTTGAAGCAGGAGCTCGAGCGGTCCGAGCAAGAGTTCGGCCGTGCCAAGAAGCAGCTCCAGGACAAAGAAGGTGAGTAACACCACTTTGAACTTGTACCTTACAGAAAAGGATTTAGGTTGCAATAAAAGAATAACAAGGATAACATGGGTACTGCAGGGGCCATGAACGAGGTGGCAACCCTGAAGGAAGCCGTGTCCGCGGCCGAACGTAGTGTGGCCACGGAACGGACAGAGCGAGAAAAGCAGGAGGCGCAGGTGGCGGCGGTTCGGCAAGAGCTCCAGGCTCTCATGGAAAAGCATGAGACTTTGGAGCGTGACTCAAAGACTCGAGAGTCCGAGCTTGCCTCGGCTCTCGAAAGTGCCAAAGCCGCCAGGGCCGAGGCCCATAAGGCCCTTCAGGAGGTGGAAGATGTGAAGAAAATAGCGGCGGGTAAGGCATTTTTCATGCAAAGCAAGCATGTTAATGTAAACTACCTGACACTTACCCGAATTCGGAGCTCTCCAGGGGCGTTTACAGATTTGCCTCGTAGTGTATCCGATGCCGCCGCATTCTACCGTGGTGAGGAGGGAAGCTCAACGGAGAAGGTCTTCTGGTCTCAGTATGCTGAGGCCGGCCATCCGGTGCCTCCTAGCGACCAGCTGAAGCAGCTGGTCGAACTCCACAAGGTAGCTGAGGAGGCCATGAAGGGCCTCATAGTCCGGCTGTGGCCTGGAGAGGCCATGCCTGGGAGCTACTTCGCCTCGTCTGCGGCCGGTGGATGCACGCCCACAGGTGGAGGTCATCAGCGCTCGCTTGTATTGAAGGTGCTCGTCGGGCCCTTGCCCGCGCAAAGGTGCATTGGGGCAAGTTGGATGCGGAGAAGCTAATCACTGACGTGCCACCAACGGGCAAGGAATATCGTACGCCCGAAATGTACTATAAGACTGTCCTGAAGGGTGCCCGCAAGATTGCGGATGAGTGCCCCCGAGATGTAATTATTGAGTAAACTCGCTATGTAGTATCCTGTGCGCTAAAAACTTTGTTCATATGCGCTAAGCAACGCTTGTTGAATTTAAAATATTACCTTCTGTGCGGCCGTTTGTTAAATCTGAGAGATGGCAAGTCGTCGGCTTCAGCCCCCATGCCATGAAAGTGTGGGGGTGTTCGGATAAACTTGAGCACTCTTGTTCCCATTGTTGGGTCCATCTAGGGAGGCGCTCAACACAACGAACAATGCAACCGAACTTATAATGCTTGAACACTCTCACTTTATCGGGGAAACTGATCCACGAACACCTAGGGGACCGGCGGACCGAGCCCCTTTCGGTTCGACGGGGGGCGGAGATCGCACGAAGAGCGGATCGAGGCGAAGCACACGAGCAGTTTACCCAGCTTCGGAGCTCTCCGGAGAGATAACACTCCTACTGCTGCATGTCTGAGTGTATTGAGTTCTTGTTCGGGAGCGCTGAGTGCTACAGTACACCCTAGCTGCTAACGAGACCGAGCGTGTGTGTTTTTCTGCCTTCGAACCCCCCTCTACTTTTATATGCTAAAGGGGTCACCGACAGGTGGCAACGTAGACAAGGGTAAAAATGGAAAAGGAATTGCGGTTGGTACAACTACCGCATAAAGGTATCATACCTAACCCAGACGGCAGGGGACAAAGGCATTAAATGCCCGTCTGCGTCGCCCAAATAGTGCAAAAAGGGACCGTCAGGGACGCCACCGCTTGCCACGATGGCAATCTTGTCAGCGTCGCTTGCCACCGCGCACCGCTGGCCGCACAGCCTCTTGCCACGCGCGCCTGGAAAGGCCCCAGGGCGACACGTTGGTGGATGTGCTGGAGCGTGGGTACAGAGTGGTTGCTTGCCGCGGCAAGTGCCTTTGTCATGATCGTTGTCTTGTCGCGTCCGGAAGCTTGTCGCTCACCGGGCCTCGCCGGACGCGTGGCGCGTCGCGGAAAGTTCCTTGAGATGCCTTGGTTGGCCTTCCGGCAAGCTCCTCTTGCCGGGCCTTGTCTCCTTGCCTTGAATACTTTGTTCTTGAATGGCTCCAAAGGAACCACGGAGGACCTTGGCGGTCACTCGGCAAGCCTTGCCACGGGGTGCTGCGACTGCCCGTGCACAAGTTCGGGATACTAGGGTACCCCTACTCTAGTACACCGACAGGATCCCCCGGGCCTGGGCCACACACGGTGCCGAGCGCTGTTGGGCCAGGCCCAAAACAGGGCACGGGCACGCGCGGCCTAGGTTACGCCGTATCTCACTTTGTATCCACCGCGCCCTCCTCGAACGGCACGCGTCGAATGCGGCGTTGTGGGAGAGATCGTGGGTGGTTTCTTTATTTGGAAAGACGGAACGTCCGCCCCCTCCCTCTTTATAAGCAGGGGAAACAGGGGCAGTTCGCCCATCTCACCGGTTGCTATTCCAATCTCAAAAAAACCTCTGCCGCTCCCCCCTTCTTCCCAAAGCTGAAAGAGAGCAGCGCTCCGCCCCCCATCGCCACCGGCACCACCAACGCCGTCGATCTCTCTCACCACCTCCGCCATGGCTCGGAAAGCCGGGAAGGTTGTGAAGTCGGCCGAGGCGCAGCTCATGGCGGCGCGAAAGGAGCGGCAACCTCCCCAGCTCGCCGCGAAGGAGCTGAGGGAGTATTACTACCTCTTCTGGTCGACGGAGACGCGAGCGCATCCGCGCACGAAGGTACTCTCAGCTGCCGCTTTGGAACTAGCTCCGAATGGATATCCCTTCTTCGCGTTGTTCTTCTACTGCGGGCTCTGCCCGCCTTTCTCTGAGTTTTTCTGCGACATTATGAACACCTATGGGTTCCGCCTCCTTGACTTCATCCCCAATGCCGTTCTGACCATGGCAGTTTTCGCACATCTCTGCGAAAACTTTGTCGGAGTCTATCCAAATGTAGCTCTTTTTCGCCACTTCTTTATGCCCCGAGTTGAGAGAGGGGAGCCTTTATCCGGCGGAATCGCCTGGATCTCGAGAACTGGCAAGAAGGAAGCTTATCTGGAGGGAGAGCTCCGCAGCAAGTGGGAGGAATGGAGAGCAGACTGGTGCTGGATTGTTGAGGAGAAACCGCAGCCATTTACCGCCCAGCGCCAAGCCCCAGTAGCGCGCGCAACGATTGGAGCAACGTGGCCCCAGAAGACGATAGGCTGAAGATTGCCGTCACCCGGATCCAACGCCTTAGGCTTGCCGGGCTCACTGTAGGCGCCGTTGGTGCAGATTTTCTTCGCCGTCGCATCGCCCCCCTGCAGGAGAGGAGGAGACCCGCCTGGGAGTTCCAGAATGCGGCGGATATCATGAGGCTGCGCCCGGGCCTCAACTTCAACTTCACTGTCCTGGAACTGTTCAAGCACGATCCTCAACATCCCGAAGTGTTCAGGTTGCCGAGGGGTGTCGTTCGCTGTGCAACAACTCCTCGCTCGACCGCATCCGTGCAATGATGCCGCGGTGCGATTTGCATGGAATTGTCCCAACTTGGCAAGAGCCTGCAGACGGCGTCGTGCATGAGTTCTTTGACGGCTTGGTAGAAGTGCCGATCCGCTCTGATGAACAGAAAAGCCTTACTCGCGACACCACCGATGCAGAGATGCAGCGCATCACCACTAGGCTGGAAGAGGCGGCGGCAGCCGCTGCCGCGGGCGAGTTTGGATTCACCGTGGAGGAGGCAGAGGCAGCAGAGGCGGCAAGCCTTGCCGAGCGAGAGGGGCTTGCCGGCGAAGGAGAGCTTGCCGGGCCTGAAGCTGAGTCGAGCGAGCCCGCCGAGGGCGCGAGCGACTCGTTGAAGATCGACTCCTCCTCTTTCTCATCTTCAGACGGCTTGCCGCAAGCGGAGCCCCCAGCTCCACCAAGAAGGCGTCTCCGCAAGGCTGGGACGTAGCGGGGTGGCAGACGAGTCAATAGCCGCCGCACCGCGCGACGCGCTCCACCGTGGCAAGCACTGTTGCCGCAGGAGCACCTCACGACGGTGCGGCAACTGGAGCGGGGTCCTCCCGGTCCACCGCTTCTGCTCCTGCCAAGCGGCTAAGGGAACCTACTCCTCCGCCTCGTCGCGCCGAAGGTGGGCCGGACTTCGACCTCTCCGCGCTCAGCTCCGACGAGGAAGAAGAAGAGTAAGATTCTTTGCCGTACTTCCGAACCCATTCCTTTTCAGGACCCTGGCCCAGAGAGCGGCGAAGAGAGCCAATGTCCCGGTGATTGTCATCGAGGACGAACCCACCGCGACAGCAAGGGACGTGTCCGAGACCACCTTGCCGGACCCGGCAACTATTCCCCAAAGCAGCCCCCAGCGCAGCCCCCAGCGTAAGTATATGGTTTACTTCCCGCTGTTAGGCGCGCATGGGTGCTCTTTCTTTGCTGACATCTGATTATTGGTTTGTGTAGGAGCAGAGCAGCCTCACCAGGAGCGCCCGGAAGCCGCCCCTGACATGCCATCTGCTTCGACTACACCGCCAAGGGAGGATTCCCCGGCAAGGGAGCGTTCTCCGGCAAGGGAGAATTTTCCAGTAAGGGAGAAGTCTCCGGCAAGGGACAGTTCTCCGGCAAGGGACAGCACCAGCGACCCCCCGGTGGCGGAAACCACGACTGTAGATCCTAGTACAGGTAATCCTCTTGCTTGAAAACTTCCCTGGGGTTCTTCTCCTTCTGATTTTCTTTTTGAATATTTGCTTGACTTTTCTCCCTTTTCTGGTCGTCAGATCCATCTGCCACGGAGCCGATGGAAACCGAGGTCGCCGGCGAGGAGAACGCGTGCGGCAATACCGACGACGCCGCTGCCACCGAAGAAGAAGCCGGCGCTGATGATCCCGCCGGCGAAGAGGCCGCCAAAGCTGCCGCCGCAGAGCCGGGCGAGGGTCCGCGATCGACCGACGACCCCGAGGCCGCAGGAGCGTCAGCGCCACGCCGACCGCCGATCCCTCCGCCGCCGCAGCTGCCAGTTCGAAGAGCCCCAGCCCGGCGCCTATTTGAAGGCCGGCGATGGCGTCTTCATCAAGCTCCCCTGGGCGTCAAGCTCCAGGGCGCCGGTCGAAGGAGAAATCTTTGATGAAGAGTTGCTCGCCTCCGCTGGGCTGACGCTGGTCGACGCGCCGAGCAGCAACAGCGGCGAGCCTGAGGAGGAGCGGCAGCTGCGGAAGCTGTTGTCACTATACCGCGCTCGACAGGCCAAGCTGGAATCCCGAGAAGCGCTTGTCGTGAAGGCGGCAGTGGACATCGAGAAGCGCGCGGAGGAGCTCCGGGGTCTTAAACATGAAGCTCTCCCGTCCCTGGCAGAGGAGCGGGAGCAACTCGCCGAGGAGCGGAAAGCCTTCCTCCTCGAGAAGGCTGAAGTTGAAGAGCAACAGCGGCTTGCTGCCGAGAAGCTGTCTGCGCAGGAAGGCGAGTTGGCGCAGCGGAAGGTCAACCTTGACAGCCACGAGGAGGAGCTTGCCGCGCGCGAGCAAACATTCGGCGGGGCTCTCAAGGAAGCAGAGGATGCTGCCGCAGCTGCCGAGGCCGCCAAGAAGGAGCTGGAGACGAAGGTGGCGCAGCTGGAGGTCGATCTCAAGGCGAGCGGCGAGGAGCTTGCTGCGCTCAAGCGTGAGCGCGAGAAGGATGCCTACACCCTTGGCGAGCTGTAGGGTCGTCTCGCCGAGAGAAGCAAGAATGTTAGCGCCGCCAAGGACTCCAACGCAGATCTTGAGTTGAAGTTGACTACTTTGACCAAGACGCTGGACGGCGCCAGGGTGCAGGAGGTGGCCTTGAAGGAGAAGATCAAGGCCGACGAGGCGCTGCTGGCGAGCGCTGCTGCCGCCCAGAACAATTTTAGGGAGAATGTGGAGCACTGGACGGAGGGTCTCGTGGATGTTGCCGCAACCATCGACAGGGAGCTGGCGCAGCTGGGGATGGAGGATCTCGGGTATTCCTCCGATGATCACCTCCAACCCAGCGCCAAGCTCAGCTTGTTCTTCAAAGGCGTGGCGACGGTGCTCCAGCGACTCCGGGAGAAGATCCCAAAGCAGCTGGCCGACGAGTCGCGCAAGATCTGCGCGGGAGCTCTTCAAAAGGTGCTGGTGAAGGTGGCCTTCCGCAACCCAGGCCTCAACCTCACCAACGTCCTCAGGACCTTGCCGCCGGATGCTGATCTGGAAGCGCTCAAGACCCTTGTCGCACCCTGTCGTGGAATTAACACGTCAGATGTCCTCATGAAAGGACTTAGTCGCGAGGCCAACGCATCTATGTGATAGCTTGAGAGGGGTTGAGCGGAATCGAGAGACGCAACACAAGACATGGATTTAGACAGCTTCGGGCCCCGGGAAACATCATCCGGTAAAAACCCTACATGCTGTTTGAGGCTAGGTCTTATTATCATCACAAGGGAGTCGCCGTAAACCGGCTCTCCTCTTTGTGTCTAGCCCTAGGATTGTTTCTTCTTGCTTGTCGCTTGTCCCTCTTTGGGGAGCCCTGCCCCTCCTTATATAAGTTGAAGGGGCGGGTTACATGTGGAGTCCTATTAGGATTATGACTAGTCTATCTCTAATACAAATCGGATACAAGTCCAGGTCTTAACTCCTTGTAAGACAAATATTCCTTATATCTTTCCTCTTAAACCGCCCACCTTAGTAGAACCGGCCTTCATGAACCGCCACCGGGCCACCGGATCTTGTCGCTCCTCTGTCCCGCTTTGCCGGATTACCAATGAACCGTAAACCGCCGGGTCGCCAAGTGAACCGCCAAGTGTCTGCGGGTTCTTCGTAAACCGCCAAGTCCGCCGGTTTATACTTCCGCCGGTTTACGCCACGGGTATATCCTCGACATTAGCCCCCGCTTAATTTGGATTTATCCATGTTAAACTGATCCCGTGAAATAAACACAAGAACAAACTTGACAGATTATGCTCCGGTTAAGAATTCTTGTAAACCGCATCCGATCATCCTTAAATCCTTGTCATTTCCTCCTTCTAGAAAATCCGGTTTAATAGGCCAGCTTCATAATTAACTTGTCGACATTGGTTTCTCATAGAAAATATATTGTGAAGAATAACTCCTTTGATTCAGTTCCCAATGCTTAAAAACAATATCGGTCCTTGAAATACTCATCCAATCTTCAGCCGGTTTAAGGACGTAGAACTTGCCGGTTTATCATTGCCAAGATCACCGTTTTAATAAATATTGATGGTACCGGGTCATACTTGTAGTTAACATCCAGCTTGAAAATATACCTCTTATATACCTATAACTTGTAGCCCCCAAGTCTTAAGAAGGTAGCATAGCAACAGCTTAAGACTTGTTTCAGTATAAATATCACAATCTTGAATAAATCCAGGTTGTTCATCTCAATCACTAGTCAGAATCGAGTATTCCACATATGTAGCCCCCAAGTGCTGGGTTGTCATGCTTGCAGCAACCTGGAACTTGTAATTGCCTGATGCTCATAAAAACTTCAACCAGTATAGCCCCCCAAGGGCCGGGTCATTATGCCAATAATAAGAAGGGACTTCGAAAATATGATCATGTAGACTTTAACAGCAACGTGTAGCCCCCAAGGGCCGGCTCAGTAAGATAATATTGAGCTGGGACTTTATATATATTTCAAACATTATATTATGTAATTCCCATCATGGGGCTTGAACCCACGTCCACAAGGTTGAGAGCTTTGTGCTTTACCAACTGGGCAGTGGATCCTTCTATAATAGATGAAAATTTGTGTACCTTGAATTTTTGACAGGAGCAATTGGTAGCCCCCAAGGGCCGGCTCATTATAATGTGATGAGTCGGGTCTTCAATAAGTTGAGCAAAAAATGACTTTGCATTAGCCCCCAAGTGCTATGGTGCATGCTGGCAGTGACATGGGACTTGTATATTCAATGTAATCTCGATTCGAACAATGTAGCCCCCAAGTGCCGGGTCATAAGCCTGCAGCGACTCGGGACTATTTCCTCCATTGTAAAATAAATCATGCCCATTGATAAAAATAATAGTCGTTATGCTTAAAGCGACTTTGAAAACCTCAATCATAATACTGGTTGTTGATAATCACAATAGAAATCCAGCCATGTTGGCTATTCAAGATAATATAATCCGTATGAAAAACCTTATTCATTTAATATCATAATGAAAATTCAGCCAAGTTTGGCTAGTTGAATAATATAACCCAATGATTTATAAGCGCATGATTCCAATGGCGCAATCCAAATATGTCTTGGCGACTTATAGTCCAAAACCAGGCGGATTAACAAACACCAGATAATTTCTCATCATATACTTGGCGACTTATCGTCTTAAAGCCCGGCGGTTTAATAAACACCGGATAATTTATCATCATGCTTTTATTCAACCTGTCTCTGCATACAACAAGTTTAAAGTGTCCTGGCGGTTTACCACCGGACGGGTCATAATGCCCAACATATAACCCAGGTTTATAACCAAGGCTGCACTTTAAGAATAATCCATGAAATATATCATACCTGTGACATTGAATCACATCATTGCTTTACCAATTTTTTGTAGTAAGGGTGATGACCCCAATCTTGAGTAATGATAACTCCTTTCATACTGTGTCGGTTTATGATAAAACCGTGCGGGTTGTGATAAACACCGGTTTAACCATATATAATATCTGGCGACTCGTAGTCAAACCAGACCGGCGGATAGTCTCCGGATTATGATTTGATCATGTACCGACAATTTGTAATTCAAAGTCAAGCCGGGTTAACGAACACGGTTTACTCCATAATAAGATGGTAACATCAAACCGGCAAATAGTCTCCGGATTAGGATTTGACCGTGTTCCGCCAATTTGTAATTGACAGTTTGAACCGGATTAACAATGTCGGTTTAAAAAGCATATGAGTAAAAGTTCTTTAGCAAAAAAGAACAGAATTCAAGCAAAGGCAAAATAAAACCATTGCAAATGAGGCTTTACTAAGCTGATCAGATGGTGTTACCATGGTCGGACACGACCAAGCTCCCAATAAGGTGTAACCATGGTTCAAGTCAGCCAGGTCCCCAACTGAAACCGTGGCATTATGCCGATCAAGTGGCGTGGCAATGGATCGGGTTCCACAAAGACCCCAAGTGACTCTATGGCCTTAGGCCGATCAAGAGGCGTGACTGGTTCAGACTTGACCATGTCCCCAAGTGATCTGGTGGCTTTCGCCTATCAAAAGGTGTTGCATTGGTTCGGACACGACCAAGCCCCCAAGTGATGTTGTGGCACTAGGCCGATCAAGAGGCGTGGCTATGGTTCGGATACGACCAAGCCCCCAAGTGATGCTGTGGAATTGAGCCGATCAAGAGGTGTGACTATGGTTCAGACATGACCAAGCCCCCAAGTGATCAATAATATGATAAGCCAATAAGGCATGATACCCATGTTTGAACCGCGCCTCATGGCAGCAAGTTCTCTTTGGTAACCATTAATTTGTCCGAGATCTCGAACTTGCGAGAGATTAATTCTTTTTGAACCGGAAATTCTTAAACCGGATATTGAGATCCTCAAAGCTTTGTAAGGGACAAATTTACCTTGATCCGGATGTTGAACCGGTTTTGAGAGCTTCAAAGCTTTGCAGGAGAAATATGTCTCTTGAGCTGTATTTTAAACCGGAATCTTCATTTTGAACCGGATATTTTTCTGATGGCCTTTAAATATTTGCCAAGAAAGCAGTAGCCTCTGTGGCCGGGTTATCTTTCCTTCAATGACCCGGAGCTCCCGAGTCATGTCACCTTTGTAGCCCCGAGTTTTAAGACGACTCTAGGAGTTGGCTTGAGACTCTCCATATTTGACCATGATATAAACCGGTATGAGTCATTCAACATCTCAGTGACATAACTTGTCCTGCACTGGAGAACTTGTAAGCCAGAGTAATTGCTCTTTTAAAGAAAGCAATATATAATATAAAACAACTTGGATGGATATCACCTGATGCGTCAGGCCAGTAGTTATCCACCGCGGAGTTGATGATCACCGCGGTGAAGCTGAAATTAATCACGGGTGAACCGGCCGTGGCGTCGTAAGCCGGTGCGGTCGAGAAAGTCAACCGCAGGAGCGATAAGCCACTCGGACGCCGAGTCGGCCACGAGGTGGACGGGTAAGTCGGCGTCACATTGTAAGCCGCACAGACGTGTGAATCGGTGGCGCGTTGATGTAGATCGGATCATAGGGCGGCGGCTTGCACCCACCGTTAAACGATGGCGGTCGCCGATGTCGTTGCATGATTATGCTACCGCACACTCCATGAATATGGTATTACACCATCTTTATGATGAATCGTTGTCCTGGACATAAAGGTGTACATACCAAAGTAATTGTTTTTTGACAAAAAACAATATGCTTAATAAAATAATCATAGATGGATATCACCTGATATGTTAGGCTGGAAATAATCTGCCATGGAATTTATGACATCTTATGGTGAAACTGAAATCACTCACGGGAGAACTGGCCGCAGTTTTTATAAACTGGTGCGGACGAGCAAGTTGTCCTCCGTGTTGTAAACCGGCGTGGATGCATGAACCGGTGGCCAGGGCGGACGGGCGAGTCGTCCGTGGTGTTGTAAGGTAGTACGGACGGGCGAGTTGGCCGGCGCGTTGATGTAAACCGGACTGCGGGGGCGGCGGTTTGTGTTCCGATTATCGATTGTGATATACGCAGATGCCGGTGTAGAACAGCTAGCGCGCACGCCGTCCGTGGTAGAGCATCACTTTTATAGTGAGCACATGTGCTGTATAAAAAGATATAGGCCAGAGTAATTGTTCTCATAGGAATAAAAATATATAAATAAAAATAAACCGGATAGATTTCACCTGATGTATTTTGACGACTACGCCCAGGCTAGAATTTAATTGGGTCCAATAGCACTGTGCATGTGCTAGTATTTTAGTCTGGATGGGTTACTACTACTAGTAGTAGAACTCCCTCACCGTACAAGCGGTTGTATGTAAGTGCTAGTCGACTTTGCTCATGTCTTCTTTTGAGAAAATGGAGATGGCAGTGCCTAACATCCCACGCAGGCTGCCACCGACTTCCTTTTAGCGTCGACGGGTCAATGTAAACCGTTCACGCCTTTCTCCACAGCTACATGCTATCCCAGCTACCTCTCCTTGCCGGTTCAACCTGCTGCTACTCAACCGGCCTGCGTTTCCTCCTCGGTGCTCTGATCTTTGAGTTTGGCGTCGGCATCTCCGGTGGGGCGGCAGCAGTCTTTGCAACTTGCAGCGGTGATGGCCTCGGCGGCTCGGGGTTGCCGGTTTGGAGGTCCGCGCCGGCAGGGGCGGCTCACCGCGCCACGGCGGAGACGGAGGTAACCAGGCAAGGCCGGCGTGGTGTCTCGCCGCGGAGGTGAGTCTATGATGGAAACGCATGCAGCTGGGGACTTGCAACGTCTGGCTGTTTGAAGCAGAGCCATGATGTGGAAGAGGGCCGGTAACTCAGGCGACGTCGGTTTGATGCGTGGGTGGTCGACACGCAGCAGGCAGAGGAGGCGTCCGAAGCGGAGCCAGTTTGGCGGCGTAACCCGGGGACCCGGTTTTGAAGCCGCAGGACCGAGCTTGGCCGTGGCGAGCCGTAGGTGGGTCGGAGGCGCGTCTCGGGCGCGGAGGCGAAGCAGCCACATCGAGGGCACTCCGGCGGGTCGACGAAGTACGTCCGCTGCCGCGGTGAGTTGGAGTGCCACGGTGGAGACGAGACCCAGCCAATACGCGCGCAAAACTGCCGGGTTTGAACGCGGATGCGGTGGATTAACGCAGTAGGTCGAACAGTGGGTCGGCGCCCGGCAGTTTGAAGACAGGCGTCGTCCGCGGCGGTTTAGCACAGAGCATGTTGGCACCTCCTCCTTGCAGCGCCGCTTCTTCTTCTACCTCGAGTTGCCTCTCACAACTCTATCTTCTTCTCTCAATCTCTAGCACCTATCTTGTACTCTCTCCAGAACACACACACACACACGCCAAGGAAGAAACCTGCCGTGCTTTGCCGGGAGGCTCTCTCCTTGGTTAACACAATGGCTACATGTTCCTCTGGCCCTCTCGGCTTCCTCTGCTGAAGCTTGGTCGGACAACTACTCCCTAGACAAACTAAGCTACATGCATAACGAAAACCAAACTATGCAGATACATGAATCAAGATTAAGTCTAACATTTTCCTCCCTAATCTTGATTCTCCAATCATCACAATCTTTGATGCAGATCACCCGCCATCACTTGACAACGTCATCGCAGCGCCGTGCACCTTGCCGTGGACGACGCCGTCGCAGCGCCGGACACCCCCATGCACCATCTTGTCGTGGTCGACGCTGTCGCAGCGCCGGACACCACTATGTCATGCCGTATGAAGCGGCCTTCTCTTGACGCGGACGACGCCTTCGCGACGCCGATCTCCGCGCCACTCCTCCTCATAACGGCCTCGCGCCGTAAGAGCCGCCAGCGGCCTCGCGCCGCCACCGACTCGGATCGACAAGACTCTGAATACCAAATGTTGGCGCCTCCTCCTCGCAGCGCCGCTTCTTCTTCTACCTCGAGTTGCCTCTCACAACTCTATCTTCTTCTCTCAATCTCTAGCACCTATCTTGTACTCTCTCCAGAACACACACACACACACACGCCAAGGAAGAAACCTGCCGTGCTTTGCCGGGAGGCTCTCTCCTTGGTTAACACAATGGCTACATGTTCCTCTGGCCCTCTCGGCTTCCTCTGCTGAAGCTTGGTCGGACAACTACTCCCTAGACAAACTAAGCTACATGCATAACGAAAACCAAACTATGCAGATACATGAATCAAGATTAAGTCTAACAGAGCAACCCGGAGCACAGGCCGCGCGCAACACGGGTGGAGCAGCAGGCACAGGGAAACGCGACACCGGCTGCGAGGGGAAGCGGCGACCGGCCAGGCGCAGCCGTTGCCACGGGGAGAAGCGACGCGAGCTTCGAGGAGAGGCGGCGACCCGCCAGGTGCAGCTGCAGCCACAGTGGCAGGCTGGAACGGCGTCGACACGGTGGGACCGCGACCAGGTAGTAGTCGGAAGCACGTCCAGTGGCGGCGGCTTGAAGACGAAGACGGAAGGAGGCGTAGATTAAGTCCGTGGCCTTATCCACTTCCATCGTGGGTGTTTTTTGTTCCCACTTTTTTTGAACCCGCGTAATCCAAAACGAGGGCTATTACTCTGGTCCTTCTCGTGGCCATCACGATCAGCTTCAGCATTGATTGCTTTTGCTCACATCAGCGACCCTAGATGCGATTTACTCCACGCATAATTTCCTTTAAAACAACGAGGATCTGTCTTGAAGCAATTCGGCGCCGAGCACGAGGTATTGCAGCGAAAAAACTTCTGTCCGTCTCGGCAACCCAGTAAAAATTGATCCGGTTTCGACGAATCGTCTAATCATAGTGGCGCGCCTCCTGCAACCCTAATTTCCCTTCAACTCAAGTCTTGGACATCCCGATCCAAAGTAAACCTTATGTGACTATCTCATGCCGGTTCTTCGTCATCCGGCCAAACGCGAGTTTCTCGATCCCTGAAGAGCTCCCTCCAAGAACTCAACACCACCGTGCGCGAGCCCCACGGTGGGCGCCAACTGTCGTGAAATTAACACGTCAGATGTCCTCATGAAAGGACTTAGTCGCGAGGCCAACACATCTATGTGATAGCTTGAGAGGGGTTGAGCGGAATCGAGAGACGCAACACAAGACATGGATTTAGACAGCTTGGGCCCCGGAAACATCATCCGTAAAAACCCTACATGCTGTTTGAGGCTAGGTCTTATTATCATCACAAGGAGTCGCCAGAACCGGCTCTCCTCTTTGTGTCTAGCCCTAGGATTGTTTCTTCTTGCTTGTCGCTTGTCCCTCTTTGGGGAGCCCTGCCCCTCCTTATATAAGTTGAAGGGGCGGGTTACATGTGGTATGACTAGTCTATCTCTAATACAAATCGGATACAAGTCCAGGTCTTAACTCCTTGTAAGACAAATATTCCTTATATCTTTCCTCTTAAACCGGCCCACCTTAGTTGAACCGGCCTTCATGAACCGCCACGGGCCACCGGATCTTGTCGCTCCTTCCGTCCCGCCTGCCGGATTACCAATGAACCGTAAACCGCCGGTCGCCAAAGTGAACCGCCAAGTGTCTGCGGGTTCTTCAGGTAAACCGCCAAGTCCGGCCGGTTTATACTTCCGGCCGGTTTACGCCACGGGGTATATCCCCGACACACCCATTGTGGACAAGGTGAGCGGGATGAAGAGGGTTGAGGGCGATCGCGTCGATTAGGTCGCCCGTTTTCTCTTTTTCTTGTCGCTGCTGGTTATGTTATGAGAATAATCTGTTAGAGCTGCGACAAGCTATCTTGTAATATGACTCTATTTTGGGTAGCGATTGCTATGTTATTTCCTTTACTTGATTCCTTCCTTTGTATGTTTTGCCCTCGCTTTTAGGGAACTTGTCGGCGTAGGCACCTTAGTCATGAAGCGCTGAGTGCGGGACGTCAGCAGCCTGCTGGCGGTGCCGCTGCCGACAAGAAACCTTGTCGCAACTAGTCGCAGCTCACTTAAGTTGTTGAGCGGACTCGAAACAAAGTAAGGGCGCAACTAGCTACGAGTTGGTTCCTCCATGCACAGGTTTTCCATACAAAGCACGGTCGTTCGAGGAAGATAACTTAAAAATTAAAAAAAAAACTGATTGCTCAAACTTTGGCAACTTAGCTTTTCTGTCGTTTGCTTCCCGGTAAGGCGAAACTTTCTTGAACGACGCCTGGTCCACACCATTATCTTCTCCTTTCCCCCCGACAAACTTGTGGGCGAGGGAACCTTCCCTTTTTTGAGAAAAAGAAAGAAGAGAAAATAAACATATGGAGCCTTACGGCTCGTTATTGCTTAGCGGGGGTAGGCGCTGCACAAAGTGTCAGATAACAGATGCAAAAAATAGAAAGCATGAAATTGACAGGATGTGTGGAGCACATGAGCTTTATTTATGCACGGGGTCTGCGCCCGGCTTTGTACGAAGGATTACATGCAACATCGGCAAGACTTGCACAAAAGGTGGTTGCCGAAAAAGGTTCCGTCAACCGCGCCCTACGGGTAAAACTTACGAAGATGCTCAATGTTCCAGGCGTTGCTCACCGGAATGCCATCTTCGGTCTCAAGGCGGACAACACCAGGCCTAGTGACTCGTTTCACCCGGTAAGGGCCTTCCCACTTCGGCGTCAACTTGTTGGAATTCTTGGCAGACTGAACGCGCCGAAGAACAAGGTCGCCTTCCTCGAGACTTCTGGCATTAACTTTGCGGCTATGGTAGCGGCGCAAAGCTTGCTGGTATCGAGCAGCTCGTACATCGGCCTGAAGACGGTCCTCCTCGAGGAGCAGCACGTCATCTTGTCGCAGCTGCTCTTGCTCAAGCTCATCATAAGCGAGCACTCGAGGTGACCCGTGATCTGAAGTTCCATGGGGAGAACTGCCTCTGCTCCATAGACTAGAGCGAAAGGTGTCTGGCCAGTGGCTCGATTTGGCGTCGTCCTGATCGACCAAAGAACCACCGACAGCTCCTCAATCCAGTTCTTTCCGCACTTGCGCAGCCTGTCGAAAGTCCTGGTCTTGAGCCCACGCAGCACTTCAGCATTCGCTCTCTCTGCTTGACCGTTGCTTCTCGGATGAGCAACAGAAGCGAAGCCGACCTTGGCGCCAAGATCTTGGACGTACTGCATGAAGGTGCGGCTCGTGAATTGTGTGCCGTTGTCGGTGATGATCCTGTTAGGGATCCCGGCGCAAACAATCGACCAAGAACTTGACTGGCCGATTGTCACCTTCCTCATCGCTTCCACTTCCGCCACTTTGTGAACTTGTCGATTGCAACGTACAAGTACTCAAAGCCGCCGACAACTTCGTGAAAGGGGCCGAGGATGTCTGGCCCCGGACCGAAAATGGCCAGGATAAAGGGATCGTTCGGAGAGCTTGAGCTGGCTGGTGTATCTGCTTGGAATGGAACTGCACGCTTCACACTTGGTTACTTGTGCAGTTGCATCCCGGAGGGCTGTCGGCCAAAAGAAACCTTTGCCGAACGCTTTTGCAAGTGCTCTTGCACCAATGTGGTGACCACATATGCCTCCATGTATCTCGCCAACAGCTTTTGTCCGTCTTCCGGTGAATACACTTCAATTTCACACCGTTGAGTCTTCTTACGTATAGTATGCTGTCGACAAACTGGTACATACTTGACTGCCGGGCTACTCTTTCCGCTTCTTCTTGCTCTTCGGGAAGTTCTCATGTCTGAAGGAAACGGACAATCTGCTGTGCCCATGCTGGAGCTTGCGGCTCGACAACAAGGACTAAAGGCACATCTACTGCTGCAGGAACATCCGCTTCTACGGCGAGAACCTGAGGCTCAGCCGGAGCTTGACGTTCCCCGGCAAGCTTGCCGGAGCAAAACTTGTCGGGAGTGTCTGCTTCAACGGAACAAACCCTAGGGCTTGCCGGAGCAGACTGCTCCTCAGCACCCTTGGTGTTGATCTTGGGGGCCTTCTTGGTGGCGGCTTCGGGGAGCTCTGCCGGAAAATAGTCACCAGAAATCAACTTCCTCTTCTTGCTCTGTCCAGTTGATGGCGTTCTGAGACGGTTGAGTCGGTTTGAGCACAAAGATCCCTGGTTCCATTGTGTAACTTAAGTGCGGCGCACTTCGACAGGCCGTCGGCAATGTCGTCCTGAGCTCTTGGAACATGTTCCATCTGTAGGCCGTCAAAGTGCTCTTCTAGCTTTCTCACTTCATCAACGTAAGCTTCCATCCAAGGACTCTGATAATTCTTGTTCACTTGGCGAACGACAAGCTGTGAGTCACCCCTGACAATGAGCTTCTTGATCCCAAGGTCTGCTGCGATCCTGAGACCGGCAAGCAAACCTTCATACTCTGCGGTATTGTTCGTTGCTTGCTCCTTGGGAAAGTGCATCTGGACTACGTACTTGAGGTGCTCTCCGGTGGGTGCGACAAGTAGCACGCCCGCACCGGCGCCTTGCAGCGAGAAGGCACCATCAAAGTACATAAGCCACTCTTTGCTTGCTTCATTGACGGGAACGCTCGTTTCTGGTATTTCTTCATCTTGTGTTGGCGTCCACTCTGCTATGAACTCTGCCAATGCTCTGCTTTGGATTGTTGAGGTGCTCTCAAACTTGAGGCCAAAGCTTGACAGAAACAGTGCCCACTCGACAATCCTGCCTGTTATACGGATTTTGCAAGATCCTCTTCAGCGGAAAACGAGTGACAACTGTGATCTCATGTGCTTGGAAGTAATGGCACAGCTTTCTCGAGGCCATGAGAAGGCCGAAAAGCAATTTCTGCACACCAGAGTACCTTGACCTAGCCCCCTGCAGCAAAGAACTGACAAAGTAAACTGGGCGCTGCACCATTCTCTTCTGCATCACTAACCACTTGATTGGTTGCCGCTATATACAGCAGCAACTAACCACTTGATTGGTTGCCGCTATATACAGCAGCAACTTCTCTTGTGGCTTAGGTGCGACAAGTGTTGGAGTGGAGGACAGGTATCTCTTCAAGTCCTGCGGCAGCAGCCTCTCGCTCGAGTCCATTTCATTGGACCTCTTTGTAACACCCGGATGTAACTTTCCATATTTGTAACTCCAACTCTTGCCATTTTCGGCATTGTGATATGATATTCCCTCCGTGGTTGGGTTTTTCTTCATTTTGCATTTTGTCCATGTCATGCATTTCATATCATGTCATCATGTGCATCACTTTTGCATACGTGTTCGTCTCATGATTCCGAGCATTTTCCCCGTTGTCCGTTTTGCAATCCGGCACTCCTATGTCCCCTGGCGTCCCCTTTTACGTTTTTCCGTGAGCGGGCACTAAACTTTCTCAGAATGGACCGAGGTTTGTCAAGTGGCCTTGGTATACCACCGGTAGACCACCTGTCAAGTTTCGGGTCATTTGGAGCTCGTTTGGTACTCCAACGGTTAACCGCACTCTCGCAAAGGACTCTTTTAAGTTGCAGCCCAACACCCTTTCAAACAGCCCAATAACCCATCTAAGTCACTTCCATGCTCTCCGTTGTCGGATCACGATCGCGTGGGCGAAAACTACACTCCATTTGGAGCTTCCTAGCTCCTTCTACCTGTAAATATAGCCTCCCCCTCAAATTCCGGATCAAACCCTAGCTCCTTCCTCCTCCCGCCGACGGACACGTCCACCCGCCGCCCGGACGTGTCCGCCCGTCAGCGCCGCCGCCCAGCGCCCAATCGAGGCGCCACGTAGCCTCCGCCGTCGTCCCGCCGCCCGGCCCGCGGCCAGCTATGCAGCCCGGGCCGTGCCCGCCGCCGTCACGCCTCGCGCCCAGCGCGATGCGCCGCCGCCCATCCGCTGCTCACGACCGCCCTCGCCGGCGCTCCTCCGCGAACCCGCGCCTCACCGAGGCCGTGCGGCCGGTTCTCTGCCGGCAACCCAGCACCTTCCGCGCCGGCCCGGCCGGGCCGAGCCTCCGCCATCAAGATGGCCCGGCCTCTCCCTCCTCCGGCGACCCTCCTCCGGCCACCGCCCGCGCCGCCGCCGTCCGGCTAGATCCGACGAGATCCCGCGGTTGACTTTTACCCCGAAATTCATCTAAGTTTTGTTTCTGTGATGATATTTGTTGCATTTTCATCGTGCTATAACTCTGTGCGCGTAGCTCTGTTTCGTGCGTGTAATATGTCAAAATGTTCGCCTCGATGAGTAGATAATTTCACCTCATTGCATCATTTTCATTTGAGCTCATCTTGATGCCCGAAATGCTGTTGGAAGAGGGCTATGTGATGTTAGTTTCTGTTTCTTAACAGAACATGCACTTTTGTCATTTTTGCCATGATTGATGTGTACATCCTATGAATTTGAGTCCTACATGTGTTTTGTTACATGACATGCCATCTTTGCAGGGGTGTATGCCGTGTATTTTTGTGATCTCTGTGGTGACTAGCACAAGCATGCAAACTAGGCTTCTTGATGTTGCTGATTTCAGCCCCTGTTTTGCTGATATTTTCATGCCATGTTCACTTGATGCTACCGAGAGATCCATACTTATTTTGAGATACTTCAGTAAGGATGTTTTGAACATATGGTTATGCTCTATCCATCCGTGCCCTTGTTTGCAATTATGGAGTGCCATAGCTTGAGTCAATCGAGCTCTACTTTTGCTATAAAATGTTTCCTGGCAGATTGTTTACATGTTATTTAATTTTTCCAAGGTTGTTGTAGTTGATCCGTGTATGCTATGATGTTGTTCTTGCATTGTATATCTACTATGCCATGTCTTCCTGATGTATGTATGCTTAGTTTATCTTTTAATGCTCTGTAGTGAGTGCATCGAGCTCTTAAACATGCCTACTTGTTATCTGTTTTTGCCATGCCCTGTTGCTGAATCTGTTAACGAAACTTGCTATTTTGACATGGGTGTTACTATATTTTCTGATCCTTTTTGGCTTATGCTCAGTAAGGGACTTTTGGTCTATGCTTTGAGTAGATTCATGCCATGCCTTGTTTTGCTATTATAAGTTCCTGTAGCATGTTGTGTTCTTGCTCTGAACATTGCTTCCTGATGCTGATTTTGCACTTTTGCCATGCTTGTTTGGACCTGTTATGATGTGATTTAGCCGTAGCTCAGTGTTCATCTTTTGTCAAGCATCTTGAGTAGATCACTGCCATATGCTTTTCTGGTACGTTTGGGTGCAGTAGCTTAATTTCTTGGTGCTTGCTACGTGGCATCATGCTGTTAATGGCAGTTTTGTGCCATTCTTGTTTTGCTTGTCATTTGCAAACCGTGCATCCGATTCCGGTGATCTTTATATAGATTTCAACCGAAATCATCTCATCTTTCCAGCGGCATACTTGGTTTGCCAAGTTGATGCCTGGTTCATCATTTTTCCTTCGGGCGCATATACGCATTGCATATCACATCTCGCATATCATGTCATGTTTTGCATCATGTTGCTTGTGCATTGCACCGTGATTTATTGTGGTTCCTTTGTTTGTGTTCTTGCTTTGGGTAGAGCCGGAGACGAGTACGTGAACGAGGAACCTGTTGAGAACGCTACGAGGATCAAGCTTTCGACAACTCTGAGAACTTTGCAGGCAAGATGACCATACCCTCGAAATCACTTCTATCTTTGCTATGCTAGATGCTCGCTCTTTTTCTATGCCTATGCTACGATGCCTATCACTTGCTTATCATGCCTCCCATATTGCCATGTGAGCCCCTAACCATCCTTTCCTAGCAAACTGTTGTTTGGCTATGTTACCGCTTTGCTCAGCCCCTCTTATAGCGTTGCTAGTTGCAGGTGAAGATGAAGTTTGTTCCTTGTTGGAACATGGAGATGTTGTTCCTTGTTGGAACATGTTTACTTGTTGGGGCTATCACAATATATCTGCTATAATTAATGCATCTATATACTTGGTAAATGGTGGAAGGCTCGGCCTTATGCCTGGTGTTTTGTTCCACTCTTGCCACCCTAGTTTCCGTCATACCGGTGTTATGTTCCTTGATTTCGCGTTCCTTACACGGTTGGGTGATTTATGGGACCCCTTGACAGTTCGCTTTGAATAAGACTCCTCCAAAGAAGGCCCAACTTTGGTTTTACCATTTGCCACCTAAGCCTTTTCCCCGGGTTTCGCGAGCCCGAGGGTCATCTTTATTTTAACCCCGGGCCAGTTCTCCTCTCGAGTGCTGGTCCAAACCTGTCACCACGGTGGCCATCAGGCAACTCGAGATGGCCTATCGGAAGTTTGGACAATCCGGTGTGCCCTGAGAACGAGATATGTGCAGCTCCTATCGGGATTTGTCGGCACATTCGGGCGGCTTTGCTGGACTTGTTTTATTGCTGTCGAAATGTCTTGTAGTCCAGGATTCCGAGATTGATCGGGTGTTCCCGGTAGAAGGAATATCCTTCGTTGACCATGAGAGCTTATAATGGGCTAAGTTGGGACACCCCTGCAGGGTATTATCTTTCGAAAGCCGCGTGCTGCGGTGATGAGGCAGATGGGAATTTGTTAATGTCCGGTTGTAGAAAACCCGAAGTTGACCTCAATTAAAATACACATCAACCGCGTGTGTAACTGTGATGGTCTCTTCTCGACGGAGTCCGGGAAGTGAACACGGTGTTGGAGTTATGCTTGACGCAAGTAGTTCAGGATCACCTCTTGATCGCTACCAGCTTCACGTCCGTGCCTTGCTTCTCTTCTCGCTCTCTTTTGCGAATGTAGCCACCATATATGCTAGTCGCTTGCTGCAGCTCCACCTCACAACTCTGTCCTTCCTATAAGCTTAAATAGTCTTGATCTCGGGGGTGTGAGATTGCTGAGTCCCCGTGACTCACAGATTCTACCAAAACAGTTGCAGGTGCCGACGATGCCAGTACAGGTGACGCAACCGAGCTCAAGTGGGAGTTCGATGAGGAACGTGGTCGTTACTATGTGTCTTTTCCTGATGATCAGTAGTGGTGCCCAGTTGGGACGATCAGGATCTGTGTAGCATTTGGGGTATCTTCTTTTATTTTGGTTCCGTAGTCGGACCTTGAGTGTAACCTGAATGATGGATGTTTATTTATGTACTGTGTGATGTGGCGACCGTAAGCCAACTATGTATCTCTTTCCCTTATGTATTACATGGGTTGTGTGAAGATTACCTCACTTGCGACATTGCTTTCAATGCGGTTATGCCTCTAAGTCGTGCTTCGACACGTGGGAGATATAGCCGCATCGAGGGCGTTACACCTGGGTTTTTCAATATTTTGAAAAATGGCAGGGCGCGCTCAGCAGACCTAGAGATAAACCTGCTAAGAGCAGCCACGCAACCGGCAAGTCTTCGTACATCCTTGACGCGCTTTGGTGCTTCAATCTGCTCAATGGCCTTGATCTTGTCGGGATTGGCTTCAATTCCCCGCTGAGACACAAAGAACCCGAGAAGCTTGGCGGAGGGGACTCCAAACACACACTTCTCGGGGTTAAGCTTGAGGTTGATCTTGCGCAGATTTGCAAAGGTTTCGTCTAAATCTTGAATCAGAGTCGCCTTGTCCTTGCTCTTGACCACTATGTCATCCATGTAGGCTTCCACATTTCTGTGTATTTGTGGCTCAAAAGCGTCATGGACTACCCTTGCAAATGTTGAACCAGCATTCTTTAAACCGAAAGGCATCCGTAGGAAACAGTATGTGCCACATGGGGTGATGAATGCGGTCTTCTCCTCATCCTCTTCTGCCATGAAGATCTGATGGTATCCTGAGTATGCATCAAGAAATGAAAGCAAATCACATCCGGCCGTGGAGTCAACAATCTGGTCGATGTGCGGCAAGGGAAATGGGTCTTTGGGACAAGCTTTATTGACATCGGTAAAGTCGATACAGAGCCTCCATTTCTCGTTTGCCTTGCGCACGACTACAGGATTGGCCAACCACGTAGGATGGAGCACTCCTCTGACAAGGCCTGCTGCTTCCAATTTCTTGATTTCTTCTGCGATGAATTCTTGGCGCTCCACCGCCTGCTTCCTGACTTTCTGCTTGACGGGCCGCGCATGAGGACAGACGGCAAGATGGTGCTCGATTACTTTCCTGGGAACACCGGGGATGTCAGACGGTTGCCACGCAAACACGTCGACGTTCGCCCGCAGGAAAGCAACGAGCGCGCTTTCCTATTTAGGGTCGAGAGTGGCACCGATGGTGAAGGTACCACCGGTGCCGTCCTCCTGGCGGACACCTTCTTGGTCTCGTGGAGCTGCCATTGTCTTCTTACACTTGCCGGTGGAGCTCGATGGTGCGTCCTCGACGGTAGCGCAGCACTCCGAAGAGGTGCGCTTGCCGGAGTGGGCATCAGAACTCTTGCCGGACTTGGTCTTCTTCTTCCCCCCGGGAGCTTCAACGGCAAGTGACTTGCGATCTGTTGCGGCTGCTGCTTCCCGGTAGATCTTGTTGGCGCAGATAAGAGCATCCTTCTTGTCGCCAGGGACAGAGATGACACTTATCGGGCCTGGCATCTTCAAAGATGTTGTATACATAGTGAGAGGCTGCCATGAATTTGGCGAGTGCTGGACGGCCGAGTATCCCATTGTAAGGCAATGGAAAGTCAAGAACGCCAAAAGTGACCCTCTCAGTCCTGAAGTTCAACTCGCTGCCAAATGTCACCGGCAACGTGATCTTTCCCTTCGGCTTGCTCCTTCCCAGATTGATTCCTTGGAATGTGCCGGTCTCTTCGAGCTCGCTATCAGGGATCTAGAGTTTCTGGAGTACCGCGGAGGAGATCAGGTTCAAGCCGGCCCCGCCGTCAACTAGCGTCTTAGTGACCTTGAGGTTGCGGATAGTTGGTGAAACCAACATCGGCAAGCACCCGACCGCAGTTATGTGATCAGGGTGGTCCTCAATATCAAAGATGATAGGCGTGCTGGACCATTTCAGAGGCTTGCGTGACTCGACGGGTGGTTCTGCCGCATTGACTTCCCGCACCCACTGCTTGAGCTGGCGGTGTGAAGTATGCAGAGAAGCACCGCCGTCAACGCATAGGACCTCTGTGGCTTTCTGGAACTCCTGCTCATCGGTCTCGTCATCATCCATATCTTCATCGTCGTCGTCATCTTCATCCTTATCGCGGCCGCGGGGAGGTCTGTCTCCTTGCTGCTGCTTTGCCTTGCCGCGGCGTCCTCCTCGGCCGGGGCGTTTCTTGCCAGCTCCTCCAGCACCTTCCTGGGCCTTCTCCTTGTCGCGTCGTCAGATTCAGCCTTTTGTTGCTCGACAAGCTGCTCGACCTTCTTGCAGCTCTGGAGGTCATGGCCCTTGGTGCGGTGGATCTTGCAGTACTGCTTGTTGGTGCCGTCCTGCTTGTCGGCGACCGCCATAGCCTGGTAGTTGGTGCCTGCGGCAATCTCCTTGCTGGAGCTACCAGCTTTGGCTTTCTTGGTGCCACCTCCGTTGCCGGACTGCTCAACGACTAGCACATCTTTGCCTTTCTTCTTCCTGTTGTTCCGCCACGGTTTTTCTTTGCCGGGCAGCATCCTCACTATCGATCCTCCCGCTTCAGATTCTCTCCGGGAGTTTCCTCCTTCCTCAAGACCTGCACACTTGTCGGCCAGGGCATATAGCTCATCGACGCCTCTCGATCTTGCACATCGCCATCTCCTCCTGCATCCTGCGGTTTCGCACGTTACGATGGAACGCGCTGATTACCTTGCAGGGTGGACATCTGGGATGTTGTGCTGTACGCGGCTGAATCTCTGAATGTACTTGCGCAGGGGCTCTCCTTCCTTCTGGGCGAGCAGATGAAGGTCGCTCTCTTGGCCATGAGGCTTGTGGCCGCCTGTAAAGGCGCCGACAAACTGATGGCATAGGTCTGCCCAGGAGGATATGGAGTTGTTCGGCAAGTGCATGAGCCAGGACCTGACATTGGGCTTGAGCACCAGTGGGAAGTAGTTGGCAAGGATCTTGTCGTCCCGCCCCCCGGCAGCTTGCACCGCGATGGTGTAGATGCTGAGGAACTCCGACGGATGCGACTTGCCGTCGTACTTCTCTGGTACGTCTGGCTTGAAATTTTTCGTGCTGGGCCACTGGACTTGCCGCAGCTCACGAGTGAACGCAGGGCAACCTACCGCGTATGGCAAGTCGCCTGGTTCCCCTGGCGCATGCATGTCGACAGAGGGCCCAGCGCGCTGGTCTGATTGACGCCGCACTTCTCTTTGGCGCTCGATACGAGTACGAGCGTCTTCTTGCTGTCGTTCGTGAAGAACTTGGCGCTGATCACGGCGAGCTCGTGGATCTGATGATGCGGTGGAGTCGCTGTCGAGGTGGATCCGGCGAGTCGGCGATCTTGGCCTTCGGGGTGGAGAGTGCATGGTGGTTGCACCCCCACCGGTTTCGCCGCCATCGGCTCGTGCCTGGCAGTCCTGCCGCGGCAGCGATGTACTCGGCTGCCAAGCGAGTGTCGCCGCCGTTAAGCGAAGCCGATGAGACTCTGAATGGTGGCCCTCCATTCGTCGATCTTGTCTGCTGTTGGTGGGTAATCCAGGAGCAGTTGAGCTCGCGCCAAAGCTTTTGCTGGAGTGGTGGGCGGCAGTAGCGAACGGTGCGAGGAGCGGGATATGCTCGGACTTCTAACTATGTTAGAAGGAGCGAGATCCCGCCCAGCGCATCAGTCTCGCTCGTGCCAGCATGTTGGCATGCATGCTGGTCTTGAGCACCCCGAGATCCACCGGCTCGATCTTGGTCCAATGAACGTATGGTACTGCGAATACCATGAAGCTGTCGGTCCCGTGCCTCCTGAGATGGGCGCGGTGCATGTACGGACGCCGAGGTCTGTGCAGCCTTGTCCTTGGACCTGGCAGCACCGTGAGCTCCCTCGTCGACGCCCGTTCTTCCGCTGGCGTCTACCCCACCACCCGTTTGCTCCGGTGGTGGTGGGATCGACGTGGACGGAACAACTGCCTCCGAAGCCTTCTTCTTCGGTGGCATGTCGATGAAGAAGATGAAGATCTAGCTCGTGTGAACGCCGGATCAGGTTCACACAATCTCGACGCCCCCTACCTGGCGCGCCAGAGATGTCGGGGAAACTGATCCACGAACACCTATGGGACCGGCGGACCGAGCCCCTTTCGGTTCGGCGAGGGGGCGGAGGTCGCACGAAGAGCAGATCGAGGCGAAGCACACGAGCAGTTTACCCAGCTTCGGAGCTCTCCGGAGAGATAACACTCCTACTGCTGCATGTCTGAGTGTATTGAGTTCTTGTTCGGGAGCGCTGAGTGCTACAGTACACCCTAGCTGCTAACGAGATCGAGCGTGTGTGTTTTTCTGCCCTCGAACCCCCCTCTATGTTGCGCATGGGCCTCCTTTTATATGCTAAAGGGGTCACCGACAGGTGGCAACGTAGACAAGGGTAAAAATGGAAAAGGAATTGCGGTTGGTACAACTACCGCATAAAGGTATCATACCTAACCCTGATGGCAGGGGACAAAGGCATTAAATGCCCGTCTGCGTCGTCCAAATAGTGCAAAAAGGGACCGCTATGGACGCCACCGCTTGCCACGATGGCAATCTTGTCAGCGCCGCTTGCCACCACGCACCGCTGGCTGCACAGCCTCTTGCCACACGCGCCTGGAAAGGCCCCAGGGCGACATGTTGGTGGATGTGCTGGAGCACGGGTACAGAGTGGTAGCTTGCCGCGGCAAGCGCCTTGCCGCGGTCGTTGTCTTGTCGCGTACGGAAGCTTGTCGCTCCCCGGGCCTCACCGGGACGCGTGGCGCGTCGCGGCAAGTTCCTTGAGATGCTTTGGTTGGCCTTCCCGGCAAGCTCCTCTTGCCGGGGCCTTGTCTCCTTGCCTTGAATACTTTGTTCTTGAATGGCTCCAAAGGAACCACGGAGGACCTTGGCGGTCACCCGGCAAGCCTTGCCACGGGGTGCTGCGACTGCCCGTGGACAAGTTCGGGATACTAGGGTACCCCTACTCTAGTACACCGACACACTTAGCCATAGAATTCTATAATTTTAAATTTCGGCGAAGCCCCTAGTATTCGGAAGACCGAATTAGGGGCGCTATCCACGCCTTCGTCGGACATTATCCGGAACTTCGCTCGAAGCGGCGTAGGTCTTTAAGGACCCGAAAAAACCTCTCGAATAGCGACCAGTCTCTCGTCTTATCATGACGGTCAGTTTTAGCTTTCTCCACTGAGGCGTTAACCCGGCTCAACCGGGGCACAACGTAGTGGTTCTCCCAGTGCTACCTTAGCCGATAGAACGGAAACGTAAGGTGCCAAACATGGGGGCCGGGCAAACCCAACTATTGACCCAAGACATGATTCGGAGCCAATTCATATAATGCTACAAGTTCGGGGTGCCGCACTTGTGAAAGTGTTCGGACTTATCACACCATAATGCGGGGAACATAAGCCCCTGGTGTATTCGGCCGTACCAAAATATACGGATGCAACATGTCGTAAATGAACATACATATATAGAAAGTAATGCAATTATGGGAGAAAATTGCTGCATTTTATTCAAGAAGGTCTGCTATGAGTGCGAAATGATACAAATAGTGCGGAAAGCAAGGGATTGGACGAATTAAAGGCGTCTCCCTCCAGGGGTAGGCCGCGGAATGGTGTATTTAACAAATTTAATGCTCGTAATGGAGACCACCTGAGTGTTCGTCGCGGCCTTTGTCCCTCCCTGGCTGTTGCATCATGAGTTCGGCAGGTTCGCCGCCGGACAGAGTCCTGTATAAAAAAAGAGAAAAATAAAAGAAAAGAGCAACACACTTGGGAGCCCCTGGTGTGGTCGAGCCGCACTATGGGTTTGTTGTGGTCGTGCCCCTTCCCCTAGACCCATGGTATCTCCAGGGCGTAATTATGTACGCGGAGAGTTTGTCTTGCGATTGTGCGAGGGCTGGGGTTGGGGCCGCATTGCTACGCTGGCGATGCTCGGAACGTGCTGTGGTCTTGGGTGATGTTGCTCGGGCGTTGCTTATTGTGTCCGGTCGTTTAACGGCCGGACTCGAGAATTGCCTTAAAAGGCTGCTCTGTACTTCTACCGCGAGAGCCGCTGTATGTTCCTCCGTTCGGAGGGAGCGTTCCGTGTTTCCATTGACCGTGATGATTCCACGAGGGCCTGGCATCTTGAGCTTGAGGTATGCGTAATGCGGCACCGCGTTGAATTTTGCGAACGCGGTTCGTCCGAGCAGAGCGTGATAGCCACTGCTTAACGGGACTGTATCAAAGATTAACTCCTCGCTTCGGAAATTATCCGGGGATCCGAAGACCACTTCCAGTGTGACTGAGCCTGTACAATTGGCCTCAACACCTGGTATGACGCCTTTGAAGGTCGTCTTTGTAGGTTTAATCCTTGAAGGGTCTATGCCCATCTTGCGCACTGTATCCTGATAAAGCAGGTTCAGGCTACTGCCGCCGTCCATCAGGACTCTCGTGAGGTGAAATCCATCAACGATTGGGTCTAAAACCAATGCGGCGAATCCGCCATGGCGGATGCTGGTCGGATGGTCTCTTCGATCGAAAGTGATCGGGCAAGAGGACCATGGGTTGAATTTTGGGGCGACTGGCTCCATCGCGTATACGTCCCTTAATGCATGCTTCCGCTCCCTCTTGGGTATATGCGTTGCATATATCATATTTACCGTCCGAACTTGAGGGGGGAATCCCTTCTGTCCTCTGTTGTTCGGCGGCCGGGTCTCTTCCTCGTCATCGCTGTGTAGCCCCTTGTCATTGTTTTCGGCAATTAATTTGCCTGCCTGCTTGAATACCCAACAATCTCTGTTGGTGTGGTTAGCTAGCTTTTCGGGGGTTCCATGTATTTGACAAGAGCGGTCGAGTATTCGGTCCAAATTGGACGGGCCCGGAGTAGTTCTTTTAAATGGCTTCTTCCGTTGACCGGGTTTGGAGCCTCGGAATCCGGCGTTGACTGCCGTATCCTCATTGCTGTCGCCGTTAATGCGGCGTTTGTTTTTGTTTCGACGCGACCTGCCATTGCGGTCCTTGGTATCCGGACTGCCAGCATTTTTGCTGAGGTTGTTGCTGCGAGCTAGCCAGCTATCTTCTCCCGCACAGAAGCGGGTCATGAGTGATGTGAGGGCTGCCATGGATTTCGGCTTTTCCTGTCCTAGGTGCCGGGCCAGCCACTCCTCGGGGATGTTGTGTTTGAAGGCCGCGAGGGCCTCTGCATCCGGACAGTCGACGATTTGATTTTTCTTTGTTAAGAACCGTGTCCAGAATTGCCTGGCCGATTCGTCTGGCACCTAGATTATGTGGCTTAGGTCATCTGCGTCCGGAGGTCGCACATACGTGCCCTGGAAGTTGTCGAGGAATGTGGCTTCCAGGTCTTCCCAGCATCCAATTGACTCTGCGGGCAGGCTGTTAAGCCAATGCCAAGCTGGTCCTTTAAGCTTGAGCGGGAGATATTTGATGGCGTGAAGATCGTCGCCGCGGGCCATATGTATATGAAGGAGATAATCCTCAATCCAAACCGCGAGGTCTGTTGTGCCATCATAGGATTCGATGTTAACGGGTTTAAACCCTTCAGGGATTTGATGATCCATTACTTCGTCAGTGAAGCATAGTGGGTGTGCGGCGCCTCTGTATTGAGCAATATTGCGACGTAGCTCAAGAGAGCGTCGTCTGCTGTGTTCGGCCCAGCCGGAGTAGTTGTATCCGGCGCGACGGTATTCGTCGTGGGTCTTGGGGCGCCCACGTGATCCATAGATAGATCTGTATTGTCTTGCCTTGTCCTCCAATATATCCCGCAAGTCCGGCGCGTTCCCTCGTGGCTTCGCGGTTTTCGAGCGGTGCCGGGGTACGGTTTTGGTGGAGGGCTTACATGCCTCTCTATCCCGGCCACGAGGTGGTCGGTCTGCCGTATTGTGCGCTGGTGATGCCGGTTTGTATGCTTCCTCCTCTAGTCGGGGGAGCAACTTGGGTTTTGGGTAGCTTTTGGAGGGGCGTTCGAGTTCATACTCTTCGGCCGCGAGGACCTCGGTCCATCTTTCGGCAGCAGGTCTTGATCAGCTTGAAGCTGTTGCTGCTTTTTCTTTGGACTATTTGCTGTGGCCATTAGCCTGCGTCTGAAACGCTCTTGTTCGACGGGATCCTCAGGTACGACGAATTCGTCGTCGTCGAGGCTTGCCTCGTCTCCGGAGGGAGGTATGTAATTATCATCCTCGACCTCTTCATCTGCAGCCCTCTCGTGAGGGCTTGCTTCTGCCTCCTCCTGCGCTGAATCTTGCTGGAGGGGGTTATCTTCGGCACTTTTTGGGGTGTTATTATCTCTTGTGCCGGAATCTCCATTCTTGCTGTGGCGGGATTTAGAGCGGCGCCACGACGCCGGGCGCTTGGGCTGTTTCTTTAAGGAATCGGCCTCCGCTTCTTCTTCATTCCCGTCTTTTTGGGGTGTCCACCATGTATATGTCGTATGATGAGGTGGTTTTCCGGTGTCCTGTAGGCGCTGGTTCTTGATAGTCTCCGCATCGTCGTCCATACCGTCGATGTCTTGAGTCGTAGTCCCACGTCGGTTAGATCGTCGACGGTGGCTACGATGTGGGTGGTGGGTGGGATATGAATTTCTTCGTCGTCCGCGTCCCAACCATCCTGGCCGTAGTCCGACCAGGGCTCTCCGGATAGCGAGAGATGCTTCAGCGAATTTAAGATGTCACCGAAGGGTGAGTGCTGAAAGATGTCCGCGGCGGTGAATTCCATGATCGGCGCCCAATCGGTTTCGATTGGCAGGGGCGCAGGAGATTCGGAGTCTGGCAGAGAGTCCGACACCTCGGAGTCACGAGCTTTATGCGGGACAAGGTCAGTGTTCGGCTCTATCGCCATAGAAGTTGCAGCTCCCGAGGCGGTGTCCAGCCACCCGTCCTCGATCTGCGTGATCGGCTCCGGACTATAGGCCGGGGCGGATTCGTGTGCGGCCTCCAAGGCGCTGTCCGGCGGCAGAGTTAGGTCGTGCCCATCGTGACAGTGCGGCGCACTTAGGTGCGGCTCGGATCCATCGAGGATCAAGTCCCCGCGGATATCGGCCGTGAAGTTTAGGCTTCCAATCCTGACCTGACGGCCAGGGGCATAGCTTTCGATCTGCTCCAGATGGCAAGCGAGTTGGCCCGCAGTGCGAAGCCGCCGAATACGAAGATCTGTCCGGGGAGAAAAGTCTCACCCAGGACTGCGTCGTTGTTGATTGAAGAGGCCATCAAGCCTATCAGTGATGACACAGAGGAACTCTCAATGAAAGCACCAATGTCGGTGTCAAAACCGGCGGATCTCGGGTAGGGGGTCCCGAACTGTGCGTCTAGGCGGATGGTAACATGAGACAAGGGACACGATGTTTTACCTGTGTTCGCGCCCTCTTGATGGAGGTAAAACCCACGTCCTGCTTGATTGATATTGATATTGTGGATGTTTACAAGAGTGGATCTACCACGAGATCAAGGAGGCTAAACCCTAGAAGCTAGCCTATGGTATGATTGTAAGGGTTGATGTTGTCGCCCCACGGACTAGAGCCATCCGGTTTATATAGACACCGGAGAGGGCTAGGGTTACATAGAGTCGGTTACAATGGTAGGAGATCTACATATCCGTATCGCCAAGCTTGCCTTCCACGCCAAGGAAAGTCCCATCCGGACACGGGACAAAGTCTTCAATCTTGTATCTTCATAGTCTTGGAGTCCGGTCGATGATGATAGTCCGGCCGATGATAGTTCGCCGATGGTGGTAGTCCGCTATCCGGACACCCCTAATCCAGGACTCCCTCAAGCACAATAGATCGGGAGTTCCGCCGCCGCAAGCCTTTGTAGCCACCAAAAACCAATCGGGACCCCTGCTCCGCACCACGGAGGGGATCCCTCACCGGTGGCCATCTTCATCATCTCAACGCACTCCATGACGAGGAGGGAGTAGTTCACCCTCGGGGCTGAGGGTATGTACCAATAGCTATGTGTTTGATCTCTCTCTCTCTCATGTTCTTGATTTGGCACGATCTTGATGTATCGCGAGCTTTGCTATTATAGTTGGATCTTATGATGTTTCTCCCCCTCTACTCTCTTGTAATGGATTGAGTTTTCCCTTTGAAGTTATCTCATCGGATTGAGTCTTTAAGGATTTGAGAACACTTGATTTATGTCTTGCATGTGCTTATCTGTGGTGACAATGGGATATTCACGTGATCTCTTCGCCGAACTTGTGCACCTTTACAATTTGCCATTGTATTGGGTGTGTTGGGGACATAAGAGACTCTTTGTTATTTGGTTGCAGGGTTGTTTGAGAGAGATCATCTTCATCCTACGCCTCCCACGGGTTGATAAACCTTAGGTCATCCACTTGAGGGAAATTTGCTACTATCCTACAAACCTCCGCCCTTGGAGGTCCAACAGGTTGCGTAGTAGACATCAGCCACCAAGATGATTTGGTAAAAAAATTGGCCTGTTTGACGAAATTTTGGACACACCCCCTCATAAACCGGAGGAACTCACTAGAAGGCTCGTGGTTCCGAGAGGGAGCAATGCATGTTTGATGACGAATGGGAGATAGCTTCCTCTTAAGGCATTCAAAAAGTTTCTACATGTAACGTGCACTAATACATCTGTCATGTGAAAATTTGGAAAATTTCAGGGGTCATTTGACCTTTTGAAGACATTTAATTGATTTTCTAACCTTTTAATGAACATAATTCAAATTTGAACTACATCTACATGAAATGTCTAACCATAACGGTTTGAAAAATTATATTTGTGTACTTTTGTGCGAGTTAATTCCATGTGCAGTAAATTAGAAGGAATTTTCAATCATATTGGTCTCACGGCATGGACACATGCATGGGGTGCCATGGCATTTTAATTCCAAAAAATTAAAAAATGATCAAAAAAACATGAAACCTTGCTTGATGTAATGTCATGCCACCAAGATGATGTGGTAAAAAAATTGGCCTATTTGACGAAAGTTTGGACACACACCCCTCACAAACCGGAGCAACTCACTAGAAGGCTCATGGTTCCGAGAGGGAACAATGCATGTTTGATGACGAACGAGATGTAGCTTCCTCTTATGGCCTTCTAAAATTTTCTACGTTTAACATGCACTAATACAACTGTCATGTGAAAAATTAGAAACTTTTGAGGGTCATTTGACCTTTTAAAGACATTTAAGTCATTTTCTAGCCATTTAATGACCGTAATTCAAATTTGAACTAAATCTACATGCAACAGCTAACCACAATGGTTTGAAAAATCATATTGGCGTACTTGTGTGCGAGTTAAAAATCATCAGACGATGTAAATATATGATGTTCAAAAAACAAAATGTAAAATCTGGCAAGTCAACCGTCCCCACACGGTTGGCAATCTATTTCGCGCCTCGAGGTTTGGAAGGTGAGTGATAGGGGTTATTAATCAGACACGGTTCTGTATTGGAAACCGTCAGCTATTATGTTTACACATGGATTTTGCTGCGGGAATCGTGTGTAATTCAAACTACAATATCATAAATTCCGGCGACCGGTGTGTGTACTGTTCCCGTCGATCTAGATTCCGACCACCAATAAATACTACCTTGCTCACGCTGTCGCTACCTGCATTCTCATCTACATCCTCCCTTGCTCGCCCTCTCTCTCTCTCTCTCTCTCTCTCTCTCTCTCTCTCTGCCATGGCGCCGCTGGTCTACGCACGCGCCGACGAGGAGTTAACGCCCCCGGGGACGCTCACTTGAAGAGCAGCGATGAGGACCCCTACGCGCTGCCGGATGAGGTTGCTCCGGACCCCCAAATTTGAATTGGTTTTTGGGCCAGTAAAATCTTTGTCTTTGGAAGTCGCTGCCACCGGCTGAGATAGCCAGGCAAGTGGCTTTCAAGAAGGAGATGGCGGAGGAGGATGCCAGGTACCAGGCGACCTGTGAAGCCCGTGATGCCGGCTGGAAAATGGAGGCGGTGGAGCTTTGGTGGCGGGTGCGTCGTCGTGCGGAGGAGGTGTATGAAGACGGGTACTTCACGAGGAAGGTCAAAGGTGCTAGGCGCCTCATCGCTGCGTGAAGGTGGCCCGATAAGCTCCAGGGTGGTACCGACGAGGAGCTCCGGTGGGCGCCCAAGGAAATGGCAAGATCGTTCGCGCTCGTCCGCCTGCAAGAGGCAGATCGGTACGTCAAGCGCTGCGAGGCGGAGGAGGCAGAGTACTGCCTCCACGCCGGGAAGACACCACGCACTAGGGAGATGCTGGCGATTGGGCTGCCGGAATACTGCCCCCAGGAGGGATTATTAGTTTTAGTGTTGTTCGTTTTCAATTTTAAGCATTGTACCTAGTAGTTAAGTATCATCAAGTATTTTTGACGATATTATATATATATTCTGTGATGAACTAATGAACAATTAATATATATATTATGATTTCCATTTTCTATTTGTTTTTGTATACTAATTTGAATCTTGCTGGTATCATCCACATATACAGAATGGAAAGTGTATAAACACACATTGAAACAGAACATAGAAGAACGAAAAACATAGTACACACATCAAAACAGAGCAATAAACAGAGCAATACTATGACCAACAGCCCTTGCCTACGGTAGCTCTTGCCTCTGCCTGAACTCGTGCAGGCATTCGTCCAAGCGGTCAACATTCTCGCAGTACATATAGAGCGCGACCTCGAGCTCCAAGTTGGCTATTTCATCGAAGATCACCACCTCGAGGATGCGACGGCCATGTTCCTCTACTGCGCCCAGGTGGACACCTGGGCCAAGTAGGCGGTCGAGCCTATCGACCAGCGCGTTAGCATCGAGCAGGCCATGGACAAGGTGAACAGCGTGACCCATGTGAATGGCCTGGCGGGCGCCCGGTGCAAGTTCGACACGGCCGGCCTCTGGTGCAAGTACGACGCAGAGGGCCTGTTGATATGTCTCCAACGTATCTATAATTTTTGATTGTTCCATGCTATTATATTATCTATTTTGGATGTTTAATGGGCTTTACTAAGCACTTTTACATTATTTTTGGGACTAACCTATTAACCGGAGGCCCAGCCCAAATTGTTGTTTTTTGCCTACTTCAGTGTTTCGTAGAAAAGGAATATCAAACAGAGTCCAAACGGAATGAAACCTTCGTGAGAGTTAATTTTGGAACAAACGCAATCAAGGAGACTTGGAGTGGACGTCAAGAAAGAAACGAGGCGGCCACGAGGCAGGGAGGCGCGCCCAGGGGGTAGGCGCACCCCCCACCCTCGGGGACCCCTCGTGGCTCCCTTGACCGACTTCCTTCGCCTATATATACTCACATACCCTGAAAACATCTAGGAGCACCATGAAACCCTATTTCCGCCGCCGCAACCTTCTATACCCGTGAGATCCCATCTTGGGGCCTTTTCCGGCTTTCCGCCGGAGGGGGAATCGGTCACGGAGGGCTTCTACATCAATACCATAGCCTCTTCGATGAAGCGTGAGTAGTTTACCATAGACCTTCGGGTCTATAGTTATTAGCTAGATGGCTTCTTCTCTCTCTTTGGATCTCAATACAAAGTTCTCCTCGATCTTCTTGGACATCTATTCGATGTAACTCTTTTTGTGGTGTGTTTGTCGAGATCCGATGAATTGTGGGTTTATGATCAAGATTATCTATGAACAATATTTGAATCTTCTTTGAATTCTTTTATGTATGATTTGTTATCTTTGCAAGTCTCTTCGAATTATCAGTTTGGTTTGGCCTACTAGATTGATCTTTCTTGCAATGGGAGAAGTGCTTAGCTTTGGGTTCAATCTTGCGGTGTCCTTTCCCAGTGATAGCAGGGGCAGCAAGGCACGTATTGTATTGTTGCCATCGAGGATAAAAAGATGGGGTTTATATCATATTGCTTGAGTTTATCCCTCTACATCATGTCATCTTGCGTAATCCGTTACTCTGTTCTTACGAACTTAATACTATAGATGTTTGCTGGATAGCGGTCGATGTGTGGAGGAATAGTAGTAGATGCAGAATCATTTCGATCTATTTGTCGCGGACGTGATGCCTATATACATGATCATGCCTAGATATATTTTCATATCTATGCACTTTTCTATCAATTGCTCCACAGTAATTTGTTCACCCACCGTAATACTTATGCTAACTTGAGAGAAGCCACTACTGAAACCTATGGCCCCCAGGTCTATTTTCCATCATATAAGTTTCCGATCTATTTTATTTTGCAATCTTTACTTTCCAATCTATATCATAAAAATACCAAAAATATTTATCTTATTATTATCTCTATAAGATCTCACTTTTGCAAGTGGCCGTGGAGGGATTGACAACCCCTTTATCGTGTTGCTTGCAAGGTTCTTATTTGTTTGTGTAGGTACGAGGGATTTGCATGTAGCCTCCTACTGGATTGATACCATGGTTCTCAAAAACAGAGGGGAATACTTACGCTACTTTGCTGCACCTTTCCTCTTCAAGGGAAAACCAACGCATGCTCAAGAGGTAGCAAGAAGGTTTTATTGCGCCGTTGCCGGGGAGTCTACGCACAAGTCAAGACATACCAAGTACCCATCACAAACCCTTATCCCTCGCATTACATTATTTGCCATTTGCCTCTCGTTTTCCTCTCCCCCACTTCACCCTTGCCGTTTTATTTGCCCTCTTTTTCCCGTTCGCCTCTTTTTTGCTAGCTTCTTGTGTTGTCGTTCATCGTCATGCCTAGTCCTTATATCATTGTTAGTACTCCCAATCATGAAGTTCTTAATTTTAAACAAAGGGAGGGAGAAAACCTAAAAGATGCTGGGCATAGAATTTACAATGCTCAAAATAGATCTACTAGGAAGCAATCTACTTCCGTTCTTCTTCGCAATTTTTATGTAGGCATTACTCCTTGGAATAGATATATTCTTGATACCATTACCGGAGGGAATTTCTTGGGTAGCCATACTTTTGATTCTTATAATGCTATGATAGATTTGTTTGGTCCACCACCTCTTTTGGTTAATGGAACTGTTTTAACTTTGGAACATGTGATGCAAAGGCTTGAAATTATTGAAAATAAACTTGCCACTGTAGAGTTAATTCAAAATTTGGATAAAAAGATCCACAACCAAATTACCCAATATGGATCTAAGGTTGGAGCTACTCTGATTTTTTTAAAGAAAAGGAATCTTTAGTTAACAAAAGAATAGATCAAGATTCCACAAGAATCGGTAAACTTGAGGATATTATTACCAACTTAGGGTCTGCATTTTCTTCTGTGAAAAATACTCCAAATCCTCCAACTACCAAAGTTGCCAAATTAATGTATGTTCCTAAAAATAAGGGTGAATCTTCTAGTAAGGAAAATGTGGATCTCAAATCAATTAGTGTTCATCCGAGTTTTTTCGCTACCATTAAGGAACCTTTTGCTACGAACGAATTTCTTGATTTTTTGCCTAGAAGTTTAATCATTACTAAAAATAGGGAAACTCCTAAGGGTTATAAGTGTTCTATTTAAGAATTGAATACTAAAGATGGCGATACTTAGATCTACTCTCGCTTTTATGCCTAGCTAGGGGCGTTAAATGATAGCGCTTGTTGGGAGGCAACCCAATTTTATTTCTGTTCTTAGCTTTTTGCTCCTGTTTAGTATTAAGTAATTCATCTAGACTCTGGTTAGATGTGGTTTTTTGTTTTAATTAGTGTTTGTTCCAAGTATAACCTATAGGATCATCTTGGGTGATAGTTAATTTGATTTTGCTGAAAAACAGAAAATTTTGCACGCACGAGAATAATTTTAATAAATCACAGAAACGTGATTTTCAGTTGATTATTTTTGCAGAAGATTAATAGACAAATTTCCTAGGACTTTCTATTTTGGTAGAATTTTGGGGGTTCCAGAATTATTAGAAAGTTACAGATTACTACAGACTGTTCTGTTTTTGACAGATTCTGTTTTGTGTGTGTTGTTTGCTTATTCTGATGAATCTATGGCTAGTATCGGGGGGGGGGGGGGGTTATTAGAAAGTTGGAATACAGTAGGTTTAACACCAATATAAATAAAGAATGAGTTATTACAGTACCTTAAAGTGGTAGTTTGCTTTCTTGCACTAACGGAGCTCATGAGATTTTCTGTTGAGTTTTGTGTTGTGAAGTTTTCAAGTTTTGGGTAAAGATTTGATGGATTATGGAATAAGGAGTGGCAAGAGCCTAATCTTGGGGATTCACAAGGCACCCCAAGCTAAAATTTATGGAGAACCAAAAGCCTAAGCTTGGGGATGCCCCGGAAGGCATTCCCTCTTTCGTCTTCGTCCATCGGTAACTTTACTTGATGCTATATTTTTATTCACCACATGATATGTGTTTTGCTTGGAGCATCTTGTATGATTTGAGTCTTTTCTTTTTAGTTTACCACAATAATCCTTGCTGTACACACCTTTTGGGAGAGACACACAAGAATCGGAATTTATTAGAATACTCTATGTGCTTCACTTATATCTTTCGAGCTAGATAATTTTGCTCTAGTGATTCACTTATATCTTTCAAGCTAGATAATTTTGCTCTAGTGCTTCACTTATTTCTTTTTAGAGCACGGTGGTGGTTTTATTTTGTAGAAATTATTGATCTCTCATGGTATTATTTTGAGAGTATTTTAGAACAACATGGTATTTGTTTTGGTTATAAAATTAGTCCTAATATGATGGGCATCCAAGATAGGTATAATAAAAACTATCATATAAAGTGCATCGAACACTATGATCAATTTGATACTTGATAATTGTTTTGAGATATAAAGGTGGTAATGTTAAGGTCATGCTAGTTGGGTAATTATGAAATTGAGAAATACTTGTGTTAAAGTTGGCATGTCCCGTAGCATGCACATATGGTGAACGTTCTGTGACAAATTTGAAGCTTGGGGTGTTCTTTGATTGCCTTCCTTATGAGTGGAGGTCGGGATCGCGCGATGGTTAACTCCTACCAACCCTTCCCCTAGGAGCATGCGTAGTAGTACTTTGCTTCGAGGGCTAATAAACTTTTGCAATAAGTACATGAGTTCTTTATGACTAATGTGAGTCCATGGATTATACGCACTCTTACCCTTCCGCAACTTGCTAGCCTCTACGGTACCGTGCATTGCCCTTTCTCACCTTGAGAGTTGGTGCAAACTTCGCCGGTTCATCCAAACCCCGTGATATGGTACGCTCTATCACACATAAACCTCCTTATATCTTCCTAAAAACAGCCACCATACCTACCTATTATGGCATTTCCATAGCCATTCCGAGATATATTGCCATGCAACTTTCCACCGTTCTATTTATTACGACACGCTCCATCATTGTCATATTGCTTTTGCATGATCATGTAGTTGACATCGTATTTGTGGCAAAGCCAACTTTATAATTCTTTCATACATGTCGCTCTTGATTCATTCCATATCCCGGTACACCGCCGGAGGCATTCACATAGAGTCATATTTTGTCCTAAGTATTGCGTTGTAATTCTTGAGTTGTAAATAAATAGAAGTGCGATGATCTTCATTATTAGAGCATTTTCCCATGTGAGGAAAGGATGATGGAGACTATGATCCCCCCACAAGTCCGGATGAGACTCCGGACTTTATGAAAAATAAAAGAGGCCAAAGGAGCCCAAATAAAAAATAAGAGGCCTAAGAAGCCCAAATAAAAAAAAAGAAAAAAATGAGAGAAAAAGAGAGAAGGTACAATGCTACTATCCTTTTTCCACACTTGTGCTTCAAAGTAGCAGCATGATCTTCATGATAGAGAGTCTCCTATGTTGTCACTTCCATATACTAGTGGGAATTATTTCATTATAGAACTTGGCTTGTATACTCCAATGATGGGCTTCTTCAAATTGCCCTAGGTCTTCGTGAGCAAGCAAGTTGGATGCACACCCACTTAGTTTCTTTTGACGAGCTTTCATACATTTATAGCTCTAGTGCATCTGTTGCATGGCAATCCCTACTCCTCATATTGACATCAATTTGATGGGCATATCCATAGCCCGTTGATTACCCGCGTCAATGTGAGACTTTCTTCTTTTTTGTTTTCTCACATAATACCTATCATCATACTCTACTCCACCCATAGTGTTATATCCATGGCTTACGCTCATGTATTGCGTGAGGGTTGAAAAGGCTGAAGCGCATTAAAAAGTATGAACCAGTTGCTTGACCAAACCGGGTTGTGAATGATGGGAGCATTTTGTGTGACGAAAATGAAGCATGGCCAAACTATATGATTTTGTAGGGATAAGCTTTCTTTGGCTATGTTATTTTGATAAGACATGACTACTTTGTTAGTATGCTTGAAGTATTGCTATTTTTATGTCAATATTAAACTTTTATCTTGAATCTTTTGGATCTGAACATTCATGCCACAATAAAGAAAATTACATTGAGAAATATGCTAGGTAGCATTCCACATCAAAAATTCTGTTTTTATCATTTACCTACTCGAGGACGAGCAGGAATTAAGCTTAGATGCTTGATACGTCTCCAACGTATCTATAATTTTTGATTGTTCCATGCTATTATATTATCTGTTTTGGATGTTTAATGGGCTTTACTAAGCACTTTTATATTCTTTTTGGGACTAACCTATTAACTGGAGGCCCAACCCAAATTGTTGTTTTTTTTGCCTATTTCAGTGTTTCGCAGAAAAGGAATATCAAATGGAGTCCAAACGGAACGAAACCTTCGGGAGAGTTATTTTTGGAACAAACGCAATCCAAGAGACTTGGAGTGGACGTCAAGAAAGAAACGAGGCGGCCACGAGGCAGGGAGGCGCGCCCCCACCCTTTGTGGGCCCCTCGTGGCTCCCCTAACCGACTTCCTTCGCCTATATATACTCATATACCCTGAAAACATCCAGGAGCACCACGAAACCCTATTTCCACCGCCGCAACCTTCTGTACCCGTGAGATCCCATCTTGGGCCTTTTCCGGTGCTCCACTTGAGGGGGAATCGATCACGGAGGGCTTCTACATCAACACCATAGCCTCTCCGATAAAGTGTGAGTAGTTTACCACAGACCTTCGGGTCCATAGTTATTAGCTAGATGGCTTCTTCTCTCTCTTTGGATCTCAATACAAAGTTCTCCTCGTTCTTCTTAGAGATCTATTCGATGTAAGTCTTTTTGCGGTGTGTTTGTCGAGATCCAATGAATTGTGGGTTTATGATCAAGATTATCTATGCACAATATTTGAATCCCCTCTTAATTCTTTTATGTATGATTTGTTATCTTTGCAAGTCTCTTCGAATTATCAGTTTGGTTTGGCCAACTAGATTGATCTTTCTTGCAATGGGAGAAGTGCTTAGCTTTGGGTTCAATCTTGCGGTGTCCTTTCCCAGTGACAGCAGGGGCAGCAAGGCACATATTGTATTGTTGCCATCGAGGATAAAAAGATGGAGTTTATATCATATTGCTTGAGTTTATCCCTCTACATCATGTCATCTTGCCTAACACGTTACTCTGTTCTTATGAACTTAATACTCCAGATGCATGCTGGATAGCGGTCGATGTGTGGAGTAATAGTAGTAGATGCAAAATCGTTTCAATCTACTTGTCGCGGACATGATGCCTATATACATGATCATGCCTAGATATTCTCATAACTATGCACTTTTCTATCAATTGCTCCACAGTAATTTGTTCACCCACCATGATACTTATGCTATCTTGAGAGAAGACACTAGTGAAACCTATGGCCCCCGGGTCTATTTTCCATCATATAAGTTTCCAATCTATTTTATTTTGCAATCTTTACTTTCCAATCTATATCATAAAAATACCAAAAATATTTATCTTATTATTATCTCTATCAGATCTCATTTCTGCAAGTGGCCGTGAAGGGATTGACAACCCCTTTATCGCATTGGTAGCTAGGTTCTTATTTGTTTGTGTAGGTACGAGGGATTTGCGTGTATCCTCCTACTGGATTGATACCATGGTTCTCAAAAACTGAGGGAAATACTTACGCTACTTTGCTGCATCACCCTTTCTTCTTCAAGGGAAAACCAACGCATGTTCAAGAGGTAGCACTTGTGCCCACTCCTGACGAGGAATGGGGGTACCGACGGGATGTGTACCAAGCTGCGACGCCCTGTCGACAGCAGGTAAGCACCGATAGATCGGCTCTTGCTATGCGGCATGCCGCGTCTCTCGCTCTGCGGTGCTCCAACGGTCTCGCCATGCGGCGAGCCGCAGCCTATCGGTGCGGACGTGCCTAGGCTACTCTGTGACGCGCCATCAATCATGTTGTGCGGCGAGCTGCAGCCTCTCGGCGCTGACATGCCTTGATCCACTGCACTGTAGCGCCATGCGCCAAGGGTCTGCTCAACCTTGGCGATGACGCACATCACAGCGTTATCCATCGCATTGCCTGGGAGCGCTGCGGCCTTGACGGGCCGTGGCTGTTGGGGAACGTAGCATGCAATTTCAAAATAATTCCTACGATCACGCAAGATCTATCTAGGAGATGCATAGCAATGAGAGGGGGAGAGTGTGTCCACGTACCCTCGTAGACCGAAAGCGGAAGCGTTAGTTAACGCGGTTGATGTAGTCAAACGTCTTCATGATCCAACCTATACAAGTACCGAACGCTTGGCACCTCCGTGTTTAGCACACGTTCAGCTCGATGACGTCCCTTGAACTCTTGATCCAGTAGAGGGTCGAGGGAGAGTTCCGTCAGCACGACGGCGTGGTGATGGTATTGATGATGTAATTCGCGCAGGGCTTTGCCTAAGCACTATGACGCTATGGCCGGAGGAATAAACTATGGAAGCGGGCGTCGCACACGGCTAAGAGAAATCTTCGTGTGTCTTTGGGGTGCCCCTGCCCCCGTATATAAAGGAGGAGAGGGAGGAGGCCGGTGGCCTAGAGGGGGCGCGCCATGGGGGGGGGGGTCAAACTAGGATTCCCAATCCTAGTTGGTCTCCCTTTGCTATTCCAAGAAGGGGAAGGAGGGAAGGAGAGGGAGAGGGAGAGGGAGAGGGAAAGAGGGGGCCATGCGTTGATCACATTATCAAAGCGTATATTCCAACTCCGAGAGGCTTGCACCAGTCCATAAATGGATCGCTAGAGCTTGCACACTTTGTTAGCACCTTTTGGATCGACAAACCTTCTGGTTGCATCATATACAACTCTTCTTTAAGAAATCCATTAAGGAATGCAATTTTGACATCCATTTGCCAAATTTCATAATCATAAAATGCGGCAATTGCTAACACGATTTGGACAAACTTAAGCATCACTACGGGTGAGAAGGTCTCATCATAGTCAACTCCTTGAACTTGTCAACAAGTCGAGCTTTGTAGACAGTAACATTACCGTCAACGTCAGTCTTCTTCTTGACAATGAAATTGAAGCGTCTCTTGATGTGTTTGGTTCTCTTGTGAAATCTGGATTCCTTTGCCAAGGCAATTGCACCAGTATTGTCACAAAATATTTTCATTGGACCCGGTGCACTATGTATAACACCTAGATCAGATATGAACTCCTTCATCCAAACTCTTTCATTTGTTGTTTCCGAAGTAGCTATGTACTCCGCTTCACACGTATATCCCGCTACGACGCTCTTCATGGAACTGCACCAACTGACAGCTCCACCATTCAATATAAATATGTATCCGGTTTGTGACTTAGAGTCATACGGATCAGTGCCAAAGCTTGCATCAACATAAGCATTTACGACAAACTCTTTGTCACCTCCATAAACGAGAAACACATCCTTAGTCCTTTTCAGGTATTTTAGGATGTTCTTGACCGCTGTCCAGTGATCCACTCCTGGATTACTTTGGTACCTCCCTGCTATACTTATAGCAAGGCACACATTAGGTCTGGTACACAACATTGCATACATGATAGAACCTATGGCTGAAGCATAGGGAATGACTTTGATTTTCTCTCTATCTTCTGCAGTGGTCGGGCATTGAGTCTGACTCAACTTCACACCTTGTAACACAGGCAAGAACCCTTTTTTGACTGATCCATTTTGAACTTCTTCAAAACTTTATCAAGGTATGTGCTTTGTGAAAGTCCAATTAAGCGTCTTGATCTATCTCAATAGATCTTGATGCCCAATATGTAAGCAGCTTCACCGAGGTCTTTCATTGAAAAATTCTTATTCAAGTATCATTTGACGCTATCCAGAAATTCCGTATTATTTCCAATCAACAATATGTCATCCACATATAATATTAGAAATGATACAGAGCTCCCACTCACTTTCTTATAAAAGCAAGCTTCTCCAAAAGTTCGTATAAAAACATATGCTTTGATCACATTATCAAAGTGTATATTCCAACTCCGAGAGGCTTGCACCAGTCCATAAATGGATCGCTGGAGCTTGCACACTTTGTTAGCACCTTTTGGATCGACAAACCTTCTGGTTGCATCATATACAACTCTTCTTTAAGAAATCCAATAAGGAATACAATTTTGACATCCATTTGCCAAATTTCATAATCATAAAATGCGGCAATTGCTAACATGATTCAGACAAACTTAAGCATCACTACGGGTGAGAAGGTCTCATCGTAGTCAACTCCTTGAACTTGTCAAAAACATTTCACAACAAGTCGAGCTTTGTAGACAGTAACATTACCGTCAACGTCAGTATTCTTCTTGAAAATCCATTTATTTTCTATGGCTTGCCGATCATTGGGCAAGTCCACCAAAGTCCACACTTTGTTCTCATACATGGATCCCATCTCAGATTTCATGGCCTCAAGCCATTTCACGGAATCTGGGCTCATCATCGCTTCCTCATAGTTCGTAGGTCCATCATGGTCTAGTAACATGACTTCCAAAATAGGATTACTGTTGGGGATATAACTACTGAGTGTAAACCGCCCTGAAGGGGCCGGGTTACCCTCATCCATGATCAGGGCCCACGGAGGAGGCCCAAAGCCCAGAGGCGGATTAGGATCCATTCATGTAAACCGCCTTAGTCGTGTAACTTGAGTTGTAAGATAAGAGAGAAGAGACCGAGCCGGACACTTGTATGAGCCGGATCGGGACTCTGTAGACCGGCCGGGCGTCAACCCGTGTATATAAGGGGACGACCCGGCGGCGAGTTAAGGACAGAGATTTCGAGGCTGAGGTGAAGCTATTGCTCCCTAATCCGCCGAAATCACATCAATCCCATCACAACTAGACGTAGGCTTTCACCTTCATCGAAGGGGCCGAACTAGTATAACTCCCGTATCTTTGTGTCCGCTTTAAACCCTCTAGGTTAATCCGTACGATGGCCCTGCGACTAAGTCCTTTCATGAGGACATCTGCCGTGATAATTCCACGACAGTTGGCGCCCACCGTGGGGCTATCGCACGATGGTTTGATGATCTTAGAGGGCAAGTTCGAAGGACTCGAAGGCTATGCTGTGGGCCGGATGACTAAGAGTCGTCGCGGCAAGCTCTACATCGACGAAGCGGACTGGGGCCCAGAGGCCGGCTCGGTTGAGTACGGATACCGGGTCCCCTTCGGCGGCATACACGTGTTCATCGGCAAGATCGGCGAGCCAGGGCCTGGGCCGGACATCTGCACCGGCCTCGTCGAGACGGCTCAGCGGGCGAAGAAGAGTCCTGCCCTGGCTAAACCGGCGGTCAGGCGTGCTTTCGTGGGAGTCGTCCACGGAGACTACAAGGACGGATCAGCATCTAGCGGCGAAACCGTTGTCTACTCTGGCGACGAGTCGTCAGCCGGAGAAACTGAGTCTCTGTACCAGCTGCAAGATGGCCAGATCGGGGGCTGTTCCGACGGTGAGAGTATTCCGGACCCCTTTGATCTACCCAACCGGGTTGGAATCTTCATGGCCGGTACGCAAGCGGCGCTTCACTCTTCGACCGAGGCGCCCCTGGACGCCGGTTCAGCAGCGGTGATGGCAGCCGGGGAAGGAGGCCCTGTGCGCCCGCCGGCTCAAGTTTTATCAGAGCTCTTTGACACATTGGCTGTGCTCATGGCGGAGGCTAATCCTCCGGATCAGGACCTGCACAATGCGGAGATTGCAAAGGTGAGGGAACAGATCGCTAAGGCTAAAGCGGACCTGACAGCTGCGGACGTGAGGATGGCGGCGGAACGGGCCGCTTTGGATCTGTGACTTATAGGCTCATGCTGGATCAGAGCGCGTCACATGAAGTCATGAAAAGGAAGTACAGATCCCGTTTACCTTCAGTTTTCGAGGGAAGAGAGCTTTTCAACACCCCAGGGGCAGGGACCAGTAATCCACCGCCAGTGGTAAACCGGCCGGAAGCACCTGGGACGGCCGCGCCGGTTCAGCCCCGTGTAATAGATCTGCCTCGCCATCATACCGGCGCGCCCCAGACTGCGGAGACACCTCCGGGTCACTACTCCAACCCGATGGATAACCTTGTTGCGGCTGCGGCGCGGTTGGAGGCGATTCCAATTGAAGGTGATTCACCACAGGCGGTAGAGACACGCCGGGTTAAGGAGCTCCTCAGGACGGCCCTGGCTCAACAGGAAGCGTATTCATACAGTCGGGATCGGATCCACTCTACCCCCCGCCCAAGCCGGAGCCGCAGCCGGCGCGCCGACGAACCGGCCGTGTCAAGCAATGCGCAGCGTGGTCCGCCTCGCGGCAACAACCCGACGGGTGGCTTCGAAGATGCTCAAGTGGTAGTGGACCGCGCCAGGGCACGTAGGGAGGCCGAGTTAGCAGCACAATCTGAGGATCATCAGCTCGCGCCGGTTCGTCCGACCATCTTCGAACCAAGGGTCACGTCTGGCTCTTTGGGGTGCCTTGCCTCGTCCCGCTTTACGCATAGCGTCGTTTGCCCAAAGACTTCAAAGGGCCACGCAAGGTGCCCAATTATACCGCCGATTTGGATCCAGAAGCATGGATAGAAAGCTATGAGATGGCCATGGAGATGCTGGATGTGGATGAAGCTGCGTGTGCGAAGTATTTCACAATGATGTTGGAAGGTACGGCCCGGACTTGGTTGAAGAACTTGCCGCCCAACTCGATCAGTTCATGGACCCAGTTGCAGACCCGGTTCATTCAAAATTTCAAAGACACCTGTAAGCAGCCCATGTCTATGGTGGATTTAGCGGCCTGTGTCCAGGCGGAGGGAGAATCCACAACCCATTGGGTGCGCCGCGTTTCGGAAGTCCTACATTCTTCAGACCGGATCAACCCTGATTCCGCGATCTTAACCTTGGAAGCCAATTGCTGGTTTGAACCGTTGAAATTGAAGCTGGGTCGCATGAAGCGTTTTTGCAATGACATGGGCACTCTAATGGGCGTTTTGGTAAAGTATGCTGATTCTGATAGTACCAAGGACCCCGAGTCTGAGAATGATGAAGTGGGGAAGGAAAGCGAACAGCAACTCCGAGGCCAGCAGCATCATTGGCGGGCAATGGAGGGAACAAGCGTAGCGAACGGTAACACGGGCTTTGTAGCCAACACCAACGCGCAGGACAAGGGTCAGCGGCGCAAGGGTAAGCAATCAAACCGGGGCGGTCACAATCCGGATCGTCTGAATTACATATTGAATCAACCTTGTCCGAAGCATGGGACGACGGAGGCACCGGAAAACCACCTTTGGAAGGATTGTTATATTATGCAGGAGTTCAAAAACTCTAACTCTTTCCGGTATGATCAAGGGCCCGGCGGTTCGAGGTCCGCCCGGTTCTGATGGAGGAGATTCCGGCCCGAGGTTCGGTGATAATCCGGGCGGGCAAGGCAATCAGAGTAATCAGAACAATCAGAACAATCAGAACCAAGGGGGTTACAATCAACAACAGCAGCAGTCGGGTTACCAAATTAACCCAAAGCAGTTGAACGGTGGACAATACCACGTCTTTACCACCAGCTTGGACAGACGAGACCGAAAACTTCAGAAACGGGCGGTCAGTGTTGTTGAACCGGCTGCGCCGCATTACCTCCGCTGGTCAGAGCAACCTATCGTATGGAGCAGAGAGGACCATCCTCCCCGGGTTTACAATCCGGTCGATTAGCCCAGTGGTGGCGCCTCGGTAGGAGGATACAAGTTTACCAAGGTGCTTATGGATGGAGGGACCAGCATCAACATCACGTACTCTGAGACCTTCCGGTATGGGGTTAACGGATAGGCATCTTAGGCCATCCAGACACGGTGTTTCACGGTGTGGTGCACGGCAAGTCGGCATACCCGGTCGGTAAGATAGCTCGAAGTGGCCTTTGGGGACGAACATGACTCCAGATCGGAAACGTTGACGTTTGAGGTGGTGAAAATTCAAAGCCCTTACCACGCCCTCTTCGGGCGGCCGGCTTATGCTAAGTTTATGGCGTGGCCCTGTTATGTTTATTTGCAGCTGAAAATGCCAGGTCACAAAGGGACGATAACGGTTCATGGGAGTCGCCGGATCGCTTTGGAGTGCAAGGAAGGTGATGCGGCTTATGCAGAGTCGGTTTGTGCCACTGAAGAGTTAAAGTATTATAAAGACAACGTTGACCCGGCGGATATGACCCCTTTAAAGAAGCCAACGACAGAGCACGATCCGGATTTGAAGTTCAAATCGGCGGCTGAGACGAAACTTGTTGATTTTGTGCCCGGCGATTCATCCAAGCAGTTCACCATCAGTGCCAACTTGGATCCTAAATAGGAACGCGCGCTCATCGAGTTCATCCGTGAGAATCGGGACATTTTGCATGGAAGCCTTCGACATGCCGGTGTACCGAGGAACTCGCTGAGCACACTCTTAATGTTGACCCAAGTACAGACCGGTAAAGCAGTTTCTTCGCCGGTTTAATGAGGAAAGGCGCAAGGCCATCGGGGAGGAGGTTGCTAGGCTCTTAGCGGCAGGGTTTATCATTGAAGTCTTTCATCCAGAGTGGCTTGCTAATCTGGTGCTGGTCCTTAGGAAGAATGGCACTTGGCGCATGTGTGTGGATTACACAGATCTTAACAAAGCTTGTCCAGCAGATCCTTTCGCCCTCCCCCGCATTGACCAGATTATTGATGCTACGGCGGGTTGTGAGTGTTTGAGCTTTTGGATGCGTATTCGGTTATCACCAGATTAAGATGGCGGTTAAGGACCAGGAGAAGACGGCATTTATCACCCCTTTTGGAGCCTTCACACGTATCTATGCCTTTTGGGCTCAAGAGCGCCCAAGCAACTTATCGGCGTTATGCATGTAATTGCTTGCACGAACAGATCGGCCGTAACGTACACGCTTATGTGGATGATATCGTGGTGAAGTCAAGACAGAAGGAAACGTTGATTGAGGATTTAAAGGAGACTTTTGACAACTTGCGGGTATACAAGATGATGCTCAACCCGGCCAAGTGCGTCTTTGGTGTTCCGAGCAAGTTATTGGGTTTTCTCGTGTCCAACAGGGGGATCGAAGCTAATCCGGACAAAATTACGGCTATCACCTCCTTGGCTAAACCAAAGTGCATCAATGATGTCCAGCGTTTGGCAGGCCGGATTGCTGCGCTAAGTCGGTTTATCAGCCGCCTAGGCGAGAAGGCCATTCCTTTGTACCAAATGCTGAAGAAGACGGATCAGTTTGTCTGGAGTTCAGCCGCTGATGAAGCATTGGAGGATTTGAAGCGGCAGTTGGCCAACCCGCCGGTTCTCGCCGCTCCCATTGACAAAGAGCCGCTGCTGTTATATGTTGCTGCTAACGCCAGGGCAGTTAGCGTGGCCATTGTGGTGGAGCGGAAGGAGGCAGGGAAGGAGTATCCGGTTCAACGGCCGGTTTATTACATCAGCGATGTCCTCATTGAGTCTAAGCAGAGATATCTGCATTGGCAGAAGCTGGTATATGGGGTTTTTATGGCAAGCCGCAAGCTAAAGCAATATTTCCAGGGGCACCCCATCACGGTGGTCAGTTCAGCTCCCTTGGGTGACATCATCTGAGAACCGGAGGCGATCGGCGGATTGCTAAGTGGGCTATAGAGCTTGGGCCGCACAGTTTAAGGTATGTGCCTCGGACGGCAGTAAAATCTCAGGCACTTGTGGATTTCATTAATGATTGGACGGAGTTGCAAGCGCCTGAAGAAAAGCTGGATCATACCTATTGGACCATCCACTTGGATGGGTCCGAGCAATTGAGGGCTCGGGGCTGGAGTCGTATTAACTTCCCCACGAGGTGACAAGTTTTGTTACGTTCTCCGCTTAATGTTCCCTTGTACTAACAATGCAGCTGAGTATGAAGCTTTGCTCCATGGTCTCCGGATGGCTAAGGAAATGAACCTTAGCCGGGTTAAATGCTTTGGTGGCTCGGACTTGGTGGCCCAGCAAGTATCAGGTACTTGGGATTCCAAAGATCCACTCATGGCTGCATACCGTCGGGAGGTGGATGTTGTTGCAGGGCACTTTAAAGGATATCAGGTGGATCATGTGGATCGTCGGAAGAACGAAGCGGCTGATGCTTTAAGTCGGCTGGGCTCTCAACGTAAACCGGTCCCGCCCAACGTCTTCCTTGATGTATTGCACAGTCCGTCAGTTAAGCTTCCCGATGAAGTTGATTTGGCTATTCCTGATCCGGAGGCTCAGTTGGTGGCGGACTTGCATGTCATTCCGGATTGGACGCTCCCTTATTTGGCATACATGAGCAGGCGAGTTACCAGAAGATGAGACGTTGGCCCGGCAGATAGTTCGGCGGTCTAAGTCTATGACCATTGTTAATGGCGAGTTGCATCATTGCAGTGTGTCAGGGGCGTTTCAGCGGTGTGTGTCCCCTGAGGAGGGTTGTGAAATATTACGAGAGATCCATGAAGGGGACTGTGGTCACCACGCCGGTTCAAAGTCCTTGGTGGCCAAAGCGTTCCGCCACGGTTTCTATTGGTTGACTGCCCATGCTGATGGAGAAGATCTGGTCCGACGATGTGATGGTTGCCAAAAGTTCTCCAGACATGCTCATGTACCGGCCCAAGAATTGAGGATGATTCCAATTACTTGGCCGTTTGCGACTTGGGGGCTGGATATGGTCGGGCCTTTCAAAAGGTCCAAGGACAAGAAGACCCCACTGTTGGTGGCGGTCGACAAATTTACAAAGTGGGTGGAGGCGAGCACATTAGCAAGTGTGATGCGCCACGGCGGTTCAGTTCATCAAAAGGTGATTTTCGGTTTGGGTTTCCACAGTATCATCACGGACAATGGCACCAATTTGTCCAAGGGAGTCATGAAGGCGTTTTGTGAACGAGAGCACATCCGCTTGATGTTTCTTGATGGCCCACCAGAGTCCAATGGTCAAGCGGAACGAGCTAATCAGGAGATCTTGAAAGGCATCAAACCCAGGCTTATGGTCCCTTTAGAGAGGACGCCGGGTTGTTGGGTGGAAGAGCTTCCATCGGTGATATGGAGCATCAACACTACCCCTAACAGATCTACTGGATACACACCGTTCTTTATGGTCTATGGAGCGGAGGCGGTCCTGCCCAGCGACATCCGTCACGACTCACCTCGGGTGGCAGTTTATGTTGAGGCGGATAGCGAGGCTGCACGGCAGGACGCCTTGGATCGACTGGATGAAGAGCGAGATATGGCGGCTGCTCGTTCGGCGGTTTACCAGCAGGATCTTCGTCGGTATCACAGTCGACGGGTTAAAACCAGAACCTTTCAGGAAGGAGACTTGGTGCTTCGGCTCATTCAAGACCAGAAAGATATGCACAAGCTATCCCCACCTTGGGAAGGGCCTTCTGTGGTCAGCAAGAATCTGCACAATGGGTCATACTATCTGATTGATGTTCGAGAGCGGAAGGACTCACGCACGTCAGAAGAGGAGACCAACAGGCCGTGGAACATAGCTCATCTTCGGCCTTATTATACCTGAGCCATCGGCTCCACTTATGTACATATTAAGACAATGTATATATTATGAATAAAAGCAATAAACCGGATCCTCGGCTAAAGCGGGGCATCTGTTATGTAAAAGTCCGGTTTGGGTACATGGAGATGTTGTCATAAAGCAGCCTCCGGTTTAACCCTTGGTCTTGCTTTTCATAAGTTTGTCACTTGGGGGCTTGGTCGTGTCCGAACCAATGCAACACCTTTTGACGGGCGAAAGCCACCAGATCACTTGGGGACATGGTCACGTCTGAACCGATCACGCCTCTTGGTCGGCCTAAGGCCATAGAATCACTTGGGGCTTGGTGAACCCGAACCATTGCAATGCCACTTGATCGGCATAATGCCACGATTTCATTTGGGGACCTGGCTGACTTGAACCATCGCTACACCTTATAGGGAGCTTGGTCCTGTCCGACCATGGTAACACCATCTGATCAGGGTCAATAAAGCCTCTTCTTGCAAACGGTTTTTTTTCATTGCCTTTGCTTCCGTATGGTTTGCATACCAGTTATTTGACTTTTATTTGCCTTCTTAATCCGGCGATTTTTTCCGGTTTGATTTTTTTTTCTGTTAACATCCCATTATGGAGTAACAGGGGGCTTGTCATGACCCGACACGGTTTACACGGTAAATCGGTATTATACACACAGGAGTTGTTCTCCTTTGACGGTAACGGTTTATACAGACCTCCGCCCCAAGGTTGGCTAGGCCAACGGCATGCCCGACGCTGGCAGGTATTTTTTGATATCACAAAGTTTTGATCATATACCTCAAATATTTTCTTATGTAAATAAATAGGCGTCTCAAGCCGGCTAGAGATGCAAGCCGCCGTGGCGGTTTTAGAATTTGTGATTGCAGGCAAAATACATTGAAGGTTTCAGTACTTCAAACCAAAGTATCCGCACCGCCGCGCAAAAGTTACAGAGGGAGGGTATAAAGACATGTTCAAGAGCAACGTGCTAGCTATTCTATTACAAAGCCTTCCATGGCCCGGTGGTTCGCATGACGTTTTGGCCAGCAGCTTCTGATGCGTCACCCGGCTCGACGGATTAAGCTTCCTCGCCGGGTTGACGGGAGGAAGAGGGGGCGTCTGGCGTCGGTTCAACTTCTTCTTCTTCATCACCCAAAGCCCGGAAGTCATTGGTAGACCCGGTCAATCCGGTAAGGCTCGAAGACAGCCTCTTCACTTATAAGCTCAGCCGGATCAACATTAGGGGCATAAGTGTGCTTACGGATTGGAGGAACAAGGATCTGCACTTCTGGAATGACAAACTCCACCCGCTTGTTGTTTGCGTCATAGAAAGAGCGGTAAACCGCCAGGTTGGCTTCTGCTGCCAGTTGACTCGCCAGCGGACGCATCTCCTTTGTTACTCGTTTCAGAGCGTCATTATCAAAGGCTTCACCGTTCTCTTGAGCGCTGGGAAAACCCTTGGCTATATCAGCCGGATCAAGGTCTGCTATCCACGCCTTGGCACGAGTCAAAGCCAGTAGAGTGCCAGCCCGGGCCGCGGACCGTTTCAGCTCGTCAAGCTGCGCCGGAATCATGGACAGCCGGTCCAGTGTGTCTTTGATCAAGGACGGAGCTGTGTTGTCGTACGATGTGGCACATATAACTCGCTCGGCGCCGGTATACAACTGCTCGATCAGGGTGTAAGCGGCCTTGAGCTTCTTCTGCACGTCAGAGCCCAAATGAGCAATACGCTTGCCTGCACCAGGTTCAGACAGCTCAAGTTAAACCGGCAGCAACATTAAAGGAGGTGTATTCAGTGCAAAATTTTCTTACCAAAGATAGCAGTGGTCATGGCATGAACTTGGCGCTTCAGTTCGGTAAGCTCTTCGGTCACCGGTTTCAGAGCTGATTCAGCATCTTCTGCCCGTTTTGTCAAACCGGCTTTCTCGGTGTCCCATTTGGCCCGCTCGGACATATGTCCCTCCTTCAGCTGTTCCATAGTGGCCAAGGCAGTTCTCAATTCGTCCTTGGCTTTGGTGGTCTCTGCTTGTTGAGTTTCCAAGCTGGCACGGAGGTCCTTGAGTTGCACGGTTTGCTGGTATATCTCATTCTGATAACAAAGGGAGCACGTTAGTTGTGTTATTATAAAGTCCCAAGCTCAATACAAGTATTCAACTTGGCACTTGGGGGCTAATGGCTAATTGATCACAGTTCGGTATGGGATACATACATTAAGTCCCGGTTTAACTATGCTAAGTTGAACCGACCCTTGGGGGCTACAGTACTGCAGTTCAAAGTGTATGGTTTCTTTACGAAGTTAAGTGCCGATTTGACTATGACAAGTTAAACCGACCCTTGGGGGCTACTACGCAGCAAAAGTACAAGACAGGCATAAATCCTTACCTCATAGCGGTCCTTCATGCGATTTACCAGACCGGCTTCAAGGTCACGGCTTGAGTAGAGCCGGTTCAGAAAGCCGGAGTGAAGTTCTTGGGCAGAGAGATTGTCATAAGCTGACAGATCAGTCTTCCCCTTATCTTTACTCATAGTGGCAGATTCTCCCTTGGCGCTGTGTTTTGTTAAAGCGACCGGTTGGCTAGGGGTGGTGTAGCCAGTGCCCGTCACAATAACATCCTCATTTTTGGCCGGGCTGGCCGGATCGGCGGTCTTCTTTGGGCTTGGGGCCTTCATGCTCTGGCTCGGCGGTTCAATAATTACGACCCGCTCTGTGGTCGGACCCGGTGGAGCAGGATGTGAGGTTTCCACTTGGGCCTCCGGTTCAGTTTCTGGCGGATCAGCAATATCGTCTCGGTACAACTCGCCAGAGCTATTCTTAGCGACTTCAGGATTTTCGCCCTGCTGCTCTGGGGTCTTCTCCGGATCAACATCTGCAGTAGGCTCAAGAGTCTTTGCTTTTTTACTCAAGCGAGCCTTGGTGTTGCAGTGTTCAGAATTAGAATAAGATAAATCGACCAACGCAACTATACACCGAATTGGCGGGATAGAGGTATGATACTTACCCTGCAGTGACTTAAGCGGAGGCAGTTGCGTGGTTGATGAACCGCCAGAGGAGTTGGAAGAGGCCTGATAATTCGGGTCAGACGGATTGAGAGGACATCGGAAGAAACCTTTTAAGGGATAACGTTTTCAGAGAACAAGTCACCTCACGGACGACGCTTCCGGGTTGGTGTATCCGTAAACCGGAGGAGAGAATCTGTTGACCATCTTTGCGGGTTGTACGGCTCTCTTTAGCCTCTTTGTGTCTTCAAATAAGCATAGGAATGAGATTTTTCACTTTCCGAGCAGTAGCGACGAATTCTTTTAACCGCACGAGGTCGGGTCGGAAGAAAGAAGGATTACCTCAAAATGGTCGGCATGGCTGGCTTCAACATCATCCTCGGGAATTAGATTTGTCGATAAAGGGAAGAATAAAAGGGACAAACTATAAGTAAGAAGAAACACAAGGTGGAGAGCCGGTTCTGGCGGCTCCCTCGTAGGGATATCAAGTTTTACCTCGGCTTCGGATTCTTCATCTTCCGGCGGATCAGAAGACCCGGCGGTTTTCTTGCCAGCCTTTTTGGTAGCCTTGGACTTTATACGCGGAGCTCGGGCCGGTTTGGTCCGCCTCCGTAGGAGCTGTTAGCCTGCGAGGTAACAAGGATTAATGAATATCAACAAAGTATTAAAGGTCAGCGGTGAGCGAGCCTTACCGCAGGTGGTTGGTTGGCAGCACAGAGCGGAGCCAACCCGGTTAGGGTCAGCAGACGGAGATTGGTTCATCCAGCATCCTCTTCTGATCTCTGTGACCTCAAGTTCAGTTATTGGTAATTCGTGACGTCTTTGAGGGTCTTTGAGGCTGCCAAGATATTCGTGCATCAATCCGGGCGGCGGCTTAAGGGCAAGATGCCCCAAGAAACCCAAAGATCGCACAAGGTCCACACCAGTTAGTCCATTGGCCATTAGAGCCCGGAGTTTAATGATCTGAGGTGCAAAGTTCTTCCGTTCCGCTGCGGTTAAGCGTGAAGGCAGCGGATGATTGTTGCTGAGCCGGTGAGGACGGTAACCCGACAAAGGAGTCTCGTTGGCAGGAGCAGTGTTCCGGCAGTAGAACCAGGTTTGGTTCCAGTCTTTTGGATGGCTGTGGTGTTTGGCGTGGGGAAAGTCCGCTTCCTTCCTCTTCTGGATTGAAACGCCGCCCAGCTCTGTGTTGGGACCATCAGAAAATTCCGTACGATGGTTCAAGTGAAAGAAGTCCCGGAACAGCTCCACAGAGGGTTCTTCTTGAAGATAGACTTCACAGAACACTTGAAAATTGCATATGTTTGACACGGAGTTGGGACCAATGTCCTGTGGATGGAGTTGAAAAATGGCAAGGACATCCCGGATGAATTTTCATCCGGGTGGGCAGAATCCCCGATCTAAGTGCTGCACAAATACAATTACTTCTCCTTCTTGCGGAGTGGGAGGGCATTCGCCATCCGGAACCCGCCAGTGGAGGACATTTTTAGCAGCCAAAGCGCCGGTGGTGACATATCCGTTGAGTTGCGTCTCGGTGGCCTTAGACCGGACCCAATTGCATGCTGCGAATTGCGGGGCCATTCCGAAAAGATCAAAACTGCGAAAGGGCAGAACGGTTCACCGTTAAGCGGTTCAGGCATACTATACAATGTTAAACCAGCAATTCGGCAGCCAGTTTCCGATTCCGGTTTAATTGAGGACTAATGGAGTGACGGGTTAATTACCAAAAAGTTAGACCGCCAAAAGAGACAGACCTGAAAAATTTACTAAGTACGGACAGAAACAGGTTTCACACGCGAATGGAAGTGATTTAGATCTACCGAAGGTTCAGTGAAGAAAATCTTTGCGACCTAGCAAGCCTCGTAGAAGGCAGGAATGTCACGACAGGCGTGCTAAACTAAAGGATCTGAACAAAAAGGGGAAGATGCATAAAGAGTCGAATTGACGGCGGAGCGATCACCCGCATGATGTATGTATGCGGTGGATTTATACGGCCATGGCAGAGCAGGTATGAAGAAACTGATATGAACACATATGAACTATGAGATGAACAGGATCTCCAGATCGGATCTAGGGCTTGAAAGGGACCTTACCTGATGAGCGAAGCCGCGGAGGAGCGCCGGGAACTTCTGATACAATCAGGTTGATGCAGCGGCCCGGGGCTGACGCGGCGATTGAAAGGTCGGAGGCGACGGCGGAGCTTCAGAGCTGGAGCGTCGCGAGGAAGGAGAAGAGAAGAAGAAGAGAAAGGGGCCTGCCGGTCTATTTATAAGGGACCGGAGCAATTAACAGGCGCGAGAATCAAGGAGTCAAAAGCGGCGGACGCCGGCGGTTGCCTCGATTTCCGGGATAGCATTAAAATGAAAGGGAATCTTACTGTTCGGATTTCTTTATTAAAGATGACGTCAAGGCGCCATGTGGCGATGGTCGGAGAATGACGTCACAGCGGTTCAAGTAAATGGCGGTTTACGGAGCTTCCTGAAGATATTGAAGATTCACATGAACCGGTTCAAGTCAATCTGGGGCCTAATGTTGGGGATATAACTACTGAGTGTAAACCGCCCTGAAGGGGCCGGGTTACCCTTATCCATGATCAGGGCCCACGGAGGAGGCCCAAAGCCCAGAGGCGGATTAGGATCCATTCATGTAAACCGCCTTAGTCGTGTAACTTGAGTTGTAAGATAAGAGAGAAGAGACCGAGCCGCACACTTGTATGAGCCGGATCGGGACTCTGTAGACCGGTCGGGTGTCAACCCGTGTATATAAGGGGACGACCCGGCGGCGAGTTAAGGACAGAGATTTCGAGGCTGAGGCGAAGCTATTGCTCCCTAATCCGCCGAAATCACATCAATCCCATCACAACTAGACGTAGGCTTTTACCTTCATCGAAGGGGCCGAACTAGTATAACTCCCGTGTCTTTGTGTCCGCTTTAACCCCTCTAGGTTAACCCGTACGATGGCCCTGCGACTAAGTCCTTTCATGAGGACATCTGCCGTGATAATTCCACGACAATTACCGTACCACTCTGGTGCGGACCGTACTACGGATGACCTACGATGTTCGGTAGTAATTTGATCAGAAGTTTCATGATCATCATCATTAGCTTCCTCACTAATTGGTGTAGGAATCACTAGAACTGATTTCTGTGATGAACTACTTTCCAATCCGGGAGAAGGTACAATTACCTCATCAAGTTCTACTTTCCTCCCACTCACTTCTTTCGAGAGAAACCCCTTCTCTAGAAAGGATCCATTCTTAGCAACAAATATCTTGCCTTCAGATATGTGATATAAGGTGTACCCAACAGTTTCCTTTGGGTATCCTATGAAGACACACTTCTCTGATTTGGGTTTGAGCTTATCAGGTTGAAGCCTTTTCACATAAGCATCGCAGCCCCAAACTTTAAGAAACGACAACTTGGATTTCTTGCCAAACCACAGTTCATATGGTGTCGTCTCAAGGGATTTCGATGGTGCCCTATTTAACATGAATGCAGCCGTCTCTAAAGCATAATCCCAAAACAATAGCGGTAAATCAATAAGAGACATCATAGATCGCACTACATCCAATAAAGTACGATCATGACGTTCGGACACACCATTACGCTGTGGTGTTCCAGGTGGCGTGAGTTGCGAAACTATTCCACATTGTGTCAAATAAAGACCAAACTCGTAGCTCAAATATTCAACTCCACGATCAGATTGTAGAAACTTTGTTTTCTTGTTCCGATAATTTTCCACTTCACTCTGAAATTCTTTGAACTTTTCAAATGTTTCAGACTTATGTTTCATTAAGTAGATATACCCATATCTGCTCAAATCATCTGTGAAGGTCAAAAAATAACGATACCCACCACGAGCCTCAACACTCATTGGACCGCATACATCGGTATGTATTATTTTCAGTAAGTTAGTAGCTCGTTCCTTTGTTCCGGAGAACGAAGTTTTAGTCATCTTGCCCATGAGGCATGGTTCACAAGCACCAAGTGATTCATAATCAAGTGATTCTAAAATCCCATCAGGATGGAGTTTCTTCATGTGCTTTACACCAATATGACCTAAATGGCAGTGCCACAAATAAGTTGCACTATCATTATCAACTTAGCATCTGTTTGCTTCAATATTATGAACATGTGTATCACCACGATCAAGATTCAACAAAAATAGACCACTCAACAAGGGTGCATGACCATAAAACAAATTACTCATATAAATAGAACAACCATTATAGTATGATTTAAATGAATAACCGTTTCACATCAAACAAGATCCAGATATAATGATCATGATCAACGCTGGCACCAAATAACAATTATTCAGGTCTAAAAGTAACCCCGAAGGTAGATGTAGAGGTAGCGTGACGACGGCGATCACATCGACCTTGGAACCATTTCCGATGCGCATCGTCACCTCGTCCTTAGCCAATCTTTGTTTAATCCATATCCCCTATTTCGAGTTGCAAATATGAGCAACAAAACCAGTATCAAATACCCAGGCGCTACTACGAGCATTAGTAAGGTACACATCAATAACATGTATATCAAAAATACCTTTCACTTTGCCATCCATCTTATCCGCCAAATACTTGGGGCAGTTCCGCTTCCAGTGATCAGTCCCTTTGCATAGAAGCACTCAGTTTCTGGCTTAGGTCCAGACTTGGGATTCTTCCCAGGAGTAGCAACTTGCTTGCTATTCTTCTTAAGTTGCCCTTCTTCCGTTTTCCCCTTTTCTTGAAACTAGTGGTCTTGTTAACCATCAACACTTGATGCTCCTTCTTGATTTCTACCTCCACAGCCTTTAGCATTGCGAAGAGCTCGGGAATCGTTTTTGGAATCCCTTGCATATTATAGTTCATCACGAAGCCTTTATAGCTTGGTGGCGGTGATGACTCTGTCAATGAGACTATCGTCAGGAAGATTAACTCCCAGTTGAGTCAAGTGGTTATGGTACCCAAACATTCTGAGTATGTGTTCACTGCCAGAACTATTCTCCTCCATTTTGCAGCTATAGAACTTGTTGGAGACTTCATATCTCTCAACTCGGGCATTTGCTTGAAATATTAACTTCAACTCTTGGAAAATCTCATATGCTCCATGACGTTCAAAACATCTTTGAAGTCCTGATTCTAAGCCGTAAAGCATGGCACATCGAACTATCGAGTAGTCATCAGATCGAGTTTGCCAGACGTTCATAACGTCACCATCTGCTCCTGCAGCAGGCCTTGCACCTAGCGGTGCTTCCAGGATGTAATTCTTCCTAGCAATAATGAGGATAATCCTCAAGTTACGGACCCAGTCTGTGTAATTGCTACCATCATCTTTCAACTTAGCTTTCTCTAGGAACACATTAAAATTCAAGGGAACGGTAGCACGGGCCATTGATCTACAACAACATAGATATACAAAAAACTATCAGGACTAAGTTCATGATAAATTAAAGTTCAATTAATCATATTACTAAAGAACTCCCACTTAGATAGACATCCCTCAAGTCATCTAAATGATCACGTGATCAAAATGAACTAAACCATGTCCGATCATCACGTGAGATGGAGTAGTTTTCAATGGTGAACATCTCTATGTTGATCATATCTACTATATGATTCACATTCAACCTTTCGGTCTCAGTGTTCCGAGGCCATATCTGCATATGCTAGGCTCGTCCGGTTTAACCCGAGTATTCCGCACATGCAAAACTGGCTTGCACCCGTTGTATGTGAACGTAGAGCTTATCACACCCGATCATCACGTGGTGTCTCGGCAAAACAAACTGTAGCAACTGTGCATACTCAGGGCAAACACTTATACCTTGAAATTTAGTGAGGGATCATCTTATAATGCTACTGCCGTAATAAGCAAAATAAGATGCATAAAGGATAAACATCACATGTAATCAAAATATGTGACATGATATGGCCATTATCATCTTGTGTCTTTGATCTCCATCTCCAAGGCACCGTCATGATCTTCATCGTCACCGGCTTGACACCTCGATCTCCATCATAGCATCGTTGTCATCTCGCCAACTATTGCTACTACGACTATAGCTACCACTTAGTGATAAAGTAAAGCAATTACATGGCGATTGCATTTCATACATTAAAGCGACAACCATATGGCTCCTGCCAGTTGCCGATAACTCTGTTACAAAACATGATCATCTCATACAACAATTTATATCACATCATGACTTGACCATATCACATCACAACAAGCCCTGCAAAAATAAGTTAGACGTCCTCTACTTTGTTGTTGCAAGTTTTACGTGGCTGCTACGGGCTTCTAGCAAGAACTATTCTTACCTACGCATCAAAACCACAATGATTTTTTGTCAAGTGTGCTGTTTTAACCTTCAACAAGGACTGGCCATAGTCAAACTTGATTCATCTAAAGTTGGAGGAACAGACACCCGCCAGCCACCTGTGTGCAAAGCACGTCGGTAGAACCAGTCTCATGAACGCGGTCGTGTAATGTCGGTCTGGGTCGCTTCATCCAACAATACTGCCGAATCAAAGAAATACGTTGGTGGTAAGCAGTATGACTATTATCGTCCACAACTCTTTGTGTTCTACTCGCGCATATCACCTACGCATAGATCTAGCTCGGATGCCACTGTTGGGGAACGTAGCATGCAATTTCAAAAAATTTCCTACGATCACGCAAGATCTATCTAGGGGATGCATAGAAACGAGAGGGCGAGAGTGTGTCCACGTACCCTTGTAGACCGAAAGCAGAAGCGTTAATTAACGATGTTGATGTAGTCGAACATCTTCACGATCCAACCAATCCAAGTACCAAACGCACGTCACCTCTGTATTTAGCACACGTTCAGCTCGATGACGTCCCTCGAACTATTGATCCAGTAGAGGGTCAAGGGAGAGTTCCGTCAGCACGACGGCGTGGTGACGGTGCTGATGATGTCATCCGCACAGGGCATTGCCTAAGAACTACGACGCTATGACCGGAGGAATAAACTGTGGAAGGGGGCACCGCACACGGCTAAGAGAAATCTTGGTGTGTCTTTCGGGTGCCCCCACCCCCGTATATAAAGGAGGATAGGGAGGAGGCCGGTGGCCTAGAGGGGGTGCACCAAGGGGGAGTCCAACTAGGATTCCCAATCCTAGTTGGTCTCCCTTTCCTATTCCAAGAAGGGGAAGAAGCAGGGAAGCAAAGGGAGAGGGAGAGGGAAAGAGGGGGCCGCCCCCCTTGTCCAATTCGGACTCCCTTGGGGGGCACCGTGTGGGCTCCCCTCTCCTACTCCCTTATGGCCCATTAAGGCCCATAACTTCCCCCGGGGTTCCGGTAAGCCCTCAGTTCCCCGATAAATATACGAAACGTCCCGAAACCATTTCGGTGTCCAGATACCTTCTTCTAATATATCAATCTTTATGTCTCGACCATTTAGAGAGTCCTCGTCATATCCGTGATCTCATCCGGGACTCCGAACAAACTTCGGTCATAAAAAACACATAACTCTTAATATAGATCGTCATCGAACGTTAAGCGTGCGGACCCTACGGGTTCGAGAACTATCTAGACATGATCGAGACACACCTCTGATCAATAACCAATAGTGGAACCTCGATGCTCATATTGGCTCCTACATATGCTACGAAGATCTTTATCGGTCAAACCGCACAACAACATACATTGTTCCCTTTGTCATCGGTAGTTACTTGCCCGAGATTTGATTGTCGGTATCATCATACCTAGTTCAATCTCGTTACTGGCAAGTCTCTTTACTCATTCTATAATGCTTCATCCCATACCTAACTCATTAGTCACATTGCTTGCAAGGCTTATAGTGATGAGCATTACCGAGAGGGCCCAGAGATACCTCTCCGATACACGGAGTGACAAATCCTAATCTTGATCTATGCCAACTCAACAAACACCTTCGGAGACACCTGTAGAGCATCTTTATAATCACCCAATTACGTTGTGATGTGTGATAGCACACAAGGTGTGCCTCCGGTATTCGGGAGTTGCATAATCTCATAGTCATAGGAACATGTATAAGTCATGAAAAAGCAGTAGCAATAAACTGTAACAATCATAATGATAACCTAATGGATGGGTCTTGTCCATGACATCATTCTCTAATGATGTGACCCCGTTCATCAAATGACAACACATGTCTATAGTTAGGAAACATAACCATGTTTGATTAACGAGCTAGTCAAGTAGAGGCATACTGGGGACACTATGTATTATCTATGTATTCACACATGTACTAAGTTTCCTGTTAAAACTATTCTAGCATGAATAATAAACATTTATCATGATATAAGGAAATATAAGTAACAACTTTATTATTGCCTCTAGGGCATATTTCCTTCAGTGGCACCTTCAGGTTTTCCTCGTTGACGAGGTTGATGGCAGAGGCGGCGCTTTGGTGGGTTGGCATGCTTGGAAAAGGTGGATGTGCTACAGGCTGGACTTGTTGCCTCCGTGCATCATGCGTCGCCTGGGTTTATGCGCAATATCGCTGGGTGGTGGGAAACAGGTGATGAAATGGCGGGAAATGGTGGCGTGTTCATAAAACACCATCAATTAATGGAAACTTAGCATATAAGGAACATCGAGCTAGCACAGGAAGTAGATGAAGATGAGATGAACAAGGACCACACTAGGGAACTGTCGGTAATGAATTCATCAATCGCAAACGGTTGTACACTAGCAAGTGTTTTCCCATAACACACACGGCCTATTCCATCACAAACAGGTCGGATGGATCAACTGTATGCCACGTATCGCACATTGTCAAAAAGTAATGCGGTAGACCTTCTTTAACATGTGTTAAAAAAACAAGGACCTCGAGGTTAAATTAACTCATGGGATGGGTCATATCGGTCATTTAATTTGATAGATATGACCCATCCTATCAGTTAATTTAACATCAACACAACTTCCCATCCAGTCACTCATCTGATGGCTGCTCCAGCCTGAGCACACCTGACCTGAGAGTTATCTTACATGTGCTATTGGTGGAACAACTAGTCCTTGCTGATATAGGATGCCTCTTTGCATCCTTATGGCGTATCTGGATGACTGCACGTCCCCCAATGGCCAATAGATGTTGTGTAGACAAACCATATCACATACGTCTTATTAGAAGCAATCGTCTGTGTTATATCGGTCTTCGCACACATCTCTGATTACAGACCTGTTTGTCACATCCCGCACACATCTTGTTATATCGAACCATTTTGGTTCTCTTATCTCAACGCAAACAGTTCATCCGAGTGAACCGCATGCCATATATCGCACACGCCTTGATTTGGCTTACGTTTATTTTGTGTTGCCTAATCACAAACAGTTCATCCGAGTGAACCGTATGCTGTGTATCGCACACACCTTCATCTGGCAGCCCATTTCTTTTGTTCCTTCTCATCGCAAACAGTTAATTGAACTGAACCGTATGCCCTGCATTGCACACGCAGCCAAAATCTGAACCGTGTTTGATGCATCCATCATCGCAAACATTTTGCACCTTTTTTGATGGTCTTTTTACACCACCGTTTGCGATTATTGCATCGCACATAGTTTCATCGAGTCTCTGATCGTAGTGTCGCGTTAGCGACATCATGCGATGAGTGTAGCTACTAGCTATGGACCCGTGAGGTCTGAGGTAAACTACTCAGGCTTCATCGGAAGGGTAATGATGTTGATGTAGAAGCCCTCTATGATGAATCCCCCTCTGAGAGGATGCCTGAAAAGGCCCCTAAATGGGATCTCACGGGTACAGAAGGTTGCGGCGGTGGAAAAGTATTTTCGTGGCTCCCCCTGTTGGTTTGGGGATATATGGGAATATATAGGAGAAGAAACTAGGTCAGGAGGTGCATGAGGGGCCCACAAGGGTGGGGGAGCGCCCTACCCCCCTGTGCGCACCCTTTGTCCTTGTGGTCATCGTGGCTCCACCGACTTCATCTCGAAGTCTTCTGATTGTCTTCTGGTCCAAGAAAAAGCATCGCGAAGGTTTTATTCCATTTGGTATTCGTTTTCTGCGAAACTCAAAAACAAGGAGAAAGCAGAAACTGGCACTGGGCTCTAGGTTAATAGGTTAGTCCCAAAAATAATATAAAATAGCATATTAATGCATATAAAACATCCTAAACAGATAATATAATAGCATGGGACAATCAAAAGTTAGAGATACGATGGAGATGTGTCAATTACCTCCCCAACAAAGTTCAACATCTCCTCGTTGTCGCTGCTCTCCTCCCCATCTTTCCAAGAAGGCATTCCATGGTTGAGCAGCGGCGACGTGATTAAGCGATGGCGATGCAGAGCGAGAGTGGGAGGGAGGGTGATAGTGAGCGAGAGTGAGGGAGAGGAGCGGGCTAATATTTCCTTTTTTGGCATCTCCCAACCGGCTTGGTTGGTCTGAGCCATCAACGACCGTTATTTCCTCGCCGTCCACCACTAGCCATGTGGCCGCCTTGCCACGTCAAAACTGGATCATTTTTGTATTCGGTGTTTTCTACCACTGTCAAAAATATGGCATGGTGCAAAGTGTCACATTTTGTAAAGTGGTGGTTTTCTGAGAGCTATGATGCTAAAGTGGCGGTTATGTGCATTTTACTCTTGAGTTGATGATCATGAACTCAAGGAGAGTGTTCAGTTGCTTGCCCTAGCCAGGGTACACAAAGCAAAAACTTTCAGTTAAAGTGACTTATTCAGAGATATGTGCGCGGCATGGAATACTACTTAGGATATTCGACGGATCCATGTGGATCTTGCTTTCGTTCGTCTATATTCATGTGTCTACAGGTTGGATCTTTTTGATCTACGCTTCTCTTCATCGACGACAGTTACTGTTCTGGTGCGATGGTCCTATGGGGCCTTAGCATGATGACTTCCTGACTGTCTACTACAACAAGTTTTGCCCGGCTACGATGTGGGAGGGGTTAAGATGGCGGCGCCTTGATGCATCTCCAACGTATCTATAATTTTTATTGTTCCATGCTATTATATTATTTGTTTTGGATGTTTTATGTTTATTAATATGCTTTTTATATTATTTTTGGGACTAACCTATTAACCTAGAGCCCAGTGCCAGTTTCTGTTTTTTCCTGGTTTTTGAGTTTTACAGAAAAGGAATATCAAACAGACTCCAAACAGAATAAAACTTTCCCGATGATTTTTCTTGGACTAGAAGACACACACCAGGCTTGGAGAGGGGGCCAAAAGAGTCCCGAGGGCTCCACAAGCCCTTTGGGCGCGCCCTAGGTGGGGGCACCTTCCTAGCTTGTGGGCCCTATGGGACTCCTCCAACCCTAATTTTTGCGCTTATAAATTCCCAAATATTCCCAAACCACCGTAAGACCAAAATACTTTTCCGCCAACAAGAAGCCTCTGTTTTTGTGAGATCCCATATTGGGGCCTTTTCCAGCATCCTGCCGGAGGGGGATTCGATCACGGAGGGCATCTTCATCAAATCAATTGCCCTTCCGATGAAGCATGAGTAGTTTACCACAGACCTACGGGTCCATGGCTAGTAGCTAGATTCCTTCTTCTCTCTCTTTGATCTTCAATACAATGTTCTCCTTGATGTTCTTCGAGATCTATCAGATGTAATATTGTTTTGTTGTGTGTTTGTTGAGATCCGGTGAATTGTGGATTTATGATCAGATTATGTATGAATATTATTTACGTCTTTTCTGAATTCTTATATGCATGATTTGGTATATTTGTACTTCTCTTTGAATTATGATTTTGGTTTGGCCAACTAGATTGGTTCTTCTTGCAATGGGATAGTTGCTTAGTTTTGGGTTCAATCTTACTGCGTCCTCACCCAGCAAAGTAGGGGTAGCCAGGCACGTATTGTATTGTTGCCATCAAGGGTAAAATGATGGGGCTTTCATCATATTGCTTGAGTTTATCCCTCTACATCATGTCATCTTACTAATGGCGTTACTCCGTTATTATGAACTTAATACTCTAGATGCATGATGGATAGCAGTCGATGTGGGGAGTAATAGTTGTAGACGTAGGAAGGAGTCGGTCTACTTGATACAGATGTGATGCCTATATTCATAATAATTGCCTTGGATATCGTCATAACTTTGCGCTTTTCTATCAATTGCTCGATAGTAATTTGTTCACCCACCGTATTATTTTCTTTCAAGAGAGAAGTCTCTAGTGAAACCTGTGGCCCCCGGGTCTATTCTCCATCATATATTTTCATATCTATAAACCAAAAAACCAAAAATACCTTGCTGCAATTTATTTACTTTTATTTTGTTTTAAGTTTTAGTAATCTTTTATATCTATCTCTATCAGATCTTATCCTTGCAAGTGACCTTGACGGGAATGACAACCCCTTTATCATGTTGGGTGCAAGTGTTTGATTGTTTGTGCATGTGCATAGATTGGACTTCCATGTACCTCCTACTTCATTGATACCTTGGTTCTCAAACTGAGGGAAATGCTTATCTCTAGTTTGTTGCATCACCCTTTCCTCTTCAAGGGAAAAACCAATGCAAGCTCAAGAAGCAGCAGGAAGAATTTCTGGCGCCCTTGCCTGGGAGGTCCTACATCAAGCCTACCAAGTACCCACCATATACTCTCATCTCTTGAATTACATTATTTGCCATTCGACTCTTGTTTTCCTCTCCCCCACTTCTAAAACATTTTCAGAAAAACACAAAAATATTTTCCTTTTTATTCGCCCTTCTTTCATTCGCCTTTTCGTTTGCTTTTTGTTTGCTTGTGTGTTAGATTGCTTGCTTTGTCGCGATGTCTCAAGAAAATACCAAATTTTGTGACTTTTCCAATACTAATAATAATGATTTTATTAGTACATCGATTGCTCCCGCCACTAGTGTGGAATCTTATGAAATTAATACCTCTTTGCTGAACCTTGTTATGAAAGATCAATTTTCCGGCCTTCCTAGTGAAGATGCCGCATCCCATCTAAATACTTTCGTTGAGTTGTGTGATATGCAAAAGGAAAAAGATGTGGATAGTGATATTGTTAAATTGAAGCTATTTCCCTTCTCTACGATATCGTGCTAAAACTTGGTTTTAATCTTTGCCTAAAAATAGTGTTGATTCATGGAATAAGTGTAAAGATGCTTTTATTTCGAAGTATTTTTCTCCCGCTAAGATCATCTCCCTCAGGAACGATATAATGGATTTTAAGCAAACCGATCATGAACATGTTGAACAATCTTGGGAGAAGATTTAATTGATGATAAGAAATTTCCCTACTCATGGTTTATGTTTATGGATGATCATACAAAAATTCTATGCTGGATTGAATTTTGCTTCTAGAAATCTTTTGGATTCCGCCGCGGGAGGCACTTTTATGGAAATTACATTAGTAGAAGCTACTAAATTCCTAAATAATATTATGTCTAATTACTCTCAATGCCATACCGAAAGATCTTCCACTAGTAAAAAAGTGGATCCGATTGAAGAAATTAATACTTTGAGAGGAAAGATTGATGGACTTATGAAATTGATTCCTAGTAAGAGTGCTCCTATTTATCCTAATGATATGCCTTTGTCCACTTTGGTTGAGGATAATAATGAATCTATGGATGTGAATTTTTTTGGTAGAAACAATTTTGGTAATAACGCATATAGAGGTAATTTCAACCCTAGGCCTTTCCTAGTAATTCCTCTAATAATGATGGTAATTCCTACAACAATTCTTATGGAAATTATAATAAAATACCCTCTAATCTTGAGAACATTATTAAAGATTTTATTAATTCCCAAAAAGTTTTCAATGCTATGGTTGAAGAAAAATTGCTCAAGATTGATGATTTGGCTAGGAACATTGATAGAATTTCTCTTGAGATTTATTCTTTGAAAATTAGATCGATGCCACCCAAGCATGATATTAATGAATCCCTGAAATCTATTAAAATTTCTATCGATGAGTGGAAAGAAAGAACCGCTAGGATGCGTGCTAAGAGAAATTGGTTTGTAAAAGCGCGTTCTTGTAGTTTTTGTGAGAATAATGATGAAGATCTTAAAGTGATTGGTGTGACTCGTATTGAATCTTTGTTTTCTAATATAGATCTTGATGAATATGGGACTGGATATGAGTCAACTTTAGCTAGAAGGCGTCCAAATGATTCGGGGTCCATAGATCTTAATGCAAAAATTGATAAAAGTGGGATTGGAGAGGTCAAAACTTTAAGTAGCGATGAACCCACTCTTTTGGATTTCAAGGATTTTAATTATGATAATTGTTCTTTGATATATTGTATTTCCTTGTTGCAATCCATGTTCAATTCTCCTCATGATTATAATCAAAATAAAGCTTTTACTAAACATATCATTGATGTGATGATGAAATCTTTTGAAGAAAAACTTGAGTTGGAAGTTTCTATCCCTAGAAAGCTTTATGATGAGTGGGAACCTACTAATAAGATTAAAATTAAAGATTATGAGTTCCATGCTTTGTGTGATTTTGGTGCTAGTGTTTCCACGATTCCAAAAACTTTATGTCATGTGCTAGGTTTCCGTGAATTTGATGATTGTTCTTTCACTATTAGAAAACAGGGCTTTGGTTGAGGCCAGGATAACGGCATTAATCCCGGTTCAGTTACGAACCGGGACCAGAGTGTGCATCAGTCACGGTTTGTGAGGCCAGAGCGCTGGCCGGGCCTCGGGGGCCATTGGTCCCGATTCGTCTGACCCCTTTGGTCCCGGTTCTAGACACGAACCGGGACCAATGGGCCTCGCTCCTGGCCCAACACCTTTAGTCTTGGTTGGTGGCTGGAACCAGGACCAAAGACCAGTCTTATGTCCCGGTTCTAGCCACCAACTGGGACTAAAGATAAGCCTATATATACCCCCGCCCCTGCCCGCTCACTTAAGCTTTCACCTCCTCTGCACATGAGGTGTTCGATGTGTGTTGGTGTGTGTTGCTCTAGCTCTCACCTCCTATGCACAAGAGGTGTTCGATGAAATGCTCGAGCTACACTTAAGCTTTCTCCTCTCCAAGCTCCATTTTCCTCAAGATTTGTCTAGGTTTGGCGGTCTGTCCTGTTCCATCCCCGTCCTCACCGTCGTTGATCGCCTGCGCCGATCTCGTCGCCGGCACCACCGTGGTGAGTCTCTTGTTCTTCTCTTCTTTCTAAAAGAAAAAATTCTTACTTGTATGATTTAGATAGATACTTGTATAATTTTCTTACTTTTATTATTGTTTGTTATTATATAGTGCCATGGTTTTGGTATCCACACAAACAATTATGCTGACCAACGTGATCTAGATGTTTTTATCTAGGAGGTATGTGAACCAAAACTCTTGTCGAGAGGTTAAATTTAGATGAAAAGAAAACAAATACTTGAAGAAAAAATTGAAAATAATTGGGGAGGAGAAGATTCAACTGGAGTTGCAAGTTGCCGATGTCGTCGATGATCACAAGATCAAGATGGATGCAATGCGCTTGAAGATTAGAAAATATGCCATTCATACTGAGGCTTGGTATCATTATGCCGTTGGATCAACTGTTACCTTAGTTGCGATTATGATCGCATTTGTTGTTGCATTGAAATGTTTTACACAGTTTCAATGTATGGTTTAATTAGATGCTCAAGAGAGCTATATGTTGTTCAATGAGAACTATGTATGAACTTTATTATTTATTTTTTCAGTAATAACATTTGATCACTACTGTACTTTGGTTTTAATGTGATGATGAACTTCTATTAATTTGGTCACTTCTCTATTCATGATGTTCTGTAATGGTTTTTTGACACACTTAATTATATATAATGCACGCAGATGAATCGGCAATGGATGTACGGTGACAGACGCACCTCCGAGTACATTAAGGGCCTGCATAATTTTATCGAAGTGACTGAGGCAAACAAGCAGAATTGTTTTATGTATTGTCCATGCCTTATCTGTGAGAATACGAAGGATTACTCTGACTCGAAAACCCTTCACATCCACCTGCTTGAGAAGGGTTTCATGCCACACTATAATGTTTGGACCAAGCACGGAGAAAGAGGGGTTATGATGGAATACAACAAAGAAGAAGAGGATGATGACAACTATGTGCCCCGAATACGGTGATGTCAAGAACGGGGAAGTCAAGATCAAGAGGAACCAGATGATGTGCCCTATGATGATTTTCGCCGGGTCATTGTTGATGCAAAGAGACAATGCCAAAGTGAAAGGGAGAAGTTGAAGTCCGATCGCATGTTAGAGGATCACAAAAAAGGTTTGTATGCAAATTGCGAAGATGACAACACAAAGCTCGGTACCACGTTGGAATTTATGCAATGGAAGGCAGACAATGGTGTACCGACAACGGATTTGGGAAGCTACTGAAAATAATGAATAAGAAGCTTTCAAAGATAATGAATTGCCCAACAGTACATACGAAGAAAAGAAGGTTCTATGCCCTCTAGGATTGGAGGTGCAGAAGATACATGCATGCCCTAATGATTGCATCCTCTACCGCGGTGAGTACAAGGATTTGAACTCATGCCCAGTATGCCGTGCATTGCGGTATAAGATCAGATGAGATGACCCTGGTGATGTTGAGGGTGAGCGGCCCAGGAAGAGGGTTCCTGCCAAGGTGATGTGGTATGCTCCTATAATACCACGGTTCAAACGTCTGTTCAAAAACAGAGAGCATGCCAAGTTTATGTGATGGCACAAAGAGGACCGTAAGAAAGACGAGAAGTTGAGTGCACCCGCTGACATGTCATAGTGGAGAAAAATCAATAGAGGGTGGGGGGACATTGTAGGTGACGCAAGGAATGTATGGTTTGGTTTAAGCGTGGATGGCATAATCCTTTTGGGGAGCAGAGTGGCAATCATAGCACCTGGCCCGTGACTATGTATCTATAAACTTCCTCCTTGGTTGTGCATGAAGCGGAAGTTCATTATGATGCTAGTGCTCATCCAAGTCCCTAAGCAACTCGGCAACGACATTGATGTGCACCTAAGGCCATTAGTTGAAGAACTTTTATAGCTATGGAATGGAAAAGGTGTACGTGTGTGGGATCAGCACAACCAGGAGGAATTTGACCTACATGCATTTCTGTTTGTAACCATCAATGATTGGGCTGCTCCGAGTAACCGTTCAGGACATACAAACAAGGGATACCATGCATGCACGCACTGTTTAGATGACACCGAAAGTATATATTTGGACAAATGCAGGAAGAATGTGTACCTGGGGCATCGTTGATTTTTTCCGACCAACCATCAATGTCGAAAGAAAGGCAACAATTTCAAAGGTGAGGCGGGTCATCAGAAGAAGCCCGCCCGCATCGGGTGATCACATACTTGATATGGTCAATGATTTATAAGTAATCTTTGGAAAGGGTCCTGGTGGACTATCTGTTCCGAGTGACGCTGAGGGACGCGCACCCATGTGGAAGAAGAAATCTATATTTTGGGACCTACCCTATTGGAAAGACCTAGAGGTCTGCTCTGCAATCGACATGATTCACATGACGAAGAATCTTTGTGTGAACCTGTTAGGCTTCTTGGTCGTGTATGGGAAGACAAAAGATACACCGGAGGCACAGGAGGACCAGCAACATATGCACGAAAAATACAACATGCATCCAAAGCAGTATGAAGGTCCTGCCAGCTACGCTCTTACCAAAGAAGAGAAGGAAATCTTTTTTGAATGCTTGCTCAGTATGAAGGTCCCATCTGGGTTATCGTTCAATATGAAGGGAATAATAAATATCCCAGAGAAGAAGTTCCAGAACCTAAAGTCTCATCACTGCCACATGATGATGACGCAACTGCTTCCGGTTGCATTGAGGGGGCTTCTATCGGAAAAAGTTTGATTAGCCATTGTGAAGCTATGTGCATTCCTCAATGTAATCTGTTAGAGGGTAATCGATCCAAAAATCCTACCAAGGTTAAAGAGTGATTTGGTGCAATGTCTTGTCAGTTTCGAGCTGGTGTTCCCACCATCCTTCTTCAATATCATGACGCACGTCCTAGTTCATCTAGTCGACGAGATTGCCATTCTGGCCCTATATTTCTAGACAAAATGTTCCCCTTTGAGTGGTTCAGGGGAGTCTTAAAGAAATATGTTCATAGCCGTGCTAGGCTAGAAGGAAGCATCTCCACGGGTCATCAAACAGAGGAGGTCATGTGGTTTTGTGTTGAATTCATTCCTGACCTTAAGAAGATTGGTCTTCCACAATCGCGGTATGAGGGGAGACTGACTGGAAAAGGCAAGCTAGGAGCAGAGTCAATAATATGTAGGGACAGGCATTCTTGGTCTCAAGCACACTACACAGTTCTACAGAATGTCAATGAACAGAAGAATATTCTGCGCTCCAAACACCTGGAGCAGTGTGACAACTGGATTACATGTGAACACATTAGGACTTTTGGCAGTTGGTTGCAAACACATCTCATGGGTGAGAACACTATTGCAGATGAGCTGTACTCGTTGGCCAAGGGACCATCTTCGACTGTATTGACTTAAAAAGGGTATGAGATAAATGGGAATACATTTTACATGATCGCCCAAGATCAAAAGAGCACCAACCAAAATAGTGGTGTCCGCTTTGATGCAGCAACCAAGAGGGGAATGGACACATGTTATGGTTACATAGTAGACATATGGAAACTTGACTATGGACATGATTTTAAGGTCCCTTTGTTTCGGTGCAAATGGGTCAATCTGTCAGGAGGCGGGTATAGGTAGACCCAACATGCGGAATGAAAACAGTGGATCAAACAATCTTGGGTACATAGACGAACCATTTGTCCTAGCCAATGATGTGGCTCATGTTTTCTATGTGAAGGACATGTCTACCAAACCAAGAAAAAGAAAACATAAGCAAGCGAATACATCATACGATGAGCCAAAGCGCCACATATTTCTATCAAGGAAAAGAGACATCGTGCGAGTGGAGGGCAAGACAGACATGTCCGAAGATTATGAAAAGTTTCATGAAATTCCTCCCTTCAAAGTCAAGGCTGACCCAAGCACCCTGTTAAACAATGAAGATTATCCATGGTTACGGCGCAATAAGAAAGGGACACACACGAAGAAAAAGTGAAGACTTTCTCTCCACAACTATTCTGATGATGGCTTTTATCTAGAATATCACTGCAGTTACATGTCAAGAAATGAACTGGAGTTGAAATAAGTTCAAAAAATGAAATCCCATTGTAACAGATGAGTTTTCGTCTGAAAACCTGATACTACGAAAGAGATTGTCCATTTTGTACATGAAGTGCATCCAGCTTTTGTCGTAACCCTCTCAACTTTTTAGCACATGCTATGTGGGTCAAATGATGATACCATGCCAACTTTCAACTTTTCAGAGTTCATTTGTAGTGCTTTTCAATTTCGAGGTCATTTAATTTGAAAAATCAGTAAATGCATGAAAACTACAAATGAAGTCAGAAAGGGTTGAAAATTGATGATGTGGCTTTGAATGGTGCATGTCGAACGCACAAATTTTTTGGAGTTGAAATAAGTTCAAAAAATATGAAATCCCTTTGTAACAGATGAGTATTCGTCTAAAATCGTGATACTTCGAAAGAGATTGTCCATTTTGTACATGAAGTGCATCCAGTTTTTGCAATAACCCTCTCAACTTTTTAGCACATGCTATATGGGTGAAATGATGATACCATGCCAACTTTCAACCTTTTCAGAGTTCATTTTTAGTGCTTTTCCATTTCAGGGTCATTTAGCTCAAAGAATGAACTAATAGCAAAAAGAATGAACTAAAAAGAATCAAAATAATATTAATGAAAATTATCAAAGTATTTATTTGTTAAAAAGAATGAAATAAAAAGAATCAAAAAAATATTAACTAAAATTATCAAAGTATTTATTTGTTAAAAAGAATGAACTAAAAATAATCAACTAAAATATTAACTAAAAAGAATGAACTATAAAGAATCAAGTAAAACATTAACTAAAAAGAATGAACTAAAAGAATCAACTAAAATATTAAAAATTATTTATATTTGTTAAAATGAATGAACTAAAAAGAATCAAAATAATATCAACTAAAAAGAATTTTAATAAAGTTTTTTGTTTAAAATCTTTAATATCAAACTAAAATAATAGTAAAATTTGCCTGCTTACTTGACTGATATGCTTAAAATGCATCCTTATGCTAAGTATATGAAAGATATTGTTACAAATAAAAGAAAGATATCAGAACCTGAAATTTCCACTATGCTTGCCAATTATACTTTTAAGGGTGGAATACCAAAGAAAGGAGATCGAGGTGTACCAACTATACCATGCTCTATTAAAAGAAACTATGTTAAAACTCCTTTATGTGATCTTGGAGCCGGTGTTAGTGTTATGCCTTTATCTTTATATGGTAGACTTGATTTGAATAAGTTGACACCTACTGAAATCGCTTTGCAAATGGCTGATAAATCAACTGCTATACCCATCGGTATTTGTGAGGATGTGCCTATTGTGGTTACAAATGTTACTATTTTAACGGACTTTGTTATTCTTGATATTCCCAAGGATGATAGTATGTCGATCATCCTTGGTAGACCCTTTTTGAATGCTGCAAGGGCTGTTATTGATTGCGACAAAGGCAATGCCACTTTTCATGTTAATGGTAGTCAGCATACGGTACACTTTACGAAGAAACAACCTCAAGTTCATAGTATAAATTCTATTGGAAAAGTTTCAACTATCACTATTGGAGGTTTTGAATTCCCTCTACCTACTGTCAAAAAGAAATATGATACTCTTATTGTTGGGGACATGCATATCCCCGTTGAGGTAACCTAGTGTTATTCGAAAATTCTCCGGTTTCATGTTATTCAAAAGAGGTTTCTTAATAAGACTTGATCAACCTTGTTAATGGATTCCTTTTGATGAACATGAGATGGATGAATTTAGAAAGCACAACACTTTGTACCATCCTTTCACTTTCTGTTATTTAGTTTAAGTAAAGAAAAATTAGTATTTTTGTATGTTTTCTGAATTGTCCTTGCAATAAAAATACGCTGAAAATAAAAAGTTCTCCAAATGCGGTGAAAATTTAGTATGATTTTTTATAGAATATTTGAGAATTTCTGGCACTGAGAACACACCAGGGGGATGCACTAGTGAACCACGAGGGTGAAGGGCACGTCCCCTTCCTTGTGGGCCCCACGTGGCCCCCTCCACTTATTCCAGCACCCATCCACTTCGCTTCCTCCAGAAAAAATCATCCCGTAGCTCAAACTCGTGTTCTTGCTCATTTTGCTGCCATTTTCGATCTCCTTGCTCAGAGCTCCATTCACAAAACTGCTTTGGGGGATTGTTCTTCAGTATGTGACTCCTCCAATGGTCCAATTAGTTTTTGTTCTAGTGCTTTATTTATTGCAAATTTTTGCTACTGAGGTGACCCTGCTATTGAGCTTGCATGTCAAATTTATATGGTCAAAAGTAGTTTTAATGGATGATATAGCCTCTAGGCACTTGTGGGAGTAGTTGCTATCCATCTTGTTGAGTTTGGTTCACTTTTATTTTGAGTCACTAAAAATTTCAGAAATTTTCAGAGGAAAAAAATGTTGAGGAGATTGTTGAGAGGTTTCCTTAGTCGGAGTTCGAAGAAAAAGGAGAATGAAGAGAATGAAAAGCCCAAGTATAACCTTCCTCGCACCGCGGAGGTCCGACCGTGTGAATAGCCATGTGATGCACTCTTGAAGGCAGCCGGAATTTATGAGGATTTCTATTACTTGGCTGAGAATGTAGGCATCACCAAATTTCTCCATGATAAGTGGGATTAGTATCTCCTACTCACTAATAATTCCGTGCAAAATTTTCGTTTTCACCACCCTTGATAGAACTTTATTTATATGATGAGTTTAAGGAGATGTCGCTCTATGATTTTTGTGAGGTTTGCAAATTACCTTTCGAGGGCAGCGTCGAGGAACCACGTCCTAGTGATGTGGAAGATTTTATAAAATAAATTACCGTAGGGGAAAATAGAAAAGTGTCGGATGCAAGAACTACTAGTATACATTTTCCTGTCCTACGTACTATTCAATATTTGCTAGTAGATGTTTAATTGGTCGTGGGAACAGTGGGGGCCTCAGTGCTCTTGACCTTGCCATTTTGCGCCATGCTTTACTTCGTGATAAAACTTTCAGTTTAGACACTATGGTTGCTAAATGGTTGAGTTTAAACCATACAAAGGGCCCCATTTTTGGAGGTACCTCTGCTTCTCGTCTTGCTAAATATTTTGAGATACCTATTAGACACTATGAGAAAGAAGAAAAGTTGTTGCCCACTATTTACTTAGATTATCAAAGTATGGCAGCACATGAATTTTTTTGCTATGATAAGGAAAAGAGACTCATTTATAACCTGATATTTGACGAAGATAATTTCCATATTGTTACCTTGCCTGCACCTATTTTGTTCGATCTTCATTCATTCAGGCACTTTGTGTTACCCGTGGATATTCACGCGTATTGGAGGGGGACACGATCCCCAGATCCTGAGCTAGAGCCATCACCTGATCCATACCAGGAGTCTATTTATCAGTGGGATCCACAGAAACTCGCTAACCAGTGGAACCCCGAGGATCCTCCTCTGTACACCGGAGAGGGCTACTTTGATCCATGGGCTTAGACCAATTTAGGCCAAAAGCCTAAGTTTGGGGAAGTACGTATTTCTCACTGACATTACATTCATGTTCACACACTCATTCTAGTTGTCGATGTTCATACTTTGTCATTGTATTATCCATGCTAGTCTATTTTCTTTTCTTGCTTTCTTCTTGTGTGTTTGAAAGACTTGATAAAAACCAAAAAAAAATTAGCTATAGCTTTTAGCTAGTTTTCTTTTCATGCTAGTAGTAGTAGTAGTAGTAGTAGTAGTAATTAAATAAGAAAACCCAAAAACATTTCTCGTTCTTCTTTTACTTGTTGGGAGCTTTCCCGTGTAAATAGTTTTCTCGTTCTAGTTTTACTTTCTTCTGAAAACAAAAACTCCAAAAACATTTTAGTGTGTTTCTTTGAAATTATTTTCTTTTCTTTGGGGGTCAAGAGGAGAAGACCATGATGAAAATGATGAGTGGCTCTCATATGCATTATTGTTGATCTTACAAAGAGCCCATATTACCTTGTCTTCTCCTTTGAATAAATGTTTGCAGATTCTAGCTTAGTCCAATGCACATGCACTATTATTATTCTCCACACCGTTCGGTCATGCAAGTGAAAGGCAATAATGACGATATATGATGAAATGATTGAGATGAGGAAAAGCTCATATGAACTCGACCTATCTTGTTTTTGTAAATATGATTAGTTCATCGTCATTCCTGATTCAGCCTATTATGAATGAAACATGTTTGCAATCACAATTAGAGATTATAGTTACTCATGCCATGCTTAATTAGCTAGGAGTTTATAATGGTTTACCTTGTGTGCGAACATGCTATTAAAGTGGTTGTGATGTAGTATGATAGGATGGTATCCGCCTTTGAATGATTCGAGTGACTTGGCTTGGCACATGTTCACACATGTAGTTGAAATAAAATCAACATCCTCCATGGTATTTATGTTCATGGTGATTTATATCCTACTCATGCTTGCACTCGTTTTTGGTTAATCTTAAAGCATGTTTATGACTGTGTCGCTCTCTAGTTGGTTGCTTCCCAATCTCTTTCTAGCCTTCACCTGTACTAAGCAGGAATACTGCTTGTGCATCCACTTCCATAAACCCCAAAGTTGTTCCACATGAGTCCACCATACCTACCTATATGCGGTATTTACCTTCCGTTCCAAGTAAATTTGCATGTGCCAAACTCTAAACCTTCAAATGAAAATTTGTTACGTATGCTCGAATCACTCATGTAGCTAGTTCAAATGTTATTGTGAATATGGTTAGTTCATGATCTTTGCTGAAAACTGGAATGCTGACTTTACGTATTTGCAACAAATCAAATAGAGTTTGTAAAAGTTATTCTTTATCACTTTCAGTTTGTCAACTGAATTGCTTGAGGACAAGCAATGCGTTAAGCTTGGCGGAGTTGATACGTTCCAACGTATATACTTTTCCAAACTCTTTTTCCCTTGTTTTGGACTCTAATTTGCATGATTTGGATGGAACTAACCCGGACTGACGCTGTTTTCAGCAGAATTGCCATGGTGTTATTTTTGTGCACAAATAAAAGTTCTCGGAATGACCTGAAACTTAACAGAGGCTCTTTTTGGAATTAATAAAAAATATTGGCGAAAGAATCAGCTGAAGGGGGCCCACACCCTAGCCATGAGGGTGGGGGACGCCCTACCCCCTAGGCACACCCCTACCTCGTGGGCCCCCTGGACCTCCACCGACCTCAACCCCAACTCCATATATTCACGTCCGGGGAGAAAAAAATAAGAGAGAAGGATTCATCGCATTTTACGATGCGGAGCCGCCGCGAAAGCCCTGTTCTTCCTCGGGAGGGCTGATCTGGAGTCTGATCGGGGCTCGGAGAGGGGAATCTGTCGTCATCATCATCATCAATCGTCCTCCATCACGAATTTCATTATGCTCACCGCCGTGTGTGAGTAATCTCATTGTAGGCTTGTTGTACGGTGATGGGTTGGATCAGATTTACCATGTAATCGAGTTAGTTTTGTTAGGGCTTGATCCTAGTATCCATTATGTTCTAAGATTGATGTTGCTATGACTTTGCCATGCTTAATGCTTGTCACTAGGGCCCGAGTGCCATGATTTCAGATCTGAACCTATTATGCTTTCATGAATATATGTGTGTTCTTGATCCTGTCTTGCAAGTTATAGTCACCTACTATGTGTTATGATCCGGCAACCCCGGAGTGACAATAGTCGGGACACTTCCCGGTGATGACTGTAGTTTGAGGAGTTCATGTACTCACTAAGTGCTAATGCTTTGGTCTGGTTCTCTATTAAAAGGAGGCCTTAATATCCCTTAGTTTCCATTATGACCCCGCTGCCATGGGAGGGTAGGACAAAAGATATCATGCAAGTTCTTTTCCATAAGCACGTATGACTATATTCAGAATACATACCTACATTATATTGATGAACTGGAGCTAGTTTTGTGTCACTCTATGTTATAACTATTGCATAATGAATGCTATCCGACTTAATTATCTATCATTGATCCATCGCCTACGAGCTCGTTTCATATTAATCTTTGCTAAGTTACTTTACCGTTGCCACTGTTACGATTGCTACAAAACTACTACTGTTACTTTATCCACTGTTACCATTACTTCCATACTATTTTGCTACTAAATACTTTGTTGCATATATTAAGTCTTTCAGGTGTGGTTGAATTCACAACTCAGCTGCTAATACTCGAGAATATTCTTTGGCTCCCCTTGTGTCGAATCAATAAATTTGGGTTGAATAGTCTACCCTCGAAAACTGTTGTGATCCCCTATACTTGTGGGTATCAAATGGATAGTTTGATCTCCTGCATAGCGATTATTTTTTGCAGTGTCCTATCCTGAAAGTATTACCCCGATAACTTTGACATGAGGGGGGACGTCGGACAGGCATGAGAGAGGCGGTCTGCAACTAATCCATTGCTCATATATGCATATGATTCCTTGTTGTGATTAGCTAGGTCTATGTTTGCCACTAATCCATCTCTCATGTTTGTATATTGCCATGTTGTAATATTTGCATAAACTATGGAAAGAGACTTAGAACAAGAACAGTTGTTGGGGGATATAATCCTCACCGGAGGTGATCCCTTGTCGTTTCTCAATGACACCGATGGTCAGGAAGGAGAGGATGGCGGCTCCGGTGATCCAACAATCACTACTAGGGAAAACCTTATACATAGAACCTTAGCAGTAGTGCTGGACAAGAAGGGGCGCTACTACTAATTAGCAGTAGCGCGTGCCATAAACAGGCGCTACTGCTAAGTCGGTAGAACAACACGCTACTACTAAAATTGCCCGACCATTACCGCCACGCTAGGTTTAGCAGTAGCGCGCCCCCGTTAACCGCGCTACTAAAGTATGAAAAAGTTTGAAAATACTAAAGTACGAAACAATTGCTTGGCTTGTTATCGGGGTTGTGCATGATGAAATACTTTGTGTGATGAAGATAGAGCATAGCCAGACTATATGATTTTGTAGGGATAACTTTCTTTAGCCATGTTATTTTAAGAAGACATGATTGCTTAGTTAGTATGCTTGAAGTATTATTGTTTTCATGTCAATATGAACTTTTGTCTAGAATCATTTGGATCTGAACATTCATGCCACAATAAAGAAAATTACATTGAGAAATATGCTAGGTAGCATTCCACATCAAAATTCTATTTTTATCATTTACCTACTCAAGGACGAGCAGGAATTAAGCTTGGGGATGCTTGATAAGTCTCCAACGTATCTATAATTTTTGATTGTTCCATGCTATTATATTACCTGTTTTGGATATTTATGGGCTTTACTTTACACTTTTATATCATTTTTGGGACTAACCTACTAACCGGAGGCCCAACCCGAATTGCTGTTTTTTTTGCCTATTTCAGTCTTTCAAAGAAAAGGAATATCAAATGGAGTCCAAACAAAATGAAACCTTCAGGAGCGATCTTTTTGGAACAAACGCAATCCAGGAGACTTGGAGTGGACGTCAAGAAGTAGCCGAGGCGACCACAAGGCAGGAGGGCGCGCCCTAGGGGGGTAGGCGCGCCCCCACCCTTGTGGGCCCTTCGTGGCTCTCCTGACCTACCCCCTTCTCCTATATATACCTCCATACCCTGAAAACATCCAAGAGCACCACGAAAAACTATTTCCACCGCCGCAACCTTCTGTATGCTTGAGATCCCATCTTGGAGCCTTCACCGGCGGTCTGCCAGAGGGGGAATCGACCATGGAGGGCTTCTACATCAACACCATAGCCCTTCCGATGAGTTGTGAGTAGTTTATTATAGACCTTCGGGTCCATAGTTATTAGCTAGATGGCTTCTTCTCTCTTTGAATCTCAATGCAAAGTTCTCCTCGATCTTCTTGGAGATCTATTCAATGTAACTCTTTTTGCGGTGTGTTTGTCGAGATCCGATGAATTGTGGGTTTATGATCAAGTTTATCTATGAGAAATATTTGAATCTCCTCTGAATTCTTTTATGTATGATTGGTTATCTTTGCAAGTCTCTTCGAATTATCAGTTTGGTATGGCCTACTAGATTGATCTTTCTTGCAATGGGAGAAGTGCTTAGCTTTGGGTTCAATCTTGCGGTGTCCATTCCCAGTGACAGCAGGGGCAACAAGGCACGTATTGTATTGTTGCCATCGAGGATAAAAAGATGGGGTTTATATCATATTGCTTGAGTTTATCCCTCTACATCATGTCATCTCTCTTAATGCGTTACTCTATTCCTATGAACTTAATACTTAAGATGCGCATGTGAGTTGGTCGATGTGTGGAGTAATAGTAGTAGATGCAGAATCGTTTCGATCTACTTGTGGCGGACGTGATGCCTATGTACATGATCATGCCTAGATATTCTCATAACTATGCACTTTTCTATCAATTGCTCGACAGTAATTTGTTCACGCACCGTAATACTTATGCTATCTTCAGAGAAGCCACTAGTGAAACCTATGGCCCCTGGATCCATCTTTTATCATATAAGTTTCCCATCTATCTTTATTTGCAATCTTTACTTTCCAATTTATATCATAAAAATACCAAAAATATTTATCTTATCTTATTATCTCTATCAGATATCACTTTTCGCAAGTTACTGTGAAGGGATTGTAAACCCCCTTATCGCGTTGGCTGTGAAGTTCTTGTTTGTTTGTGTAGGTACGAGGGACTTCTATGGAGCCTCCTACTGGATTGATACCTTGGTTCTCAAAAACTGAGGGAAATAATCACGCTACTTTGCTGCATCACCCTTTCCTCTTCAAGGGAAAACCAATGCAGTGCTCAAGAGGTAGAAAGAAGGATTTCTGGCACCGTTGCCGGGGAGGTCTTTGCTCAAGTCAAGACATACCAAGTACCCATCACAAACTCATCTCCCTTGCATTACATTATTTTCCATTTGCCTCTCGTTTTCCTTTCCCCCACTTCACCCTTGCCGTTTTATTCACCCTTCTTCTGTTCGTCTTCTTCGTTTGCTTTGATGTCTTACTTGGCTCGTTTGCTCGTTTGGTTGGAATAGTTGTTTATTTATTGCTAAACAGAGAACCTAAGATCTATGGATCCTCATCCGCTTTCTAATCTTTTTAAGAGATCCAATTATGATGAACCAACTGCTAGTGAGTTTTGTGGACTAGATTATCTTTATGAAGCTTTGCTCAAAATTTGTGAATCTGAAAATTATGATGAAGAAATTTATGAAGAGATTCACGATAACTCCTTGAATAAAAAGCATGATTGCAATGATTTTACTATAACTTTTCTTGATGTCAATTGTGCTAATAATATGCAAAACCCTAAGCTTGGGGATGCTAGTTTTGGTATGTATACTACTTGTTGCAATGATCATGATTGGGGTGATTCTTCTTATAATCTTGAAAATTTATTTAAGCCCTGTGATGAATATGAGATTGATAACAATGTTTGCAATAATATTGAAAGTGGGTTTGGAAGAGTGTCAACTTTAGATCCCACATATTTGGAGTATGTTCAATCTTACGATATTTTTGATAAAAGTGGGTTTGGAGAGGTCATGACTTTAGTTAATGTTCATCCCACTATTTTGGAAGAGTGTCAACTTTACATGCATGTGGATCATGTTGAGAATATGTTATGTGATAGCTATTTTTTTGAATTTGCTAATGATCCTACAGGTAATTATTATGAGAGAGGAAAATATGGTTGTAGAAATTTTCATGTTACTAAATTACCTCTCTTCATGTTGAGATTGCTATCGTCTTCTTCCTTGCATATGCTAGTTTTTGCTTGCCTTGATAATTTGTTTGCTTATAAAACACCTATGCATAGGAAGTATGTTAGACTTAAGTGTGTTTGTCACATGTTTTATGATGCTCTCTTTATGCTTCAATTCTTGCCTTTCATGTGAGCATCATTGAAATCTCATTGCCTAGCTAAAAAGGCTTTAAAGAAAAGCGCTTGTTGGGAGACAACCCAATATTTTTACTTTATTTTATTTAATAAATAATTCATCTAGCCTCTGTTTAGATGTGGTTTTATGTTTTAATTAGTGTTTGTGCCAAGTAGAACCTATAGGATCATCTTGGGTGATAGTTAATTTGATTCTGCTGAAAAACAGAAACTTTTGCGCGCATGAAAATAATTTTACTAAATCACATAAACGTGCTTTTTAGTTGATTATTTTTGCAGTCGATCAGTAGAAAAATTTCCTAGGACTTATTATTTTGGTAGCATTTTTAGAGTTCCAAAAGTATTCCAAAGTTACAGATTGCTACAGACTGTTCTGTTTTTGAAAGATTCTGTTTTTCGTGTGTTGTTTGCTTATTTTGATGCATCTATGGCTAGTATCGGGGGGTATGAACCATAGAGAAGTTGGAATACAGTAGGTTTAACACAAATATGAATAAAGAATTAGTTCATTACAGTACCTTATGTGTTGGTTTTTCTTTGTTGCACTAACGGAGCTTATGAGATTTCTTGTTGAGTTTTGTGTTGTGAAGTTTTCAAGTTTTGGGTAAAGATTTGATGGACTATGGAATAAGGAGTGGCAAGAGCCTAAGCTTGGGGATGCCCATGGCAACCCAATATAATCCAAGGACAACCAAAATCCTAAGCTTGGGGATGCCCCGGAAGGCATCCCCTCTTTCATCTTCGTCTATCGATAACTTTACTTGGAGCTATATTTTTATTCACCACATGATATGTGTTTTGCTTGGAGCGTCTTGTATGATATGAATATTTGCCTTTTAGTTTACCACAATCATCCTTTCTGTACACACCTTTTGGGAGAGACACACATGATTCGGAATTTATTAGAATACTCTATGTGCTTCACTTATATCTTTTGAGTTAGATAGTTTCGCTCTATGTGCTTCACTTATATCTTTTTAGAGCACGGCGGTGGCTTAATTTTGTAGAAATTATTGATCTCTCATGCTTCACTTCAATTATTTTGAGAGTCTTTTAGAAGAGCATGGTATTTGCTATGGTTATAAAATTGGTCCTAGAATGATGGGCATCCAAGTTGGGTATAATAAAAACTATCATAGAAAGTGAATTGGATGCTATGATCAATTTGATGCTTCATAATTGTTTTGAGATATGAGGATGGTAATATTAGAGTCATGCTAGTTGGGTAATTGTGAATTTAAGGAATACTTGTGTTGAAGTTTGTGATTCCTGTAGCATGCACGTATGGTGAACCGTTATGTGATGAAGTTGGAGCATGATTTATTTATTGATTGTCTTCCTTAAAAGTGGAGGTCGGGGACGAGCGATGGTCTTTTCCTACCAATCTACCCCCTAGGAGCATGCACGTAATACTTTTTTTGATGACTTGTAGATTTTTGCAATAAGTATATGAGTTCTTTATGACTAATATTGAGTCCATGGATTATACGCACTCTCATCCTTCCACCATTGCTAGCCTTTCTTGTGCCGTGCAACTTTCGCCGGTACCATACACCCACCATATACCTTCCTGAAAACATCCACCATACCTACCTATTATGGCATTTCCATAGCCATTCCGAGATATATTGCCATGCAACTTTCCACCGTTCCGTTTATTATGACACACTCCATCATTGTCATATTGCTTTTGCATGATCATGTAGTTGACATTGTATTTGTGGCAAGGCCACCTTCATAATTTTTCATACATGTCACTCTTGATTCATTGCATATCCCGGTACACCGCCAGAGGCATACATATAGAGTCATATTTTGTTCTAAGTATTAAGTTGTAAAACAATAAAAGTGTGATGATCTTCATTATTAGAGCATTGTCCCAAGTGAGGAAAGGATGATGGAGGCTATGATTCCCCACAAGTCGGGATGAGACTTGGACTTTACAAAAAATAAAAGAGACCAAAGAAGCCCAAATAAAAAAAGAGGCCAAAGAAGCCCACCAAAAAATGAGAGAAAAAGAGAGAAGGGACAATGTTACTATCATTTTTCCACACTTGTGCTTCAAAGTAGCACCATGATCTTCATGATAGACAGTCTCATATGTTGTCACTTTCATATACTAGTGGGAATTTTTCATTATAGAACTTGGCTTGTATATTCCAATGATGGGCTTCCTCAAAATGCCCTAGGTGTTCGTGAGCACGCAAGTTGGATGCACACCCACTTCGTTTCTTTTGTTGAGCTTTCATACATTTATAGCTCTAGTGCATCCGTTGCATGGCAATCCCTACTCACTCACATTGATATCTATTAATGGGCATCTCCATAGCCCACTGATACGCCTAGTTGATGTGAGACTATCTTCTCCTTTTTTTGTCTTCTCCACAACCACCATTCTATTCCACATATAGTGCTATGTCCATGGCTCACGCTCATGTATTGCGTGAAGATTGAAAAAGTTTGAAAATACTAAAGTATGAAATAATTGCTTGGCTTTTCATCAGGGTTGTGCAAGATTAAATACTTTGTGTGATGAAGATAGAGCATAGCTAGACTATATCATTTTGTAGGAATAACTTTCTTTAGCCATGTTATTTTGAGAAGACATGATGGCTTAGTTAATATGCTTGAAGTATTATTGTTTTCATGTCAATATGAACTTTTGTCTTGAATCATTTGGATCTGAACATTCATGCCACAATAAAGAAAATTACATTGAGAATTATGATAGGTAGCATTCCACATCAAAAATTCTGTTTTTATCATTTACCTACTCAAGGACGAGCAGGAATTAAACTTGGGGATGCTTGATATGTCTTCAACGTATCTATAATTTTTGATTGTTCCATGCTACTATATTACCTGTTTTGGATATTTATGGGCTTTACTTTACACTTTTATAAACATTTTTGGACTAACCTACTAACCGGAGGCCCAACCCGAATTGCTGCTTTTTGCCTATTTCAGTTTCTAAGAAAAAGAATATCAAACGGAGTCCAAACGGAATGAAACCTTTGGGAGCGATCTTTTTGGAACAAACACAATCTAGGAGACTTGGAGTGGACGTCAAGAAGCAGCCGAGGCAGCCACGAGGCAGGAGAGCGCGTCCTAGGGGGAAGCGCGCCCCCACCCTCGTGGCTCCCCTGACCTACCTCCTTCACCTATATATACCTCCATACCCTGAAAACATCCAGGAGCACCACGAAAAACTATTTCCACCGCCGCAACCTTCTGTATGCTTGAGATCCCATCTTTGAGCCTTCGCCGGCGCTCGGCCGGAGGGGGAATCAACCATGGAGGGCTTCTTCATCAACACCATAGCCCTTCCGATGAGTTGTGAGTAGTTTACCACAGACCTTTGGGTCCATAGTTATTAGCTAGATGGCTTCTTCTCTCTCTTTGAATCTCAATACAAAGTTCTCCTCGATCTTCTTGTAAATCTATTCGATGTAACACTTTTTGCGGTGGGTTTGTCGAGATTTGATGAATTTTGGGTTTATGATCAAGTTTATCTATGAGAAATATTTGAATCTCCTCTGAATTCTTTTATGTATGATTGGTTATCTTTGCAAGTCTCTTCGAATTATCAGTTTGGTTTGGCATACTAGATTGATCTTTCTTGCAATGGAGAAGTGCTTAGCTTTGGGTTCAATCTTTCGGTGTCCTTTCCAAGTGATAGCAGGGGCAGCAAGGCACGTATTGTATTGTTGCCATTAAGGATAAAAAGATGGGGTTTATATCATATTGCTTGAGTTTATCCCTCTACATCGTGTCATCTCTCTTAATGCGTTACTCTATTCTTCTGAACTTAATACTCTAGATGCAGGCAGGAGTCGATCGATGTGTGGAGTAATAGTAGTAGATGTAGAATCGTTTCGATCTTCTTGTCGCGGACGTGATGCCTATATACATGATCATGCCTAGATATTCTCATAACTATGCACTTTTCTATCAATTGCTCGACAGTAATTTGTTCACCCACCGTAATACTTATGCTATTTGAGAGAAGACACTAGTGAAACCAATGGCCCCCAGGTCTATCTTTTATCATATAAGTTTCCCATCTATCTTTTTTTGCAATCTTTACTTTCCAATTTATATCATAAAAATACTAAAAATATTTATCTTATCTTATTATCTCACTAGTAGAAAACCACCCATTAGTCCCGGTTCATAAGGGCCTTTAGTCCCAGTTCATGAATCAGGACTAATGGGTCGTTACTAATACCTCCACCCATTAGTCCCGGTTCAATCCAGACCGGGAAAAATGTGCCTCCACGTGGCCCTGTGCGCCCACCCCAGTCAGAGGGCCTTTGGTCCCGGTTGGTGGCACCAACCAGGACCAAAATGCATCCACGCGTCAGCATTCCTGTTGCTGGGGTTTTTTTTTTTTTTTTTGAAAGGAGGGGAGGTTGGGGGTTTTGGGGGGTTAATTTAATTAAGTGTTTCATATATTGTGTTATCTAGCTAATTAATAGAGAGAAGTGTCCTCTCTTATGTCCGTGCTTGGACGCTACGTACTATATATACATAAGTGATCGAGAGAACCATTCAGTACAGAAGTTCGTCATGCATATATACCGAGAGAAGTGTGATCGATCGACCTCTCCTTCTCCGAGAGGTTGGTCGAACAACAAGTTTTCGTATCATGTATCCGACGCCATCTGGCTACATACATGTACAATATGTATAAGATCTCTTAATTACAAACCCCTAGCTAGCATTTGAAATCAATTTCCACATGGTATTCTCCGGTTTTACTGATGACGTGGTCAAGAAAGAATCCCGCCAATTCCTCTTGAATTGCTTTCATGCGATCTGGTTCTAGGAGTTCATTCCGCATCTGCCACGTCTAATTTGAAGAAGGGGGTTAATTAATACATATATATGAATGAAACTCAACAGAAATGATGGTGTAATAAAATAAAATTGTGAATACTATTGCTTACGCACTTCATATTGTCTTTGAGAGTAGCCCCGCTTGTTTTTCAAAGTCGCGGTGTGGATGAACTCGCACACGTAGTATCCATAGAAATCATTCCCTTCCTCCTTACACAAGCACTTTACGAAAAATAGAGGTCAATCAAACTGATAATGAAGCATTATAAATGGCATTGATGAAAGTATAGCTATATATAGAATCAACGGGAGATGCGCGCAACTAGCTAGCCAGTAGTACTTACTTTCGGGTATGTATATCGCAGCACCTTCGGCAGTCCCGAAGCTTCTGCGGTGAACTGTTTCGAAACCCTGCAAGACAAAGAAAATAATTATTATTACTTGAGATATCAGGAAATGAACAAAAAGTTACCGATATGGTGCGATAATTATGATCGATTGAACTTACTTGCTGAGCATTTCAGTCATGTCCGCATAGGTTTTCGGATCTTTCCGTCTCGAGCCTAAGACGGTTACTAGTCCACGCTCAAGCTTAATCTCCAGAAGAATATAGTGGTACCTGCGCACGCATGCATAACTCATCAATTACATTACTATAACCTCGCTCGAGTAATAAGGGAAACCGAATATGCACACGACAGTAACACTCACGGGTCGTTGTAAGGAAAGAGTATGGTATCTTTGTTTTGATTTTTGATCAACGATCGTAGCAAGTTGTCCTCGGCCTCTTCGACGTGCTTTTCAACCAGAAATACATCTATGATATTTGTGTTAATGAACCCAATATCATAAATTTCTTGTTTTTTGCACTCGACGATCTTCAATGTGCATAATATATTGAGGATAATTAATTATAAATACATGCATGCAATGAAAGAGCCGAGCTATATATAGAGACTTAATGACAGAAATAGTACTTACAGGCAGTAGCAAAACACCATTAATTTATCGAGGGCCTTTTGATTGAAGAACTCGAAGAACTCCTCAAACGGAACAGTCAACAGATCATTTGCAACGAGATCGTGCTCCTCTTTAATATGCAGATACAAAGCATTCTTACCATCAGACTCTCTGCACGTTTCCATGTACCAATTATGGAATCTTCGCATCACTGTTGTCAGAGATTTTTCATCTTTGACGAGAGGCTTCCCGTACTCGTATCTGTGTCCGTCCACCTTCAAGAAATCAGGAAGTGCATCATCAGGAAGGTAATCGTCAAGATTGCCATAACCGGCCACCGTCCCCGGAGCATTAGACACATTGAGCGGGGGGCATGATTGCTGTGCTTGTTCGCCGAGCTGGGCTATTTTTTCCCCTTTGCTCGTTGTTTTGACCTTTTAGCACTGACAGTAGTTCCCGACCGCTGGGCTTGGAGATATGTCTGTTCACTAATGCGCTCATAGTTGGTTCTCGGCGGAGACTTTGGTGGTTTCCTCAGGGCATCGATAGTGCGCTTTGCTTTCACCGGATCTACCTTCTCCTCCCGGAGGTGGATGTCTCTTTGCTTTCACCCCTTCAAAGAACTCCTTCACGTGGGCCTGCACAATCGTATCGTTTTCCTCCTCGGACCTCTCGTACAGTAACTTCTCTAGAGGCTTGAGAGATGATGGACCGTATTTTATTGCCTCCCGCCTCTGGTTGTGCTGCTAGACGCCGGAGCAGCAAGCGGCTGCGGCGTCTGTCTTCTTTCTTGCTTGCTTACGAGGCGGAGGAGAAGGAGTACGACGTGTCGGAGCAGCCGGGGCGGCGGCGGGTCTCTTCCGCCCTTGCTGGCGAGGCGGAGAAGGAGGATGCTGCTGGCTGCTCGGGAGCGCCGGCGCAGGCGGAGAAGGAGGCGGAGTGCCGCCATGCGCCGGAGAAGGAGGCGGAGTGCCGCCACGCGTGCCCTGATCATCACTCGCCGGAGGAGAGGGCGGTGGAGGAGGCGGAGTGCCCTGACTCGCCGTAGCAGGAGGATGAGGCGGAGGCGTCCAGTTCAGAAGGTTGATGAGCTCCTTCTTCCATAGGCATGGAGTCTTCAGAGCAGAACCCAGCCTAGTCTCCCCTTCACCGGTAGGGTGGTCAAGCACGAGGTCCTCAAATCCCTCCGTTATTTCATCCACCATCACCTTAGCATATCCTTTTGGAATCGGCTGGCAGTGATAAGTTGTGCCGGGTCCACTAGGATAAACTTGGCCAACAGCCGCCTTGACCTTCAAATTCATCCATCGGGCCATGATGTGGCAATTTTGAGACTCCGTGATACCATCCACGGGATAGCTGGCGAGAGCCGTCAAGACATGCTCCGGTGAAGCAGCTCGGTGGAAGCCACGCTGCTTCTCCGCTGAGATGGCGGGGTAGCTTCGGGGGAAGCTTCGGCAGGTCGTTTGTTGTGATCTGCTGCTTCTCGTTCCTCTTCTCGATCCTCTAGCCCCATTAGCCTTCCAAGCAGCGCCTGCATTTGGTCCTGCTCCAGTTTCTTCCTCCTCTCATGGGTTTTGTAACCCCCTGCGTCTGGAAAACCAACCTTCCACGGAATGGAGCCTGGCGTGCCTCGTGTCCGTCCAGGGTGCTCGGGATTCCCAAGGGCCATTGTGAGCTCGTCCTTCTCCCTGTTTGGAAGGAACGTCCCTCGCTATTGCATCGATATAGTGTCGAAGGTTCTTGGCCCGGTATTTCCGGTTGCTCGTCCGTCACTGGCACTTCCTCACATAGGTCCAAGGTTCCGCCAGCCCCGAAGAACCAAGTCAGGCAACGGTCTGGCCAGCGCATTGTCTCTGGTTCGATCCCTTTTTCAAGCAAATCATGCTCAGCCTTGGACCACTTAGGCCGGGCTTTGAGGTAGCCACCTGACCCCGTGCGATGGTGAATCTTCTTCTTCGCAGCATTTTTCTTGTTTGTCTCCGACATCTTCTTACTCTTTTCCGATGTCTTGTGGGCCACAAATGCGGGCCAGTGATCTTTGATCTTCTCATATTTGCCGATGAATTCTGGTGTCTTTTTTTCCTTGACAAACTGGTTTAGCTCTTTCCTCCACCTCCTCATTAGGCCTGCCATCTTCTTAAGAGCACAAGACTTGATTAATTGCTCTTTAACTGGCTTCTCCGGATCCTCCTCTGGCGGTAGGGTGAAATTTGCCTTCAGCTCACTCCAAAGATCTTCTTTCTGCATATCATTGACATAAGACACCTCAGTGTCTTCATCCTTAGCAAGCTTATACCATTGCTGGATGCTGATCGGGATCCTGTCCCTAACAAGAACCCCGCACTGAGCATAAAATGCCTTCCTTGTCCGGATGGGTTCAATCGGTTCGCCGTCGGGCAGCGATTTCTATGATCGATCCGGAGGGCTAGAAATTATAAGGAAGAAAGACGACAGTAATTAATATGTGCACATATACCAATACAATGGATGCATCAATTAACTAGTCAGCACGGGCCTAACTAATATATATATACCTAGCCGGACTTGGTTCGGTCAACGGAGCAGTCAGCACGGTCTCCTTTGTATTGTACCTCCATTGTGTCACCTGAGCCATCATGAACATAGTCCTCCTCTTGTACCGGCATTAATGGGTCGAAGCCACCATCATAAACATAGCCATCTTCTTCATCTAGTCGATTTAACGGTGTCGACGAAATGACGCAACATCATCACTTGATCCATTTGCGATTATGTCCCCCAACATCGTTTCTATTTCTTCGTCTCGGGAGTGCTCCATAGTTTCTGCAAATATTTACAACATGTCAATTATTATTCAAACATGGTATATATATTAGTGGCAAACATAGAACTAGCTAGCTAATCATAATAAGGAATCATGTTAGTGGCCTCGACACAACGCTTCAAGGGTTTGGGGTGGCCTCGACAATAACGCTCTTTTAACTTGATAAACTTGGGTGGCCTCGAGAGAGTTAATTTGTCGGGTAGGGGCGCGGCGGGAGGGGGTAGGAGACCAACATCGTTTTCTCTCTAGGGTTTGTGTGTCCTCGAGAGTTTTGGTCGAGCGAGAGGGCCGAGGGGGGTGCTGCAGTTGTATAAGCTATCACGGTCGAGAGGGGGTATATATATATATATCGACCGCCCCCCATGTCGAAGTTATCTAGAGGGGGTTATATCGACAACGACGCGACATACATATACATGGGAAAATAATGTTATCGGGGAGGGGGTATCGGTACCACCCCCTAGCTCATGTTGAAGTTTCTTCTTTCTCCTCTATTCCTTTCTTTCTTCTTCTCCTCTTCTTTTTCTTCTTCTCCCTCGAGAAAGGAAAATAATTAAGGAAAAGGAAGAAAAGAGAAAGAAGGAAGAAGGAAGAAGAAGAAAAACAAAGAAGAAAACAAAGAGGAGAAGAAGAAAGGAATAGAGGAGAAAGAAGAAAAAATAGAATTTCTTCTTTCTCCGCCATTCCTTTCTTCTTCTCCTCTTCTTTTTCTTCTTTTTTCCTCTTCTTATTTTCCTTTTTCCTCTCATTCTTCCTCTCCTCTTTTTCTCCTTTCTTCCTCTTCTTATTTTCCTTTTTCCTCTCATTCTTTTAGTATTGCTCGTTTTTAAAAAAATGTTCAAATAGAAAATTTCGAAAAAAAACAAAGGTTTTGCCTAATGCATTGTTCATATGAATATACAAACATTTGCATATTCTACAATAATTAATATCACCAAAAAAAAATCTATGAACAGAAAAAAACTAACTTTTCTAAAAATCTATCTTTTGCATATATGAAAACATTAATACACATATGAACAATAAATACATATATGAACAAAAACATGCTCTGAACAATTTTTGAACATTACATACACATAGCCACATACATACACATATACATTATATATATATATATATATATATATATATGAACAAAAAACTAAACTAATAAAAATGAAAATAAACAGAGCCGCATATATATATATATAGCCACATACATACACATATATATATACATTGAACAAAAAATTAAACTAATAAAATGAAAAAAAACAGAGCCGGTGCGGTGTGGCGGCTCACAAGAAGTGGCGAGGCGGGCGGCAACGACGAGGCTCGGGTGGCGCGGCGGCGGCAGGCAGCTTGGCGGCAGCACGGCGGGCGCGGCTCGGGAGGACGGCAGCTGGGCTCGGGAGGAGACGCGGGCTCGGGAGGCAGCGGCAGCGACGACGGGCGTCTGACAACGGCGACGGCGGGGCGGCGGGCGGCGTCGGGGCAGCTCTGGCGGCGTCGATGTGCTCAAGGCGTCGTCGGGGGCAACTGTGGCGATGAACTCTGCAAAACTACGGCGCTACTTATATACAAAGAGCATTGGTCACGGTTGGTGGCACCAACGGGACTAATCTCACTGCTAGTCGGTTGGTGCCACCAACGGGACCAAAGGCCTCTTCGGCCGCCCCAAGGGCGGGAAGCTGCAGCCTTTGGTCCCGGTTAGTGGCACCAACCGGGACCAATGCCCCCCCTTTAGTCCCGGTTGGTGCCACCAACCGGGACCAAAGGCCCCTGTGCTGCCCGCATCGGGGCCAAAGTTTAGTCCCACCTCGCTAGTTGAGAGGGGCGCGCAGTGGTTTATAAGCCCTACTGCAGGCTTATGAGCCTACTTGCTACTGCATTGCCTGATGGGCCTTCTGGGCCTACTGCGGGCCTGAATCCTGGCCCAAAGTAGGGATTCAAGTCGTATTCAGGCCGTGGGTGCCCAGTAGGGGGCATTTTTTTGTTTTCTTTACTTATTGTTGCTATTTATATTTTTTCCAGTTTTTTTGTTTTGTTTTCTGCATTATTTATTTTCTTTTGTTTTTTGCTTTATTTTTTAATTCTTTTTGCTTTTAGTTTTAGGAAAATTCTAAACTTTCCACTTTTTTTGTCTTTTTGTTTTCTTTCTTGCTTTATTTATTTTATTTTGTTTCTACTTACAACAAAATACTTATTGTTGTTTTTTTTGTTTTGTTTTCTGAATTATTTATTTTCTTTTGTTTTTCCTTTATTTTTATTTCTTTTTGCTTTTAGTTTTCTAAAAATTATAAACTTTCCACTTTTTTTGTTTTTTTGTTTTCTTTCTTGTTTATTTATTTTATTTTGTTTCTACTTACAACGAAATACTTATTGTTGCTATTTTTAATTATTACGAGGGCCGAAAAATAAGACATTAAAGCATTTCAAATGAACTCTGAAAAAGTTGAAAGTTCGCATGGTATCATAAGTTGACCCACACATAGCATGTGCTTGTACAAAACGGACAATGGTATCATACTCGTCAGTTACAAAGTTGGCATGGTATCATCATAATAGTTGCAGGAGAAAGTCTTCACTTTTTCTTCGCTTGTGTCATTTGCTTATTGCGCCGTAACCATGGATAATCTTCATCATTTATCGTGATCTTTGGGGTCAGCCTTGACTTTAAAGGGAGGAATTTCATGAAACTTTTCATAATCTTCGGACATGTCTGTCTTGTCCTCCACTCCCACGATGTCCCTTTTTCCCGAAAAGAACTATGTGGCGCTTTGGCTCATCGTATGATGTATTCGCTTCCTTATCTTTTCTCTTTCTCGGTCTGGTAGACATGTCCTTCACATAGATAACCTGTGCCACATCATTGGCTAGGACGAACGGTTCGTCAGTGTACCCAAGATTTTTCAGGTGTTGTCATTCCGTACTGTGGGTCTACCTGTACCCCGCCTCCTGACAAATTGACCCATTTGCACTTAAACAAAGGGAGCTTAAAATCATGTCCGTAGTCAAGTTCCCATATGTCCACTATGTAACCCTAATATGTGTCATTTCCCCTCTCGGTTGTTGCATCAAAGCGGACACCGCTGTTTTGGTTGGTGCTCTTTTGATCTTGGTCAATCGTGTAAAATGTATTCCCATTTATCTCGTATCCTTTCCAAATCAATACAGTCAAAGATGGTCCCCTGGATAACAAGTACAGCTCATCACAAACAGTGTTGTCCCCTCTGATACGTGCTTCCAACCAACTGCTGAAAGTCCTGATGTGTTCACATGTAATCCGGTCGTCGACCTTTGCTCCGGGTGTTTGGGCGCAGACTGTTCTTGTGTTCATCGACATACGGGTCACCAAGGTAGAGTTCTGTAGAACTGTGTAGTGTGCTTGAGACCAAGAATATCCGTCCTGCATATTATTGAGTCCCTTCCAAGCGTGCCTTTTCGGTCAGTCTCCCCTCATACCGCGATTTAGGGAGACCTATCTTCTTAAGGCCAGGAATGAAGTCAACACAAAACCCGATGACATCCTCTATTTGATGGCCCATGGAGATGCTTCCTTCCGCCTAAGCGATTCTGGACATATTTCTTTAGGACTCCCATGAACCTCTCAAAGGGGTACATATTGTGTAGAAATACGGGCCCAGAATGACAATCTCGTCAACTAGATGAACTAGGACGCGTGCGTCATGATATTGAAGAAGGATGGTGGGAACACCAGCTCAGAATCGACAAGAAATTGCACCACATCACTCCTTAGCCTTGGTATGATTTCTGGATCGATCACCTTCTGAGATATTGCTTTGAGGAATGCACATAGCTTCACAATGGCTAATCGGACGGTTTCCGGTAGAAGCCCCCTCAATGCAACCGGAAGCAGTTGCGTCATAATCACGTGGCAGTCATGAGACTTAAGGTTCTGAAACTTTTTCTCTGCCATATTTATTATTCCTTTTATATTCGCCGAGAAGCCAGTCGGGACCTTCATACTAAGCAGGCATTCAAAGAAGATTTCCTTCTCTTCTTTGGTAAGAGCATAGCTGGCAGGACCTTCATCTTTGCTTTGGAGGCATGCCGTCTTTTTCGTGCAAACGTTGCAGGTCCTCCCGTGCCTCAGTTGTATCTTTTGTCTTCCCATGCACGCCCAAGAAGCCCAGCAGGTTCACGCAAAGGTTCTTCGTCACGTGCATCACATCGATCGAAGAGCGGACCTCTAGGTCTTTCCAGTAGGGTAGGTCCCAAAATATAGATTTCTTCTTCCACATGGAGTGCGTGTCCCCGGCGTCACTTGGAACAGCTAGTCCGCGGGACCTTTCCAAACATTACGTGTAAATCATTGACCATAGCAAGTGCGTGATCACCGATGCGCATGGCGGGCTTGTTCCGGTGATCTGCCTCGCCTTTGAAATGCTTGCCTTTCTTTCGACATTGATGGTTGGTCGGAAGAAATCGACGATGGCCCAGGTACACATTCTTCCTGCAGCTTGCCAGGTATATACTATCGGTGTCAAGTAAACAGTGCGTGCATGCGTGGTATCCCTTGTTTGTCTGTCCTGAAAGGTTACTAAGAGCAGGCCAATCGTTGATGGTCACGAACAGCAACGCCTTTAGGTTAAATTCCTCCTGTTTGTGCTCATCCCACGTACGTACACTGTTTCCATTCCACAGCTCTAAAAGTTCTTCAACTAATGGCCTTAGGTACACATCAATGTCATTGCCGGGTTGCTTAGGGCCTTGGATGAGAACTGGCATCATAATGAACTTCCGCTTCATGCACATCCAAGGAGGAAGGTTATACATACATAGAGTGACGGGCCAGGTGCTGTGATTGCTGCTCTGCTCCCCGAAAGGATTAATGCCATCCGCGCTTAAAGCAAACCATACGTTCCTTGGCTCGCTTGCAAACTCATCCCAAGATTTCTCTCGATTTTTCTCCACTGCGACCCGTCGGTGGTGCTCTCAACTTCCCGTCTTTCTTACGATCCTCATCATGCCATCGCATCAACTTGGCATGCTCTCCGTTTACGAGCAGACGTTTCAACCGTGGTATTATAGGAGCATACCACATCACCTTCGCAGGAACCCTCTTCCTGGGGGGCTCGCCGTCAACATCACCAGGGTCATCTCGTCTGATCTTATACCGTAATGCACCGCATACCGGGCATGCGTTTAGATCCTTGTACGCACCGCGGTACAGGATGCAATCATTAGGGCATGCATGTATCTTCTGCACCTCCAATCCTAGAGGGCATACGACCTTCTTTGCTGCGTATTTACTATCGGGCAATTCGTTATCCTTTGGAAGCTTCTTCTTCAATATTTTTAGTAGCTTCTCAAATCCTTTGTCAGGCACAGCATTCTCTGCCTTCCACTGCAGCAATTCCAGTACGGTACCCAGCTTTGTGTTGCCATCTTCGCAATTGGGGCACAACCCTTTTTTGTGGTCCTCTAGCATGCGATCGAACTTCACCTTCTCCTTTTGACTTTCGCATTGCGTCCTTGCATCGACAATGACCCGGCGGAGATCATCATCATCGGGCACATCGTCTGGTTCCTCTTGATCTTCAGCAGCTTCGCCCGTTGCAGCATCATTGTGCACATCGTCTGGTTCCTCTTGATCTTCGTGAGCATCACCGTATTCAGGGGCACATAGTTGTCATCGTACTCTTCTTCTTCGCCATCTTCCATCATAACCCCTATTTGTCCGTGCCTCGTCCAAACATTATAGTGTGGCATGAAACCCTTGTAAAGCGGTGGGTGTGGAGGATTTTCCGGTCGAGTAAGACTTCAGATTCCCACATACAGGCATGGACAACACATAAAACCATTCTGCTTGTTTGCCTCAGCCACTTCGAGAAAATCATGCACGCCCTTAATGTACTTTCGGAGGTGTGTCTTGAACCGTACATCCATTGCCGGGTTCATCTGCGTGCATTATATAATTAAGTGACCAAATTAATAGAAGTTCATCATCACATTAAAACCAAAGTACATACATAGTTCTCATCTAACAACATAAAGCTCTGCAGAGCATCTAAATCAATTAAACCATACACCTAAACTATGTAAAACATTTCAATGCGAAAACAAATGCGATCATAATCGCAACCAATGTAACAACTGATCCAACGGCATAATGATACCAAGCCTCGGTATGAATGGCATATTTTCTAATCTTTCTAATCTTCAAGCGCATTGCATCCATCCTGATCTTGTGATCATCGCATTTACATCCGCAACATGCAACTCCAATATCATCTTCTCCTCCTCAATTTTTCTAATTTTTCCTTCAACAAATTGTTTTCTTCTTCAACTAATTTAACCTCTCGACAATAGGGTCGGTTGGAATTTCCGGTTCAACAACCTCCTAGATAAATAAAATCTATGTCACGTTGGTCGGCATAATTGTCATAAACAATAAATGAACCAATAGTTATGAAAAGATAATATATACCACATCTGAATCATAGACAATACGAGGGCCGACGGGGGCAGATACCAAAACCATCGCACTCTATAAGATGCAATAATAAAAGTAAGAAAATTATACAAGTATCTGTATAAACATACAAGTAAGAGTTTTTTTCCTTTCAGAAAGAAGATAAGAACAAGAGGCTCACCACGGTGGTGCCGGGCGAGATCGGCGCAGGCGATCGACGGCAGTGAAGACGGGACGGACGGGACGGACCGCTAAACCTAGATAAATAGTGAGAAAAATGGAGCTTGGAGGTGGAGCTTGGAGAGGAGAAAGCTTAAGTAGTGTGGCTCGGGCATTCCATCGAACACCTCGTGTGCATAGGAGGTGAGCTAGAGCAACACAAAGCTCTCTCCTCGCCGGCCACGAAAAACAGAGCAGTGAGAATGCTCTGCTCACGGGGTATATATAGGCAATTAATTGGTCCCGGATCGTCGCATGAACCGGGACTACAGGGGAGCCTTTGGTCCCGGTTCATTTCCCCAACCGGGACCAATGGTGGTGGGCCAGGAGCAAGGCACATTGGTCCCGGTTCGTCCCACCAACCGGGACCAAAAGGTCCAGATGAACCGGGACCAATGGCCCACGTGGCCCGGCCGGCCCCCGGGGCTCACGAACCGGGTCCGATGCCCCCATTGGTCCCGGTTTTGGATTGAACCGGGACTAATGGGCTGGACCGGCCTGGACCATTGCCCCCTTTTCTACTAGTGTCTCTATCAGATCTCACTTTCGCAAGTTACCCTGAAGGGATTGACAACCCCTTTATCGCGTTCGTTGCGAGGTTCTTGTTTGTTTGTGTAGGTACGAGGAACTTCTGTGGAGCCTCCTACTAGATTGATACCTTGGTTCTCAACTGAGGAAAATACTTACGCTACTTTGCTGCATCACCCTTTCCTCTTCAAGGGAAAACCAACGCAATGCTCAAGAGGTAGCACCACCACCTTTTCCCGCCCCCTCCTCCTCCCCATCCTCTCTTCCTTCACTTTCCCTTAGCTCCAACCTCCTCCCTCCCTTAGTTTGCTTCTTCTTCACTACTTCTCCACCCATTACTCTCCTTCTTCTACCTATCTTTCTCTCTCTTTATTGCTCCTAGCTAACTACACCACCTCCATTAATGCATCTCCTTTCTCTTTTTCCTTCCCCCTCCACTAGTTGAACTTATCTCCTTCCCAAACTAGCTAGATTGATCTAGCATTTAATGAAGTGACTTATGTACCTCCCTAACTCGATCTAGCCTTGTTAAGAAGAGCTTTGTCCACTTTTGATCATTCTATAGGTGTGTGTGGCGACACCTATCGACATCATCATCACCGTGCTCGATCTCAAGATAGGTGATTAAAATTTTTTGCTTTTGCAAGAATGGAAATATGTGTATGTGTGCGATATGACATAATCGGGCGATATGATGGAAATTACGTGTGTGGCACGATGAGTTGCCGCCGAATTGTGCTTGTGAGTTCCCTATGTTTTGCCGAAATGTCGATTTATTTCCGTTTCGGCAACTTCCAGGCAAACTCTATATGTCCTATTTTTAGGGAAGGTCATGCCGAATTTTTGTATGGCTTTGATGCATGCATGCATTTTTATAATCAATTTGTTTATTATTACCGTGTAGGCGTTCATTATGGTCAGTTGAACGATGGTGGACAGGTGGTTGCGGTCGGCAGTGCAGGACATGAAAGAAATAACCGGACAGAGATTTTATGTCCGTGTCGAAGATGGAAAGGAGGAGTTTGGCTTGACCCCTATGACGATGGTCATGTGATGGCGCACCTGCTCATGACTGGTTTCATAGATGGCTATACTCAGTGGGTAATTGAAGATGAGGATGAGGATGATGAGGACGCCCATGGGGCAGGCAATGACGACACAGGGCAAGACGAAGAGATGACTGATAATGGCGGTGGAGAAGGGGCCGGACATGGCGGCGGGGAAGAGGCCGGACATGGTGGCGAAGTGTTGTAGGGTGAAACCCTAGAGGGGATCTTTTCACACTTGGAGGGGGAAAGAGGAAGAACACACAAGAACACAAGGAGGAAATCACTCAAACAAACCCAAATAACACATCCACTAGGGTAGCATACATGAGATCCACAAACAGTGTAACACCCCGGATGTAACTTTCCATATTTGTAACTCCAACTCTTGCCATTTTCGGCATTGTGATATGATATTCCCTCTATGGTTGGGTTTTTTCTTCTTTTTGCATTTTGTCCATGTCATGCATTTCATATCATGTAATCATTTGCATACGTGTTCGTCTCATGATTCCGAGCATTTTCCCCGTTGTCCGTTTTGCAATCCGGCACTCCTATGTCCCCCGGTGTCCCCTTTTATGTTTTTTACGTGAGCAGGTACTAAACTTTCTCGGAATGGACCGAGGTTTGTCAAGTGGCCTTGGTATACCACCGGTAGACCACCTGTCAAGTTTCGGGTCATTTGGAGCTCGTTTGGTACTCCAACGGTTAACCGCACTCTCGCAAAGGCCTCTTTTAAGTTGCAGCCCAACACCCCTCCAAAATAGTCCAATAACCCATCTAAGTCACTTCCATGCTCTCCGTCATCGGACCACGGTCGTGTGGACGAAAACTACACTCCATTTGAAGCTTCCTAGCTCCTTCTACCTATAAATATAGCCTCCCCCCCCCCAAATTCCGGATGAAACCCTAGCCTCCCCGCTCCCTTCGCGCCGCCGGACGAAATCCGGACGGCCGGACGTGTCCGTCCGCCGCCCGCCGCCACTTCATACACGCGCATCGCCCACGCCGCCACGCGCCGGCCGCGGGGCCCAAAGGGCCCTCCCGACCAGTCGCCGCCGCCTCCCGCGTCCCAGCGCCCCCGCCGTCGCCCTGCCGCCTCGTCGGCCAGCGCCGCCGCTTCAACCGCCCGGCCATCCCCGGCCGCTCGCCGCCGCGCCTCCCGCGCCGCCCGCCCCTCCTCGGCCGGCCCTCTCCTCCCCGGCCCGAGCTCCGGCGAGCCGCCGCCGGCCACCTCGAGCCGCGCGGATCCGGCCGGATCTGAGATCCACGCGGTTGACTTCTCCTCCCCCCGATATTTACGTCCAAGTCTTTATTTCTGTGATAATTTGTTGCACTTTCGTCGTGCCATAACTTTGCACATGTAGCTCCGTTTCGTGCGTGTAATATGTCAAAATGTTCGCCTCAATGAGTAGATCACTTATTCTCATTGCATCGTTTTCATTTGAGCTCATATTGATGCCCGAAATGCTGTTAGAAGAGGGCTATGTGATGTTAGTTTCTGTTTCTTAACAGAACATGCACTTTTGTCATTTTTTACATGATTGATGAGTCCACCCTATGATCTTGAGTACTACATGTGTTTTGTAATATGCCATGCCATCTTTCCAGGGGTGTATGTCATGTATTTTTGTGATCTCTGTGGTGACTAGAACAAGCATGCAAACTAGGCTTCCTGATGTTGCTGATTTCAGCCCCTGTTTTTCTGATATTTTTTATGCCATGTTAACTTAATGCTACCGAGAGATCCATGCATATTTTGAGATACTTCAGTAAGGATGTTTTGAACATATGGTTATTCTCTATCCATCCATGCCTTTGTTTGAAATTATGGAGTGCCATAGCTTGAGTTAATCGAGCTCTACTTTTGCTATAAAATGTTTCCTGGCAGATTGTTTACATGTTATTCAATTTTGCCAAGGTTGTTGTAGTTGATCCGTGTATGCTATGATGTTGTTCTTTCCATGTATAATTTCTATGCCATGTCTTCTTGAAGTATGTATGCTTAGATTATCATGTAATGCTCTGTAGTGAGTGCATCGAGCTCTTAAATATGCCTATTTGTTATCTGTTTTTGCCATGCCCTGTTGCTGAATCTGTTAACGAAACTTGCTATTTTGACATGGGTGTTACTATATTTTCTGATCCTTTTTGGCTTATAGTCAGTAAGAGACTTTTGTTATATGCTTTGAGTAGATTCATTCCATGCCTTGGTTTGCTATTATAAGTTCCAGTAGCATGTAGTTTGCTTGCTCTGAACATTGCTTCCTGATGCTGTTCCAGCCATGTTCAGTAATTTCACTAAGGCTGTGAAGCTGATATATTATGCACTTTTGCCATGCTTGTTTGGACCTGTTATGATGTGATTTAGCCGTAGCTCAGTGTTCATCTTTTGTCAATCATCTTGAGTAGATCACTTCCATATACTTTGTTGGCACGTTTGGGTGCAGTACCTTATTTTCTTGTTGCTTGCTAATTGGCATCATGCTGTTAATGGCAGATTTGTGCCATTCTTGTTTTGCTTGTCATTTGCAAATCGTGCATCCGATTCCTGTGATCTTTGTATCGATTTCAACCGAAATCATCTCATCTTTCCAGCGGCATACTTGGTTTGCCAAGTTGATGCATGGTTCATCATTTTCCTTCCGGAGCATGCATACGCATTGCATATCACATCTCGCATATCATGCCATATATTGCATCATGTTGCTTGTGCATTGCACCGTGATTTATTGTGGTTCCTTTGTTTGTGTTCTTGCTTTGGGTAGAGCCGGGAGACGAGTACGTGAACGAGGAACCTGTTGAGAACGCTTACGAGGATCAAGCTTTCGACAACTCGGAGAACTTTGCAGGCAAGATGACCATACCCTCGAGATCACTTCTATCTTTGCTTGCTAGGTGCTCGCTCTTTTGCTATGCCTATGCTGCGATGCCTATCACTTGCTTATCATGCCACCCATATTGCCATGTCAACCCCTAACCATCCTTTCCTAGCAAACCGTTGATTGGCTATGTTACCGCTTTGGTCAGCCCCACTTATAGCGTTGCTAGTTGCAGGTGAAGCTGAAGTTTGTTCCTTGTTGGAACATGGAGATGTTGTTCCTTATTGGAACATGTTTACTTGTTGGGGCTATCACAATATATCTGCTATAATTAATGCATCTATATACTTGGTAAAGGGTGGAAGGCTCGGCCTTATGCCTGGTGTTTTGTTCCACTCTTGCCGCCCTAGTTTCCTTCATACCGGTGTTATGTTCCTTGATTTAGCGTTCCTTACGGTTGGGTGATTTATGGGACCCCTTGACAGTTTGCTTTGAATAAGACTCCTCCAAAGAAGGCCCAACTTTGGTTTTACCATTTGCCACCTAAGCCTTTTTCCCCCGGGTTTTCGCGAGCCCGAGGGTCATCTTTATTTTAACCCCTGGGCCAGTTCTCCTCTGAGTGTTGGTCCAACCTATCAGCCGCCGGTGGCCATCAGGGGCAACTCTGAGATGGCCTATCGGAAGCTTGGACAATCCGGTGTGCCCTGAGAACGAGATATGTGCAGCTCCTATCGGGATTTGTCGGCACATTCGGGCGGCTTTGCTGGTCTTGTTTTATTGCTGTCGAAATGTCTTGTAGTCCGGGATTCCGAGATTGATCGGGTCTTCCCGGTAGAAGGAATATCCTTCATTGACCGGGAGAGCTTTTAATGGGCTAAGTTGGGACACCTGCTGGGTATTATCTTTCAAAGCCGTGCCCGCGGTTATGAGGCAGATGGGAATTTGTTAATGTCCGGTTGTAGAAAACCCGAAGTTGACCTTAATTAAAATACACATCAACGCGTGTTTAACCGTGATGGTCTCTTCTCGGTGAGTCCGGGAAGTGAACACGGTGTTGGAGTAATGTTTGACGTAAGTAGTTCAGGATCACTTCTTGATCGCTACTAGCTTCACGACCGTGCCTTGCTTCTCTTCTCGCTCTCTTTTGCGAATGTAGCCACTATATCTGCTAGTCGTTAGCAGCAGCTCCACCTCACAACTCTGTCCTTCCTATAAGCTTAAATAGTCTTGATGTCGCGCGTGTGAGATTGCTGAGTCCCTGTGACTCATAGATTCTACCAAAACAGTTGCAGGTGCCGACGATGCCAGTGTAGGTGACGCAACCGAGCTCAAGTGGGAGTTTGACGAGGAACGTGGTCGTTACTATGTGTCTTTTCCTGATGATCAGTAGTGGAGCCCAGTTGGGACGATCGGGGATATGTGTAGCATTTGGGGTATCTTCTTTTATTTTGGTTCCGTAGTCGGACCTTGAGTGTAATCTGAATGATGGATGTTTATTTATGTATTGTGTGAAGTGGCGACTGTAAGCCAACTATGTATCTCTTTCCCTTATGTATTACATGGGTTGTGTGAAGATTACCTCACTTGCGACATTGCTTTCTATGCGGTTATGCCTCTAAGTCGTGCTTCGACACGTGGGAGATATAGCCGCATCGAGGGCGTTACAAGTTGGTAATCAGAGCCTTCCCGACTTAGGAGCCCCGCTGATTGTTCTTTGGCGTTGTTGAGTCTAGAACAAAAATGTTTTGAGTCTTAGGCATATATATATCGTAGAGTAGGATTATTTTTACTCCCCAGTCCCTTCGTGCCGCCTCCTGGTGAGGTCTCCGACGTAGAAGTTTTGACTCTCCTCTCCTCAAATTTCACTAAAAAATTTTAGGATCACGCGGGTATCTTGGAATTGTTCCGATAGTTTTGTGGCGAGAACATTGTTCTTGGTGCCTCGACATTTAGGGGTTGTGGCGTTGTCCCGGAGTTGAGCTCCGAGGTGTTGTCGTCACAATTTTATCGTTGCGATTCTGGAATACCTGAGTTTTACCGACATCGAAATCTCTTTTGTGCAGTTGTTGGTGAGATAACCCGATAACCCAAAGATCGGGCGAGCTCGAGTATTGCCATGACTCGTATAACGGATGCTTTTCGAAGGTCGAGGTACACGATTTCCGAAGGTTTCTTGGTTATGTGTTGACGGATGGATACAGCTGGATCTAGGTATTGTTAGTTGGGTGATATATTTTGTGTCCCCTGTATCCCCAACACCAGATTGCATAACCAGAAAGTTTCGGGAGTTTATAGGTGATATTCAAGTAGCTCCTAGCATTTCTTCACGCAGATATTTGGTTTGTGATTGGGTAATCCTTACCACTTATTTGTTCCAGTCGTACCTTGTTATTTTTTTTCATCAACCCTTAATCAAGTGGCTTCTCACCTTAATGGACGTGTGATGATTAGCTTTTGGAATTCATTCGTTCATCATTGTTCGAATGTTTATTGTGAAGACTATATGTTGCAATTTCTATCTGTTGATTCAACTTATCTATCTGTCTATCAAAATGCTAACGGATGTCACCCTCTTCAGGATGGCTCCGCCAACGCGTCTGAAGCCGGATCACGATGATGGGAATCAGTCGAACCCTCCACCTCCACCTCCGCCTCCGGAGGCATGGCAAGCTATCATGGCAGCCACCAATGCCAATGCTCAGATGATTTTGCAACTCTTGCAAGAGCATACCCAAGGGCAAGGCAATCAAGGAAATCAAGCTCAAGTCAACAACCAGCCGCACTTTGCTACCCTCAGTCAGTTCCTCGCTAATCAGCCGAAGTCTTTCAATTTCTGTGTCGAGGCCACAGACGCCGACGATTGGCTTGTGGACATCTGCAAACATTTTGAATGTAGCAATGTCGGACACGAGGACTTTGTCAAGTTCGCTTCGTTTCAACTCAAGGACCAAGCTGCTGAGTGGTTCCAGCAATACAAAGATTCCAGAGGAGGTCGTGTCATTACCTGGGATGAGTTCCGCCGAGACTTCAGAGCTCACCACTTTCCGAAAAGTGTTGTTGAGAGCAAGCGTGAGGAGTTCCGCAATCTCAAGCAAGGCAACATGTCTGTGTACCAATACAATATCCAGTTCCAGAACTCGCCGCTTCGCTAAGCAAGACGTCCCCGATGAAAAGAGTATGATCTATCAATTCAGAGGTGGCCTCGGAGAAGATCTGCAATTAGCTCTTGTGCTTTTTGAGCGGAAAAATATGATGAATTCTACAACATGGCATCAAGCAAGAAGCTGCCCAGCTCAAATGTGAGGCTTCTAAGAAGAGAATCAGGATGTAGTTCAGTCTTCTTCTTCCTCTCAAGTGGTAGCTAAGCAGCGTGAAGTTCTACCTTCCTCCTCCTCCGTTACATCGGCCTTATCAGTGAGAAGAACTCAGGTGGTCGTGGATCTTCCCACCCACCCAACCCAGGCTATCGTAACAAGTCTAATTCTCAAGCTCCAAGGTCAAATGCTCCTTACCACCGTCCGCTCTCAGAGGTGACTTGCAACAAGTGTCAGCAGAAAGGTCACTATGCGAACAAGTGCTTCAACCAAAGGCGCCTTCTACCTCCTCCTCCTGTGAAATCTTCAAGCAATGCAGTGGTCAAGCATAATCCCAAGTTTGCAAAGGTGAACATGATGAATGCAGCGCAGGCAGAGGATTCTTCAGATGTGATCATGGGTAATCTTCCTGTTAATGATATTCCTGCAAAAGTTCTTTTTGACACTGGTGCATCGCTTAGTTTCATCTCTAAACCATTTGCATCTAAGCATGAGTTCTCTTTCCAAGATTTGCCTAGACCATTAGCAGTTGTCTCTCCGGTAAATGCATGACGCATAAGCTACATGGTTCCGGATGTTTCTATCAAGATGGGCGACTATAGATTTCTCGCTAAACCAATTGTCCTTGGTGACTCGGATATTGATCTTATTCTCGTGGATGGATCGACTTTATCGCACAAAGCTCAGCTTGATTGTGCTGCTGTGGAAATTCAATTGACTCACTCTTCTAAGGATGTGATCATCTATGTCGCTTCGTGATGAAACCATTCGGTTGTTTTCTCTCAATGAGAAGGGCGAATTGGATGCTATCTCTCGATTCCGATCGTTTGTGAGTACCAAGATGTCTTTCCGTAAGAGCTTCCAGAATGCCTCCTCACCGCCGCTTGAATTCGTTATCGATCTTGAGCACGGCATCAACCTGTTTGCAAGCGTCCATACAAGCTTGGACCTAATGAGCTGAAGGAATTGAACAAGCAGCTTGATGAACAAGAGCGTCTGGGTTTGATCAGACGAGTTCATCTCCTTGGGGTTGTGGTGTTCTTTTTGTCCGAAGAAGGATGGCACGGACCGACTTTGCGTCGATTACCGTCCATTGAATAAGAAGACAATCAAGAACAAGTATCCACTTCCCAACATCAATGAGCTTTTCGAGCAACTCAAAGGTGCTAAAGTGTTCTCCAAGCTTGACCTTCGTATGGGTTATCATCAGATTCGCATTCGTGAACAAGATAGTCCCAAGACAAAGATTCGTAACAAGCTTTGGTTCTTATGAATATATTGTCATGTCTTCGGCCTTGTCAATGCTCCTCCAACATTCTCTCGGATGATGAACTTCATCTTCAACCCCTACAACAATTAATTAGTCTTGGTCTATCTTGATGATATTTTGGTCTTCTCCAAGAATAAGAAGTATCATGCCAAACATTTGCGATTGGTGCCATACAAGCTCATAGTGTATCAATTCTATGCGAAGTTTTCCAAATGTGAATTTTGGCTTGATGAAGTGCTTTATCTTGGTCATATCATCTCCGCCAAGGGCATCGCTGTTAACCCCGAGAAGGTGTCCGCAGTTGTGAATTGGGAATCTCCTCAAAATGTCAAGCAGCTTCGCAGTTTTCTTGGTCTTGCAAGCTATTGCCGAAGATTCGTTGAGAATTTCTCTAAGATTGCAAAGCCTCTTTCCAACCTCCTCCAGAAGCATGTGAAGTATGTATGGTCTCCTGAGTGTGACGTTGCTTTCAATACCCTCAAAGAGAAACTCGTCACAGCTCCTGTCTTGACTCCTCTGATGAATCCAAGCCATTCAAGTTTTACGTGATGCTTCTCTTCAAGGTCTCGGTGCTGTGTTAATGCAAGAGAAGAGAGTTGTGGCCTATACCTCTCGTCAACTGAAGCCCAACGAAAAGAACTACCCCACTCACGATCTTGAGTTGGCGGCAGTTGTCCATGCATTGATAACACAGAGACATCTCTTGTTGGGAAGGAAAGTGGACATTTTCACCGATCACAAGAGCCTCAAGTATATCTTCACTCAACCCAACCTCAACCTCAGGCAAACTCGATGGGTCGAAATGATTCAAGAGTACAACCCAAGTATTGAATATACTCCAGGCAAGGCGAATGTGATTGCAGATGCTTTGAGTAGAAAGGCTTATTGCAACAGTTTAATTCTCAAGCCCTTCCAACCGGATCTCTGTGAAGCTTTCCAAGCTGAATCTTCAAGTTGTTCCTCAAGGCTTTCTTGCCAACCTCATAGTCTCTCCTACTTTGGAAGATCAGATTCATGAGGCTCAACTCCTGGATACCATGGTGAAAAAGGTGAAACGTGGTATCGACAAGGGCATTTCCAAATACAAGTGCTTCCACATTGATGACAAAGATACTCTTTTCTTCGAGGACCGGATTGTGGTTCCTAAGGGTGATCTACGTAAAGTCATTATGAACGAGGCACACAATTCGCTTCTATCCATTCATCCTGGAAGTACGAAGATGTACCATGACCTCAAGCGATCGTATTGGTGGACTCGAATGAAGTGAGAAATTGCTCAATTCGTGAATGAGTGTGATGTCTGCAGGAAGAGTGAAAGCGAGAACACCAATGACCAGCTGGTCTCCTCCAACCTCTTGCTATTCCAGAATGGAAGTTTGATCATATCGAAATGGACTTCGTGACTGGTTTTCCAAAGTCCAAGCGTGGAAATGATGCTATCTTCGTTGTCATTGACAAGCTTACTAAAGTGGCTCATTTTCTTCCTATCAAAGAATCCATCACAAAGAGCCTCGGTTGGCGAGCTATACACCTCGAGGATTGTCTCCTTGCACGGCATTCCACAAGTGATCTCTTGCACCGTGGCAGCATCTTTACCTCCAAGTTTTGGGATTCTTTTTAGAAGGCCAAGGGCACCAACATTCGTTTCAGCACAACTTTCCATCCTCAAACAAGTGGCCAAGTCGAGCGAGTCAATCAAATCCTTGAAGATATGCTCAGGGCTTGTGTCATTTCCTTCGGTATGAAGTGGGAAGATTGTCTTCCATATGCCGAGTTCTCATACAACAACAGCTTCCAAGCGAGTTCGGGCAAGGCCCCATTCGAAATTCTCTATGGCAGAAAGTGTCGTACTCCTCTCAATTGGTCCGAGATAGGTGAACGCCAACTTCTTGGCAACGACTTGATCACAGAAGCCGAAGAAATGTGCAAAGTCATTCGTGAGAATCTCAAAGCCGCGCAATCGCGCCAAAAGAGCTATTATGATGACAAGCACCGTGATGTGGCTTTTGAAATCGGAGACCATGTCTACCTCCGCGTCTCTCCAATGAAAGGCACTCGTCGCTTCGGTATCAAAGGGAAGCTTGCCCCTAGATACGTGGGTCCTTTCAAGATCATTGGCAAAAGAGGCGATCTCGCCTATCAACTTGAGCTTCCGTCCAACTTCGTGAACGTGCATGATGTGTTTCACGTGTCACAGCTTCGCAAGTGCTTCAAGACTCCTGAACGCACTATCAACTTCGAAGAAATTGACCTTCAAGAAGATCTCTCTTATCATGAGCACCCCGTTGCTATTCTTGAGGAAACCGAGCGCAAGACTCGCAACAAGTCAATAAAATTCCTGAAAGTGAAGTGGTCACACCATTCCGACCGAGAAGCCACCTAGGAGCGCGAGGATCACCTCCGTTCCGAATATCCGGAGTTCTTTCAGTCCTAGATCTCGTGACGAGATCCTCTTGTAGTGGTGGAGTGTTGTAACACCCCGGATATAACTTTCCATATTTGTAACTCCAACTCTTGCCATTTTCGGCATTGTGATATGATATTCCCTCCGTGGTTGGGTTTTTCTTCCTTTTGCATTTTGTCCATGTCATGCATTTCATATCATGTCATCATTTGCATACGTGTTCGTCTCATGATTTCGAGCATTTTCCCCGTTGTCCGCTTTCTTTTAATCCAAGACTCCCTATGTCCCCCGGCCCCTTTTACGTTTTCCGTGAGCGGTACTAAACTTTCTCGGATGGACCGAGGTTTGTCAAGTGGCCTTGGTATACCACCGGTAGACCACCTGTCAAGTTTCGGGTCATTTGGAGCTCGTTTGGTACTCCAACGGTTAACCGCACTCTCACAAAGGCCTCTTTTAAGTTGCAGCCCAACACCCCTCCAAAATAGTCCAATAACCCATCTAACTCACTTCCATGCTCTCCGTCGTCAGATCACGATCGTGTGGGCGAAAACTACACTCCATTTGGAGCTTCCTAGCTCCTTCTACCTATAAATATAGCCTCCCCCCCCCCAAATTCCGAATGAAACCCTAGCCTCCCGCTCCTTGGCGCGCGGGCGAAATCCGGACGGCGGACGTCAAATCCGTCCGCCGCCCGCCCACTTTCAGCGCGCTGCCACGTGGGCACCGCGCCCGCCGCCGCCTCCGTCGTCTGCGCCCAGGGCAGGCGAGGCCCTCCGGCCCGATCGCCGCCGCCTCCCGAACGCGTCCCAGCGCCGCGCCCCGCCGTCGCCCTCCGCCGCCTCGTCGGCCCGCGCCGCCAGCCCGGCCGCCCGACGCCGCCGCCAAGCCATCCAGCGCCGCCCGCCCGCCGCGCCTCCCGCTTGCGCCCGCCAGCGCCCTCCTCGGCCGGCCCTCTCCTCCCCGGCCAGAGCTACGGCGAGCCGCCGCCGGCCACCTCGAGCCGCGCGGATCCGGCCGGATCTGAGATCCACGCGGTTGACTTCTCCCCCCGATATTTTCGTCCGTCTTTATTTCTGTGATAATTTGTTGCATTTTTGTCGTGCCATAACTTTGCACCTGTAGCCCCGTTTCGTGCGTGTAATATGTCGAAATGTTCTCCTCGATGAGTATAGCACTTCATATCAGTGCGTCATTTTCATTTGAGCTCATCTTGATGCCCGTAATGCTGTTAGAAAAGGGCTATGTGATGTTAGTTTCTGTTTCTTAACAGAACATGCACTTTTGTAATTTTTGACATGATTGATGTGTCCACCCTATGATCTTGAGTCCTACATGTGTTTTGTAATATGCCATGCCATCTTTCCAGGGGTGTATGCCATGTATTTTTGTGATCTATGTGGTGACTAGCACAAGCATGCAAACTAGGCTTCCTGATGTTGCTGATTTCAGCCCCTGTTTTGCTGATATTTTTTATGCCATGTTAACTTGATACTACCGAGAGATCCATCCATATTTTGAGATACTTCAGTAAGTATGTTTTGAACATATGGTTATGATCTATCCATCCATGCCTTTGTTTGCAATTATGGAGTGACATAGCTTGAGTCAATCGAGCTCTACTTTTGCTATAAAATGTTTCCTGGCAGATTGCTTACATGTTATTCAATTTTGCCAAGGTTGTTGTAGTTGATCCGTGTATGCTATGATGTTGTTCTTGCCATGTATAACTTATATGCCATGTCTTCTTGAAGTATGTATGCTTATATTATCATGTAATGCTCTGTAGTGAGTGCATCGAGCTCTTAAACATGCCTATTTGTTATCTGTTTTTGCCATGCCCTGTTGCTGAATCTGTTAACGAAACTTGCTATATTGACATGGGCGTTACTATATTCTCTGATCCTTTTTGTCTTATGGTCAGTAAGGGACTTTTGTTTTATGCTTTGATTAGATTCATTCCATGCCTTTTTTTGCTATTATAAGTTCCTGTAGCATGTAGTTTGCTTGCTCTGAACATTGCTTCCTGATGCTGTTCCTGCCATGTTCAGTAATTTCACTAAGGATGTGAAGCTGATATATTATGCACTTTTGCCATGCTTGTTTGGACCTGTTATGATGTGATTTAGCCATAGCTCAGTGTTCATCTTTTGTCAAGCATCTTGAGTAGATCACTGCCATATGCTTTGTCGGCACGTTTGGGTGCAGTAGCTTATTTTCTTGTTGCTTGCTAAGTGGCATCATGCTGTTAATGGCAGATTTGTGCCATTCTTGTTTTGCTTGTCATTTGCAGACCGTGCATCCGATTCCGGTGATCTTTGTATCGATTTTAACCGAAATCATCTCATCTTTCCAGCGGCATACTTGGTTTGCCAATTTGATGCCTGGTTCATCATTTTCCTTCCGGAGCACGCATACGCATTGCATATCACATCTCGCATATCATGCCATATATTGCATCATGTTGCTTGTGCATTGCACCGTGATTTATTGTGGTTCCTTTATTTGTGTTCTTGCTTTGGGTAGAGCCGGGAGACGAGTACGTGAACGAGGAACCTGTTGAAAACGCTTACGAGGATCAAGCTTTCGACAACTCTGAGAACTTTGCAGGCAAGATGACCATACCCTCGAAATCACTTCTATCTTTGCTTGCTAGATGCTCGCTCTTTTGCTATGCCTATGCTGCTATGCCTATCACTTGCTTATCATGCCACCCATATTGCCATGTCAGCCCCTAACCATCCTTTCCTAGCAAACCGTTGATTGGCTATGTTACCGCTTTGCTCAGCCCCTCTTATAGCGTTGCTAGTTGCAGGTGAAGCTGAAGTTTGTTCCTTGTTAGAACATGGAGATGTTGTTCCTTATTGGAACATGTTTACTTGTTGGGGCTATCACAATATATCTGCTATAATTAATGCATCTATATACTTGGTAAAGGGTGGAAGGCTCGGCCTTATGCACAGTGTTTTGTTCCACTCTTGCCGCCCTAGTTTCCGTCATACCGGTGTTATGTTCCTTGATTTCGCATTCCTTACACGGTTGGGTGATTTATGGGACCCCCTTGACAGTTCGCTTTGAATAAGACTCCTCCAGCAAGGCCCAACTTTGGTTTTACCATTTGCCACCTAAGCCTTTTTCCCCCGGGTTTTAGCGAGCCCGAGGGTCATCTTTATTTTAACCCCGGGCCGCTTCTCCTCTGAGTGCTGGTCCAACTTTGTCGACCGCCGGTGGCCATCGAGGCAACTCTGAGAAGGCCTATCGAAGCTTGGACAATCCGGTGTGCCGGAGAACGAGATATGTGCAGCTCCTATCGGGATTTGTCGGCACATTCGGCGGCTTTGCTGGTCTTGTTTTATTCTTTGTCGAAATGTCTTGTAGTGCAGGATTCCGAGACTGATCGGGTCTTCAGTAGAAGGAATATCCTTCATTGACCGTGAGAGCTTATAATGGGCTAAGTTGGGACACCCTGCTGGGTATTATCTTTCGAAAGCCGTGCCCATGATTTATGAGGCAGATGGGAATTTGTTAATGTCCGGTTGTAGAAAACCCGAAGTTGACCTTAATTAAAATACACATCAATCGTGTTTAACCGTGATGGTCTCTTCTCGGCGGAGTCCGGGAAGTGAACACGGTGTTGGAGTAATGTTTGACGTAAGTAGTTCAGGATCACTTCTTGATCGCTACTAGCTTCACGACCGTGCCTTGCTTCTCTTCTCGCTCTCTTTTGCGAATGTAGCCACTATATCTGCTAGTCGTTAGCAGCAGCTCCACCTCACAACTCTGTCCTTCCTATAAGCTTAAATAGTCTTGATCTCGCGGGTGTGAGATTGCTGAGTCCCTGTGACTCACAGATTCTACCAAAACAGTTGCAGTCTTGTGATGCCGGTCAGGTGGCGCAACCGAGCTCAAGTGGGAGTTCGGCGAGGAACGTGGTCGTTACTATGTGTCTTTTCCTGATGATCGATGGTGGAGCCCAGTTGGGACGATCGGGGATCTGTGTAGCATTTGGGGTATCTTCTTTTATTTTGGTTCCGTAGTCGGACCTTGAGTGTAATCTGAATGATGGATGTTTATTTATGTATTGTGTGAAGTGGCATTTGTAAGCCAACTATGTATCTCTTTCCCTTATGTATTACATGGGTTGTGTGAAGATTACCTCACTTGCGACATTGCTTTCTATGCGGTTATGCCTCTAAGTCGTGCTTCGACACGTGGGAGATATAGCCGCATCTAGGGCGTTACAAACAGACAAGATGAATCCAAGGAAAATAGCACTAGGGTAAAAGTTCTTCCCACTAGGTCAGGTCTTGATATCCACAAGAGGATCTTCTCCAAGAGGAGGGCTTGATCTCCAGGAGGAGGGCTTGATCTCCAAGAGGAGCTTCTCCAAGAGGAGGTCTAGATCTCCAAGAGGAGGAAGATGAGCAATGCTCTCTCTCTCTCTCTCTCTCTCTCTCTCTCTCTCTCTCTCTCTCTCTCTCTTTGTATAAGTAATACTTGCTAACCCTAAACATAACCCTAGGTATGGAATATACAGGCTTGGGGTCGAAGTGGAAGAGGAGGGGCTGAAACAGCAGATCACAGTCGCCCATCCTGGAGAGCCCGTGCGCATGGGGGTCCCGTGGGCACAGTACACGCCCACGCGCACAGTGTGTGTCACACCCAATATGTGATCCATCCGAGAGGAACTCGAAGGTCCCACCAAGGATAGAGCCGCATATTGAAGACACTTTTGCAAGGTGGATATCATTACATCGTACCATTACATAATAGCTGGGGATACATACAGGGCATACAGATGCCACAATAATACATCAAACATGAGAACAACTTCCGACTACGGATGAAACACAAACAGAAACTCAGACGACATCCACCCTGCTAGCCCAGGCTTCCGACCAGGAACCTATCCCCTGAATGAAGAAGAAGTGGAAGAAGAAATCCAAAACAAGTAAACATCGCTCTCACGACAAGATCATCTTATTACCTATACCTGCAACCGTGGTTGTAGTAATCTGTGAGCCACGAGGACTCAGCAATCCCATTACCATGGGTATCAAGACTAGCAAAGCTTAATGGGTATGGAATGGATAAGTGGTGAGCTTGCAGCAAGCGACTAAGCATTGTATGGTGGCTAACTTACGAGTAGAAGAATAAGATGAGAAACTACGCAAACAGTCGCAAACTAGTAATGATCAAGAAGTGATCTTGAAAAACAAGAGACGGTCACGGTTACACATGCGGTTGGTGTATTTTAATTCGGATCTGGTGTCAAGTTCTCTACAACCGGATATTAAAAATTCCCATTTGCCACATAACCACGGGCACGACTCTCGAAAGATTAAACCCTGCACGGGTGTCCCAACTTAGCCCATGACAAGCTCTCACGATCAACGGAGGAAAATCCTCCTCCCAGGGTAACCTGATCAAGCTCGGAATCCCAGTTCACAAGACATTTCGATAATGGTAAAACAAGTCCAGCAAGACCTCCCGACATGCCGACACCTTGATAGTAGCCGCGTGCATCTCGTCTCAGGCCACGGTTGGATGGGCACAGTGTATATCAACTGAGACCCAAGTTTACCCGGGGGAAGCCGCACATGATTCTAGTTTGGACCAGCACCATCAGCATTGGCCCCACCTGTATTATGTTGAATAAAAAACATCGGGTAGCGCTAACTCCCTATGCATCAAGTTTATTATCATGTTTAGTTATTATGTTGGGCAAATGGTATAACCAATGTTGGGTCTTGCTGGAGGAGTTTTATTCAAAGCGAACTGTCAAGGGGGGCCATAAACCCCAACTGTGTTAGGAACGCAAAATCAAGGAACATAACATCAGTATGAAAGAAACTAGGGCGGCAAGAGTGGAACAAAACACCAGGCAAAAGACCGAGCCTTCCACCCTTTACCAAGTATATATGTGCATTAATTAAATAAGAGATATTGTGATATCTCATGTCATCCATGTCCCAACATGGAACAATCTACAACTGCACCTGCAACTAGCAACGCTATAAGAGGAGCTGAGCAAAGCGGTAACATAGCCAAACAACGGTTTGCGGGATGGTGAAAAGGTTAGAGGTTGTTTCATGGCATATTGGGAGGCTTGATAAACAAGTGATAGGAAGCGCGACATAAAGATAGCATCGAGACAAATAGCATAGAAAAGATAGTAGTGAGAACCAAGGTGACGGTCATCTTGCCTGAAATTACACTAGGAAGAAGAACGAGTCCATGAATAAGATGAACGGGCATAGTCAAACGAATCCTCACGATCGCAATGAAACAGGAACTATCGAGAAGGAGCACAACCGGAAAGAAGCAAACAACATGGTAAACACATAACACATAAACATGACACGATGCTCAACCAAGTATGATGCATGACAAGGCTACATGATGCTACTCATGGCAAGAAATGATGCATACAAGACCACACATCAAAGCAAGTTTAAATAAGGCCGGAAACAACATATAACAATTCCGGTAAGTCCTCATATGCAAATTCGAAATTGGTCCAGATCTGATTAACACATTATGTTGAACTTGTTAAATAGCAAGTTAATGTGCACCATGATGATCTACACGTTTTTCTAATCAAGTAACATATAAATTTCATTTAATTCGGAGCTACCTGCTAGAAGATATAAGCAAAACAAGTTAAACATGGCATTGATGCAAAATGCATTCAAACATCAAGCGCACATACTTAAATCATGTAGATCACGCTTAAAACGGAGCAACAGTTCAACACATACACATGAAACATGACATGATGAAACTACATGTAAAACCAAGCAAGTTTCATATAGATCACGCTCAAAACGGAGCAACGGTTCAACACATACACATGAAACAAGTTTAAAGGACAAGTTGTCCAAAACAGCCACTAGGCATATAGCAAGCATCAAAACAACATGCTACAAGTACAAGATTGGCACAAACATAATATGCACTTGAAGACAGGTAACTGTTGGGGAACGTAGCAATAATTCAAAAATTTCTACGCATCACCAAGATCAATCTATGGAGATTCTAGCAACAAGAGAGGGAGAGGGGTGAGCATCTTCATACCTTTGAAGATCGCTAAGCGGAAGCGTCACTAGAACGCGGATGAGGGAATCGTACTTGCGGCGATTCAAATCGCGGAAGATCCAATCTAACGCCGAATGGACGGCGCCTCCGCGTTCAACACACATACAGCCCGGGGACGTCTCCTCCTTGTTAATCCAGCAAGGGGAGAGAAGAGGTTGAGGGAGAGCTCGGCAGCACGACGGCGTGGTGGTGGAGCTTGCAGTTCACCGGCAGGGCTTCGCCAAGCATTACTATGGAGGAGGAGGTGTTGGGGAGGGAGAGCGCTGCGCCAGGGGAAGGGTATGGCAGCCCTCCCACCCCTCCACTATTTATAGGGGGAAGGGGAGAGGGGGGCGGCCCCCTTAGATCTCATCTAAGGGGGGGCGACGGCCAAGGGGGGGGGAGCTTGCCCCCCAAGTTGGTGGGAGGTGCCCCCACCCCCTAGGGTTTTCAACCTAGGCGCCTTGAGCCCTAAGGGGGGTGCACCGGCCCACTAGGGGGCTGGTTCCCACCCTTGTTCAGCCCACTAAGTCCCCCATGGTAGGTGGACCCACCCGGTGGACCCCGGACACCTTTCGGTGGTCCTGGTACAATACTGGTAACCCCTGAAATTATTCTGGTGACTGAAACTGGACTTCCCATATATAAATATTTACCTCCGAACCATTTCGGAACTCCTCCTGACATCCGGGATCTCATTCGGGACTCCGAACAACATTCCGTAACTGCATACTAATTCCCATATCAACTCTAGCATCACCGAACCTTAAGTGTGTAGACCCTACGTGTTCGGGAATCATGCAGACATGACCGAGATAGCTCTCCGGCCAATAACCAATAGCGGGATCTAGATACCCATGTTGGCTCCCACATGTTCCACAATGATCTCATCGGATGAACCACGATGTCGGGGATTCGATCAATCCCGTATACAATTCCCTTTGTCAATCGGTATGTTACTTGCCTGATATTTGATCGTCAGTATCCCAATACCTCGTTCAATCTCGTTACCAGCAAGTCACTTTACTCGTTCCGTAATGCATGATCCTGTGACTAACTACTTAGTCACATTGAGCTCATTATGACGATGCATTACCGAGTGGGCCCAGAGATACCTCTCCGTCATATGGAGTGACAAATCACAGTCTCGATTCATGCCAACCCAACAGACACTTTTGGAGATACATGTAGTGCACCTTTATAGCTACCCAGCTACGTTGTGACGTTTGGTACACCCAAAGCATTCCTACGGTATCCGGGAGATGCACAATCTCATGGTCTAAGGAAATGATACTAGACATGAGAAAAGCCTTTAGCAAACGAAGTAGACGATCTTGTGCTATGCTTAGGATTGGCTCTTGTCCATCACATCATTCTCCTAATGATGTGATCCCATAATCAATGACATCCAATGCCCATGGTCAGGAAACCATGACCATCTATTGATCAACGAGCTAGTCAAGTAGAGGCTCACTAGGGACATGTTGTGGTCTATGTATGCACACATGTATTACGGTTTCCGTCAATACAATTATAGCATGAACAATAGACAATTATCATGAACAAGGAAATATAATAATAACCATTTTATTATTGCCTCTAGGGCATATTTCCAACAGTAACATTCTTCAAATGACATTAAGGTTCATGTTCATAGGAATCAAGATTAATCCAAAATGATCAATGCAAAAAAACAACTTTATAACACAGATTAGGACATTGAAAAACATGGCATACATGTGAGCAGGAATAACATGTTAGACATGTTGGAGGCATGGAGCAATGATGCTACGATGCAATAACATAGCGAGTAAAAGCATGGCATTAAAGTATAGGTTAAACATGGCAAAACATGATTACTAAGCATCTCCATATAACCTCTAGATCAATGGCATTCATCAAGACAAGTAGGCAAGTCATAACAAATTCTCGAGACTTGGTGAAATGAGTTTGACAGAAACAGATTCATGATGCATACTTTTAGACAACAAAAGTATATGCTACAGGAACTATTCATGGCATCAAATAGCATGGAAAGCATGTACTAAACACCCTTAACAAAACATCATTACTGATCATGATCATTGGAGCAACAGATTTGATGATAAGTTCAAGTGAACATGGCAAGATGATATAACAAACTTTGTGAAAACTGGGCATGCTGATAGTTATATTTTCAAGCAACTTGAGGGAACCAAAAGAACAAGCTACAGCAGGTTATAATTGCAAACAAGGGCCTGGATGGATAGAGCATAAGATCATCTGCAACAGCCGCCCAACGCGTGGCGCGCTGAAAACCAGTTTGTAGTGAGCCGATCGCCTGGTTTAGCGCGGCGCGCAGCGCTGGCTCCAACAGCCGTGCTAAAATGCAGCATGTGCGTGTAGCTCCAACAGGCGCGCTGAAATGCAGCGTGTGCGCTTTCGCACAAACACTATGGTGCATACACATTCTCATAGCATAGATAAAAATACGATACAAAGATATTTTACATAGTTAATATCATAGATAGATAAACAAGTTCATAGCATAGGTAGATAAACAGGACTACGGTGCAACTACATAAAATTAAACTACGGTGCAACTAGATAAACTACGGTGCAGCTAGAACCACTCTGAGTCGTCCTCATCATCATCCTCATCATCGGTGGTGTTGTCCGAGGTATCGATCCATATGTCCTCCCAACGTTCATCGTCTGACATGAAGATCGACTTCCCACCTGCTTCAACAATATCGCACTGCGATATGGCAAGTGCCTTCCGCCGACGCTGGTCCGCCCGCTCCGTGTGGCGCCTTGCCATCCTCTCCGCCCAGTAGGCGCGCCCGTCAGCGACGTCCTCCAGGTGGCGCCAGCGCCACTCTGCCATGGCTCGCTCGTCCTCCTCGACGATGAGGAGGCGGCGCTGTCGTCCAAGGTGGTCCGCATGGTCCTGGTCCGTGATAAGACAAGGCGGAGGGGCGATGGCATGCGCCTGTTCGCGCGTGTAGACGCCACAGAAATTCATCTGCGACGGAGGCTTCTCTAGGCGCCACGCCACCGCGATGTACGTGCGGGCGGCCGAGCGCGCGGTCCGGAACGTGCCGAGGCCGAGCCGGACGTTGCCGGACCGGATCTAGGCATAGTACCAGCCGTTGGGGTGCTCGCGGATGCTACAGTAGCCCGAAGATCCCCGGCGGCGTGGCGGCATTGTGGCGCGATGGTGGTGGGGCGCTGGAAGCAGCGAGAAAGCGGTGGAAGTGGGGAAAATGGGTGTGTGGCAGTGTAGAGGAGCGCGTGGCGAGCGCCGCATTTTATAGGCGCGCGCGAAGTGGCGCACCAAATCTACCGCGCGAGCTGCCGATATCTCCCGCGTGGGTGCAATCACTTCCTGGGCGCGCTAGTTTCCCGCCTCATTGAGCACACAAAACTTGCTGCGCACTAAAATGCTGGGCTTATCAGCAGCACAAGATCTTTTTAAGCCGTTGGAGATCTTTGTAACATGGTCTTCAAAATATGATCACCGAACATCTCTAGATTATGCATAGATTTGATGGTAGCATCAAGTAAACATGGCAACTTATAATATAACAGTTTCAGACTTAGCGTAGCAGTAACAACAAGTACCCTACTTCACAAGGTTGTGCTAGTCACCACAGGGCACATCATGTAAAGTCGATTACATCAATGCAAAGATGACTTGATTGTGCTTCTAGAAATGTAGGCATGTTGCTCAAAAGAAAATCACACAAAATTCAATGAAAAAGACAAAATGACATGTTACAACATTATTTAGCAGTTAACAACAACATGCACTTTTGCAACAGAGATTATGGCATGTAGATGAACTATAACATGAATAGCCACCGACATGAAGAGCATGAAGAGTAGATGTGTTTACATATATAGATCAATCCGACAAATATGCACACCAATATCAACACCAAATGCCAACATGATATGGAAAACTCAGGACTTACCAAAATTTGCACGTACACAATGGGTATAATGAAGCTATAGCTCGCACAGGAGGGTTATAGGGGTGCTCACTATGGGCTTGGCCCAGAGCAGTGGAGGGATGAGGCTGGCTGGGCCGGAAGATCCGGGAGCTGGGCCGGCCCATACGCGCAGGTGGCCCACACGGGCGAGGCCATGGATGAGGCGTCGTCCTCCACCCGTGCTCCTTACGAGAAGGGACCATGGAGGCAGCGCCAGTGGCAAGGAGGGCCGATGGTGGCCGAGGCGATGCGGGACGGGGAGAGGAGGCAGATCTGGGCGCGGGGTTCCCGTTCCTGGTGGCGGCGGGGTTCGACAACACGGGGAAGGGGCGCGGAGGACGGCCGACAGCGGAGGACGAGGTCATGTGGCCAGAGCTCAGCGCTAGGGGTCAGGTGTCAAGCGCGGACGGCAACGAGGTGGCGGAGGAGCAGGGCGGCACGACACAGGGTCGGCGGGCGGCGGATCCGGAGGCCTGGTCGCCGGAGGCGGCGGCGTTGAGGTCGGCCGGCGCCGGGGACGAGCGTCCTCGGGCACGAGCTGACGGGGTTCGGGCTCCAATCGGCTTGCTAGGGCCCGATCTGGGTCCTGGCGGGCAGCGGCAGCGGCGCTGGACAGGGGATGACGTGGAGCGACGCGGGTGGCTGCGTGCGGCGACGCTGGCGGTGGCTGCCCGCTGGGACGATGCCAAGTGGCAGAGAAGGGGCGGCCGATGCTGAAAACGAGGTGGGAGGTGGCGGCTGAGGGTAGGGGAGGCTAGGTTGCCTGAAATGGACGTGGGGGTGTCCATATATAGCAAAAGGGGCTAGGGCTGGAGGGTTTGAGGGGTTTTGGGACCCTCCGATCGCGATAGGACGACACCTATCGAGAGGGGGGTAGGTTGGGACTAGGTGGGGTTAGTGGGCTGTGTAGAGTGGCTAGGGAGATAATATAAGAGAGGCCCGACAGCACTTTCGGGGACCGAAATGTCCGACGAATACTGGCAACGGTACCGCTTTATGTTTAACGGTTGGGCTATATATCAAACGAGCTCCGAATGCGACGAAATTTGGCAGGTAGTCTACCTACACTATAATAAGACCGCACGCCAACTTTCACCCCATTCGGAGAACATTTTTATGCCACTTATAAAATAATATTTCAGAGGTGTCGTGGGCGCGTTCGAGTGTGAATGGGCTCAGAATGGACAACGGAGATAACTGGAGACCAGGAAACTATGAACGGATGCAAGTTTTGAAAACATGCAGATGAAATGCACATGATTACATGGCAATATGCACCACGCAAGCGAATGACATGGCAACGACGACGAATAAATGGAAGACACCTGGCGCATCGGTCTCGGGGTGTCACAACTCTCCTCCACTAATAGAAGCTCTTGTCCCGAGATCTTAGGAACAAAGCGGAAGAGAAAGAGGATAAGGTGAAATAAGAACGAAAGAGATGTTTTACACGAGAAAAATCGTATGCACTTCGTGAGAAGGGAAGAGAAGGAGTGTAGATTTCTCTCATGCGACGGGAGAAGAAAATGCGGGCATGCCGGGTGTCTTTGTAGTACACAAAGAAAATGTACGGGAAACAAGTATTTCATTTATCTTTTTGGGTGAACAAAATTACAAGATCCCATAGAAAAAATGACTGCGCTCCGTGGCCTAGTAGCGCGGCCTGCCTGATTATGGCGATGTGCGGTCTCCTGGTCCCCGGGGCCTCGAAAAGCTCTTGGTTAATTACCCCCGCGGGTTTCTCTGTGAGATACCTACGATTAAGTCGTGTGGTCGTCTTCGTCGTCTTTGCTTCACGTTCTCCATGCATGATGATGATGGTGTGTGTGTGTGTGTGTGTGTGTGTGTGTGTGTGTGTGTGTGTGGTGTGGGTGGTGGCAAACCCCGTGTCCTCGTCGGTACACGGGCCGCTCAAAACATGGCTTTATGGTAGCCACATCTACCCTCGCCGCCGCGCCTCGTCAGTCTTGACAGCGTTGATGTAGTCGGTGTTGGAGTTGCATGGGTCCTGCTCTGCTCGGACTTCTTGACCATGTAGCGGCTTCGTCTTGGTACGCAAGGGGTTCGCCTCGCGGGACTATTCTTTTGTGAAGACCGGCGTCAGTGTGGAACCAACGCACACTCGCATCGTCATGGCCTGTGTGGTTGGCGTCTCGTCTTGACTAGACGCCGAGGTTATGGCAGTCTACGGAGACAAAGACTCCGCCTCACAAGGCCATGAGAGGTAACGTCTTAGAGGGGCATGGTGGATGCCTCATCTTGGCTAGACGCCATATTCAGTGGTCTGCCAAAACAAGGATCATGCCGCAGGGCCGAAGAAAAGTAACATCATGGAGGGGGCGTGGTTGATACCCCGTCTCAGCTAGACGCCGTATTCGGTGGTCTATTAAGACAAGGATCACGCCACCCGTACGACGATGAGACCTGTGTGCAACGAAGGGTACACCTTCTCTCGGCTGGACGCCGTATTCAGTGGTCCATTAAGACAAGGGAAAAATATTGTGGTGCTGAAGAAAGGTGGCGTCATCGAGGGGCGTGGTTGATACCTCGTCTCAGCTAGACGCCGTATTCGGTGGTCTGCTAAGACAAGGAGCACACTGTTGGGGAACGCAGTAATTTCAAAAATTTCCTACGCACACACAGGACCATGGTGATGGCATAGCAACGAGAGGGGAGAGTGTTGTCTACGTACCCTCGTGAGACCGTGGCGAAGCGATCACAACGTAGAGGAAGTAGTCGTACTTTCTCCTCGCGATCCTGCCGATCCCAAGCGCGTTACTCCGGCACCTCCAGTCGATGATGACGTAGAGGAAGTAGTCGTCGTTCTCCTCACGATCCAGCCGATCACAGCGCCCGTTACTCCGGCGCCTCCGAGTTCTTGGCACACGCTCAGCTCGATGACGCTCCACGGGCTCCGATCCAGCAAAGCTCCGGGGAGGGAGTTCCGTCGGCCACGACGGCGTGGTGACGATCTTGATGTTTCACCGTCAGCAGGCTTCGCCTAAGCACCGCGCCACGATATGACCGAGGTGGAATATGGTGGAGGGGGCACCGCACACGGCTAAGGAACGATCTCAAGGATCAACTTGTGTGTTTATGGGGTGCCCCCTGCCCCGTATATAAAGGAGCAAGGGAGGGAGGAGGCCGGCCCTATGTTTGGCGGCCAAGGGGAGTCCTACTCCCACCGGAGTAGGATTCCCCTTTCCTAGTCCAACTAGGAATCCTTCCATGTAGGGGAGGAAGGGAGAAGGAAGTGGAGGAGTAGGAAGGTGGCCGGCCCCTTTTCCTAGTCCAATTCGGACTAGAGGGAGGGGGCGCAGCAGCCTTTTCCTCTTCCCACTAAAGCCCATCAAGGCCCATTACTTCTCCCGTAACTACCCGGTACTCAAAAATACCGAATCACTCGGAACCTTTCCGAACTCCGAATATAGTCGTCAATATATCGATCTTTACGTCTCGACCATTTGAGACTCCTCGTCATGTCCCCGATCTCATCCGGGACTCCGAACTCCTTCGGTACATCAAAACTCATAATAACATCGCCATCGTAACCTTAAAGCGTCACGGACCTCACGGTTCGAGAACAATGCGAGACATGACCGAGATACGTCTCCGGTCAATAACCAATAAGCGGGACCTGGATGCCCATATTGGCTCCTACATATTCTACGAAGATCTTTATCGGTCAGACCGCATAACAACATACGTTGTTCCCTTTGTCATCGGTATGTTACTTGCCCGAGATTCGATCGTCGGTATCCAATACCTAGTTCAATCTCGTTACCGGCAAGTCTCTTTACTCGTTCCGTAATACATCATCTCACAACTAACTCATTAGTTGCAATGCTTGCAAGGCTTATGTGATGTGTATTACCGAGAAGGCCCAGAGATACCTCTCCCACAATCGGAGTGACAAAACCTAATCTCGAAATACGCCAACCCAACAAGTACCTTTGGAGACACCTGTAGTACTCCTTTATAATCACCCAGTTACGTTGTGACGTTTGGTAGTACCCAAAGTGTTCCTCCGTAAACGGAGTTGCATAATCTCATAGTTATAGGAACATGTATAAGTCATGAAGAAAGCAATAGCAACATACTAAAGCGATCAAGTGCTAGGCTAATGGAATGGGTCATGTCAATCAGATCATTCTCCTAATGATGTGATCCCGTTAATCAAATGACAACTCATGTCTATGGTTAGGAAACATAACCATCTTTGATTAACGAGCTAGTCAAGTAGAGGCATACTAGTGACACTCTGTTTGTCTATGTATTCACACATGCATTATGTTTCCGGTTAATACAATTCTAGCATGAATAATAAACATTTATCATGATATAAGGAAATAAATAATAACTTTATTATTGCCTCTAGGGCATATTTCCTTCACACACAGCCTGTAAGACGAGGCATGTAAGCCATGAAGAGTGCACCTCGTCTCGGCTGGACGCTGCATTCGGTGGTCCGCCAAGAGAAGGGAAACACATCACCGGGTCGAAGAAAGATGACATGGAGGGGGGTTGATTGATGCCCTGTCTTATCTAGACGCCGTATTCGGTGGTCTGCCGTGACTAGAATCATACTGCATGTACGCCAAAACCTTTATGCCATGAAGGGTGCACCCCGTCTAGGTCAGACGCCGTATTCGGTGGTCCGCCAAGACAAGGGTGCTGCCTCACAAGGCCGAGGAAGGTGACTTTGTAGAAGGGCGTGGTTGGGCTCCGTCGTTGGCGAGCTCACTGCTTGATGCGGTAGACATCGTTGGTGTCGTCCCGCGAGCTCCACGAATCTGTCCACCGCGGCACCCGCTTGATGATGTTGATGATGGGCATCGTCTTGGCGAGCTCCGTGTCACCATCCTCCACGGAACCATCTTGACGATTTGGATACCTGTGGTGTCCTTAGCTCCACGGCGCCATCCTCCGCGGCTCCAGCTTGATGGCGAAGGTGACAGATGTTGTCTTGACGAGATCCACACCTCCGTTCTTCATGGCGCCATCTTGATTGAAGGTTGGCGGCCTCGTCACCAAGGGCAGCCACCACAAAGGAGTCCAACAGGCTGCGCGCCGGCAGCACCGCTGCTATGCGGTCGTCTTCAACGTCTTGGTGCGGTGAAGTACAAGAGCAGCCTCACCGCCTTGGTGATCTTGATGAAGATGATGATAGTACCGTTGAAGTGCCGCAAGTTCCTGAGCTCAACCGCGCCACCACCGATGGGCGCGTCGTCCTTCACCTCCATTGTACCGATGAGAGAGAAGAGAGTGTGCTAAGCTCCATCGTCATCGCTGCCGGTATATAGGTCGAGGGCGTGTGTACGAGGGCGCCACTGCGCTCTTCCTTGGCGTACACACCTTCACCATGGGTGTGTCCTCCGCGGGCGCATCTCCCTCCCGAGCGTGTGTTGGACTTGCATTCCGTCACTCCACCGAGTGTGTTTGCTGCGTGAAGTCTTTGCCCTTCTGCCGCTTCGGGCGCACACGCCGCACGTGCCGTCACCTCCTGCTGCTGCTCAGACCCTCTGCAAAATAGCTGAGAACACATAGAAAAAGAAAGATTATTGTGACTTTGGCACACGCCGCTGCCATGGATGCGTCCGCTGCCATGGACGCGTTCTCCTGAGTGCACAGCCGATCCTGGTCTCGTCAGGTACAAACGCCGCACGCCATGCCTGGTTTTGTTTGCCGCCTGAGTTCTTTGGACGCCCTCGCCACGGGCGCGTCTCCTTCTCCCGTACGTAGCCCTCTTCTCCTCCTGTGCCTCCCATGAGCCTCTTGCGTGGGTTGTGTTTTGCTCCAGGTGCGTCCTTAGTTATCCTGCAAAATAGATGATAGCTCATAGAAGAAAAAGATTAGTGTATGGTTATGTGCTTCTCTTCCCCCGCACGTATTTCCACGGCCGGCGAATACACATGCTTGTCGTTCATCTGATATCCTCGATGCTGCCGCCACGGGCATGTGTCATCCTCGACGCCGCTGGCACGAGCACGTCTTCTTCTACGTGTTTTCTCTTCTCTCCTCTGCTGCGTCGTGATCCTTCGCTGGCTCCAAAGACGCTGTTGCATCGCTGATGCGTGCTAACTCCTAGTGTTTTCTTTTCTGTCTCCTCCACGCTGCCGCAAGAGCCGGCGTGTCTCCTGCATGGTTCTCCGCGTAATTCTTTGTCGCATGGTCTCCTTTGCTCGACGTTGTTCCTTCGATGGATGTGCGACACCTGATAGATGAAATACACAATAACAACTAAAACTAGTCAATGGGGCTTCATCAGCTCCCGTTTCATAATCTCCTCAGGAGCCAACATCCTCGTCGTGGGCAGTCCTCCGCTGTGGCCGGCATCTCTGGGCCTAGTTTGCCAACGCGCGGCCGTGTGTTAGCCTAATCCTGCCGCACCCTGCTGTTTCTTTTCGCCGCTTTAAATCGAGTTCAGAGAATAACGCTGCAGAAGGCAGCCGTAGCTAGGTTTAGTTATTTCGATTAGCGTTGGATTCGCACTTTGTTAGTTGGCTAACGCTTGCAAGACGCTCTGTGCGATCTGCGGCGACGTAGTAGGAGTGGCGAAAGCGCCGAGGTCGTGGGATGGCATGATCTGGTAGCTGGCGAGTATCGCTGCATGTTAGTTCCATTCTCTGAATAAAAGGATCAAGAACCAGAAAAGCTGCAACAGTTCAGCAGCGCAAAACCTTGTCTAGCCTCTTGAGTTCTGTCCATGGCTTCGGCCAAAACAACTACAATTGGCATCAGAGCCTTGAAAGATCCATGGCTGGAGGGCGTGGGGCGCGGCATGGCACCGGCGGCGCTGTTCCGCAAACCGGCGCCGGGAGCGAGCAGCATGGCGACGGCGACACGGGCGTCCAGCAGGGCGCAGGTGGGAGCGAGCAGCGGGGCGACGACACGCAACGCCTCGGCTCCAAGTCACAGACGTGCCATCGCAGGGTGTCGCACTCGCCTCCGCCGCGTCGTGGACGGCACGGTGAACTGCTGGTGCGCGAGCGAGTGGTGAGGGAGAGCGGTGGCTCTGCCCAATATCCGACACTCACTCGCACCAACTACGTCGACTGGGCCATGGTGATGCGCGTGCAACTGCAGGCTCACGGCCTGTGGGAGGCCGTGGAGTACGGCGACAGCGACCGCGACGATCTTGCCGCCGTCGCTGCTGCTCAGCAAGTGCCTCCGGAGATGATCCGCGCAATCGCTGGAAGGACTCGGCCAAGGAGGCGTGGGACACTTTGCGCACGATGCGCATGGGTTGCGAGCGCGTCCGGGAGGCCAGGGCGCAGACCCGTCGACGCGAGTTCGAAGAAATCCACTTCCGTGACGGTGAGTCCATTGAGGATTTTTCCCTGCGCCTAACCGCTATTGTGAACGAGCTGGAGCTGCTAAGTGACCCTGTGTCGGAGTACCGCGCCGTGTTGAAGTTTCTCCGCGCGGTGCCTCGCAAGTTCAGGCAGATGGTCATGGCGATCGAGGCCTTTGTCGACCTGCGCACCCTCTCTATTGAGTAGCTGTGCGGGCGCCTGCATTCTGTTGAAGAAAGCTACACTCTGGATGACGTCGATCGCGAGGTAGGTGAACTCCTCCTCACTGAGAGGGAGTGGCACGCACGCCTACAACATCAAGGCCAGGGCTCGTCGTCATCGGGCAACAAGGGCGGCAAGGCTCTCCCCTCGCCACGTTCACAGAGCGGCGAGCGCCCCAGCGGGTGCGGCGACGGCGGGAAGAGGCCCGCCGGAGGGAAACAGAAGGGCAAGTGCCGATACTACAATATTCCTGGCCACTGGGCCAGGTAGTGCAGGAGGGCAGAGCGCGATCGCCAGAATAAGGGCGAGGCCGCGAACCTGGCCGAGGCGGACGTGGAGCCCCCCGCGCTCCTGCTGGCCACCGTCGAAGAGGGCGAACGCCCGATCCAGGCTGCGGGCACGGCGGACAAGGTACAGGCGGCACCAGTTCGCGCCCAGGCAGTCTACCTCAACGAAGAGCGGGTGGTTCCGGTCACTGCTTTGGAAGCGCTAGCGGTGCACGGTACCTTGATACCGGCGCCCGGCAACCATATGAGGCGGGCGCGCGTTCATCAGCCTCGACGACACCGTGCATGGCTCCGTGCGCTTCGGGGACGGCTCCCTCGTCACGATCAGGGGCAAGGGGAACATCATGTTCCGGTGCGCGAACGGCAACCAGCGCGTGCTCGCAGACGTGTACTACATCCCCAAGCTGCGGGCCAACATCATCTCCCTCGGGCAGCTTGACGAGAAGGGTTGCAGGTCTGTGATCAAGGACGGACACCTGTGCGTGTACGATCAGCAGCGGCAGCTTCTCGTCCGCGTCAAGCGCACGGCGAACCGGCTGTACGTGCTGCGTCTGGACCTGGCCATGCCAGTCTGCCTGGTGGCCAAGCTGGACGAGCCCGCGTGGCTGTGGCACGCACGGCTCGGGCACCTACACTTCCGGGCGGTGAAGGCCATGTCCACGAGAGGCATGGTACGAGGGATGCCACAGGTCGACCACGTCGAAGAGATCTGCGACGGCTGCACGCTCGGGAAGCAGCATCGCCTGGCGTTCCCGCGCGCGAGCCCACGCGGATCGGAGCGTGCTCTGGACCTCGTCCACACCGACCTCTGCGGCCCGATAAAACCAGCTACTGGCGGTAATCAGTACTTCTGTTAGTAGTATATGATTATAGCAGATACATGTGGCTTGAGGTCCTCGTGTCCAAGGACGAAGCGTTTTCCCGTTTCAAGAAGATCCAAGCACTCGCAGAGGCGGCGAAGCTGTCGATTCTTGCTGCGTTCCGCTCGGACAGAGGGGGCGAGTTCAACTCCGGTGAGTTCAAGGCCCACTGTGAGAAGAACGGCATCGCACACCACACCACCGCGCCCTACACACCGCAACAGAACGGCGTCGTCGAGTGACGCAATCAGACGGTGGTGGAGATGGCCCGGTGCATGCTGAAAGGCATGGGCATGCCGGCCATGTTCTAGGGCGAGGCGGTCAAGTGCGCCGTCTACATCCTCAACCGAGCTCCGACCAGGAGCCTGAACGGCGTGACGCCGTACGAAGCCTGGAACAAGAGAAGCCCCACGGTCGAACACCTGCGCATGTTCGGCTGTGTGGCTCACATGAAGAAGACGGGGCCCGGAGTGACAAAGCTCTCCGATCGCTCCATGCTCACCGTGTTCGTCGGGTACGAGGAGGGCTCGAAGGCCTATCGGGTGTATGACCCGGTGGCAAAGCGGGTGCACGTCACACGCGACCTGGTGTTCGAGGAACGGCGCACGTGGCCATGGACAGCTGACGCTGGCTCTGCAAACGGTGGCGAGCCACCGTCGCCGTCCTTCTCAGTGACTTACAGCACCATGACGGGAGAGCAGCTGGTCGACACCGGTGACACGGGCGGGAAATCAGGATCGCCCGATGACCTCGGGAACTCATCGCCGGCGGCTGCCACGCCAACGATCGCCACGCCTTCGCCAATAGGAGACCGGCGCACTCCTCCCACACACGACAGCGCCCTGGACGCTGCTGTTGACGCGGACGCAGTCCAGAGGTACAGGCGCCTTGCCAGTGTGTACAACACCACCAAGCCCGTGCCCACTCCACCAGAGGCGCCCGATCCAGTGTTCGACGACGATGAACACGAGATGCTGTGCCCCGCCACGACAGATGAGCCAGTGTGCATCGACGAGGCGCTGTCCTCCCCCGAGTGGAGGGCGGCAATGGAGGAGGAGATGAAGGCCATCACCGACAACAACACTTGGACGCCCGCGGCGCTGCCCACTGGGTCGCGAGCGATCGGGCTGAAGTGGGTCTTCAAGCTGAAGAAAGACGCCGACGGGAACGTGGTGAAGCACAAGGCCAGGCTTGTCGTCAAGGGGTACGCCCAGCGCCAGCGCCAGGGGGTGGACTTCGACGAGGTATTCGCACCAGTGGCGCGGATGGAGACGGTGCACGTACTAATCGCGCTCGCCGCGCACGCCGGCTGGTCAGTTCACCACATGGACGTCAAGTCGGCCTTCCTGAATGGCGATCTTGCGGAGGAGGTCCTCGTCCACCAGCCAGAGGGGTTCATCAATGATGACAACCCGCACGGCGTCCTCAAGCTCCGCAAGGCGTTGTATGGGCTGCGACAGGCGCCACGAGCATGGCACGCAAAGCTCGACGCATCACTCTGTGAGCTTGGTTTTGAGAGCAGTCCCCTGTAGCATGCCGTGTACAGGCACGGCAACGAGACGTCATTTCTGCTGGTGGGCGTCTACGTTGATGACCTGATCATCACGGGGACAGACGGCGACGACATTGCTGCATTCAAGGCCGAGATGCAGCACTTGTTCAAGATGAGTGACCTCGGGTTGTTATCATACTATCTCGGGATTGAGGTAAAGCAGGAGCATGGTGGGATCACTCTCTGCCAGCGAGGCTATGCCGAGAAGCTGCTTGAACGCGCCGGCGTGGCCGGGTGCAACCCGAGCCAAACTCCCATGGAGGTGAGGCTCAAGCTAAGCAAGGAGGATGGGGCACCGCCGGCGGACGCAACTGAATACCACAACATCATAGGCTGCCTGCGCTACCTCGTCAACACACGCCCCGACATCGCTCTGGCTGTCGAGCCGATACATGGAGGCGCCCAGCACACGCCATTGGACCGCGGTGAAGCAGATCCTCAGGTACATCCGCGGCACTTTGCACTATGGGTGCAGCTACAAGAAGGGCTCCGGCGCTCCGTCACTCGTCGGCTTCAGCGACAGTGATCACGGCGGCGACGTGGACGACCGCAAGAGCACATCTGGCATGGTGTTCTTCCTCGGTGGCAGCATAGTCACCTGGACCTCGCAGAAGCAGAAGGTGGTGGCCACTTCGTCCTGCGAGGCGGAGTATGTGGCCGCGGCGGCGGCAACGTGCCAGGGGGTGTGGCTCAGTCGCCTCCTGGCTGATCTGACAGGGCGGCCGGTCGAGAAGTTTCAGCTCTACATCGACAACAAATCCGCGATCGCCCTGAGCAAGAACCCAGTGCATCATGATCGGAGCAAACACATCGACATCAAGTACCACTTCATTCGTCAGTGCTTAGAAGAGAACAAGCTTGATGTTGATCATGTCAGCACCGATGAACAGCTCGCCGATATCCTCACCAAGGCGCTGGGGAAGATCAAGTTCGTGGAGATGCGAGCGAAGATTGGTGTGGCAGGCTTAAGGGGGTGAATTGTTAGCCTAATCCTGCCGCACCCTGCTGTTTCTTTCTGTCAGTTTCGTCAGGTTCAGAGAATAACGCTGCAGAGGCAGCCGTAGCTAGGTTTAGTTATTTCAGTTAGCGTTGGATTCGCCTGTTAGTTGGCTAACGCCGCAAGACGCGTTCTATGCGATCTGCGGCGACGTAGTAGGAGTGGCGAGTGCGCTCGAGGTCGTGGGATGGCACGATCTGGTAGCCTGAGCGAGTATCGCTGCATGTTAGTTCCATTCTCTGAATAAAAGGATCAAGAACCAGAAAAGCTGCAACAGTTCAGCAGCGCAAAACCTTGTCTAGCCTCTTGAGTTCTGTCCACGGCTTCGGCCAAAACAACTACACCATGGACACGCCGTCGTCTCCTCGGCTGCGTTCGTTGTTGGGTCGGCTATGCTAGCTCTTCCTCTTTTCTCCTCCCTCTGCTGGCTATATATAGCTAGCCAATGGGTGTTGGATGGATGGCAACCCGAGCACAGCCGCCGATTTCTTTCCTTTTAATAAGTTTTCTTGACGCTCAAGTCTGTACAAAGAAATCGAAAGTCAATCTCGTACATACGATGGCTGCCGGTTCCTTTCCTTTTTCTTCCATAGACCTTCTTGACGCGCACGACTAGCTGTAGATGGGCTGATTAATTCCTTTGTGAACTTGGTGCAAGAAACGTGCTAGCTTTCTTTCCATTGATCAATTGTTGGCTTGCTGGGTACTGCGGGTATTTGGAGACGCTCGTCCTCCGTCCATAGATACCCAAATATGTACATATACGATGTAGGCATTCCTGTGGGTATTTGGGTATGTACGCGTGTGAGCTTGCCGGTACAGAAGCATTTTTATATTTATTTGTACGTGCCAAGGTTACGATGGACACGTTAGACCTGGCTTTAAATGCATGCAATATGGAAATACTAGCACTTGGTTTCATTGCAATGCATATACACATCCATGATCATCTGCACATACAATGCCATTAATCAAAGATCAATTCACATGTCTGCATTAATAGCGCTTATGGGCATATGTGTTTACATGCTCCGATCAAATCTTCCTCCGTATATAATCTGCCCTAAAAAATACTCAAATATCTATAATTAGACTATGTGAGTGATGAGCGCCATTTAAAAAGAATATAAAAAACACATCAAACAAGAGAGAAGGTGAAGAAAGTCGAGAGCACTCGGGTAGAAAAGAAGAACGGTGATTATGACGAGAATCAAAGGCTTAAGGATTAAGATAGACTCTGAAACCACTCTGGTTAGAACTAGACAGAAAAGGAATAATAAGTAAAGAATTCGGATAGCGTCCGAGTAGAAAAGGAAAGCAGAGATTGGCAAGAAAAAGGACTTCAAAAGAGGACTTGACACTCCGGTAAAATGGATAAAGTTGTTGATGGGCGAAAAGAGCAACATCACGGTGTCTCTGGAACAGAAGAATAGAAGGTAAATAATAGGAAGGAAAAGAAAGGGAAAAACAACATACAACTTCCACCATAATTGAATTGAGAAGGACCTTTGCAAGGAAGGATTGAACGGAGTTGTTGGAAATTCAACAATGAAAAGAATAAGCTTGTTGTGGGATTATGGAAAACAACTCAAAATTAAGAGGTGCTAACCGGCCACAAACGAAAAATATTGTTTACTTGAGACGAGAGAAAAGATGTGAAACAACATGTTTGAAAGACAAGAATTAGTTGCACTTTGGTATGCGAGAAGAGAGATACTTGAGCTCCAACAAGAATCTTGATGGACATTTGAGGAATGAATTAAATCCTTGACGAGAATGAGTTAATCCTGTATGGACCACCATGAAGAACTCAGGTAACAAAAGGATTAAAGAAACGAATGTTCAAAAGAACAATATGAAGCCTTATGATGATTTAGATTGAGGTTCGCGACGAGACAAGCGAGAAAATTTGGAACTCCAGAAAAGAAAAGATGAACAACTTAGAACCGAGAAATTATTCATCATGGACAATCTCCGAAGGAAGGAATTACTTGACCATCACAAAATAAGAATAAGAATTACGTTATGCTTATCCTCATCAACTTTAATTGATGACAAACGGATTTGACATGCGACTTACTCCTCTTGAAAATGATTGCAAAGATATATAGCGCAAACTTGGGAAGGTCTTCAACGAACCAGCATAAGAAATGAGAACGAACAAAGAAAAGAGAATGAATCGCCGGGAAGAACTAAAAGAACAAATATACTTGAGGGGATTTAGATACAAGAGAATGACGACATCACGAGATGATTAAAGAAAACTTGAATGAAGCATTGGAAGAATTTGAGAACGTGAAAAGAATGTCGTGAATAAAGAATTCTTCTGAAGTGACGACGTCCGGAGAATGGAAAAAGGAAAGAACTCATGAAATTATGCGGATGAGTATGAAATAATTCTCATAATCAAAAACAATTATGAGGATGGCATGAAGCTAGAACCATGAATCTTCACTTGAACAGACAGGATTTAAGAGAAATTCTTCTTCGGTCTTCAAATGTTGAGAACGATGACGAGGAACACCTTGAAGAATTTGTGAGGTACTCCGAAAGAATAAGAGAGGAAAGGTTGAACCAACATGAAAATAATTTAAAAGCAATCTTGGAGAAGGCAATTGACTGATGAAAATTCATTTCTACGTCAAACTTGAAAAAAATTGGGAGTAACTCCGGAAAATTAGAAGAGCCAGGTAAGATCCTGGGGATAAACCTTTGGGTTAGGGCTCACTGAAAGGAAACACTGTTGAAAAAAGATAGTTAGGAGAGAGAGATGCACCGGTTGACTGCAATGGCTTGGATGAGGTAGCAACCTCGAAATAGAAGGAACTAGTCTTGAGCGAAAACACAAAATTCCCTGAGATCACTTCAGCACTCCGGAAAAAATTGAATAGCGAGAAGCGAACGAGCAAGGGGAGACATCCGAGATGGGGGAACTAGTATAATCACCATGAAAAATTGGAATTGAATACACCGAAAAGAAAAATAGACGAACAATGATGAAGTTGACGAGAATCCACTGGCTGGAACAATTGAGGAAAGAATGAAGAGGCTTCGCATGAATGAATTGGATGCCCGATATGAGACAGATACGTCTCCAACGTATCTATAATTTTTTATTGTTCCATGCTATGATATTCCCCGTTTTGGATGTTTATGAGCTTTACTTTACACTTTTATATCATTTTTGGGACTAACCTACTAGTCGGAGGCCTAGCCCGAATTGCTGTTTTTTTGCCTATTTCAGTGTTTCGAAGAAAAGGAATATCAAACGGAGTCCAAACGGAATGAAACCTTCAGGAGCGATCTTTTTGGAAAAAACGTGATCCAGGGGACTTGGAGTGGATGTCAAACAATAGAGGAGGCGTCCACGAGGGTGCCCGGCGCGCCCCCCACCCTCATGGGCCCCTCGAGCATCCACCGACCTACTTCTTCCTTCTATATATACCCACGTACCCTGAAGCCATCGAGGAGCACCACGAAAAACTATTTCCACCGTCGTAACCTTCTATATCCGCGAGATCCCATCTTGGAGCCTTCGCTGGCGCTCCATCGGAAGGGGAATCGACCATGGAGGGCCTCTACATCATCTCCAAGGCCTCTCGTATGAGTTCTGAGTAGTTTACCACAAACCTTCGGGTCCATAGTTATTAGCTAGATGGCTTCTTCTCTCTCTCTGAATCTCAATACAAAGTTCGATCTTCTTGGAGATCTATTCGATGTAACTCTTTTTTGCGGTGTGCTTGTCGAGATCCGATGAATTGTGGGTTTATGATCAAGTTTATCTATGAGAAATGTTTGAATCTCCTCTGAATTATTTTATGTGTGATTAAGTTATCTTTGCAAGTCTGTTCGAATTATCAGTTTGGTTTGGCCTACTAGATTGATCTTTCTTGCAATGGGAGAAGTGCTTAGCTTTGGGTTCAATCTTGTGGTGTCCTTTCCCAGTGACAGCAGGGGCAACAAGCCACGTATTGTATTGTTGCCACCGAGGATAAAAATATGGGGTTTATATCATATTGCATGAGTTTATCCCTCTACATCATGTCATCTTGCTTAATGTGTTACTCTGTTCTTTATGAACTTAATACTCTAGATGCATGCTGGATAGCGGTCGATGTGTGGAGTAATAGTAGTAGATGCAGGCAGGAGTTGGTCTACTTGTCACGAAAGTGATGCCTATATACATGATCATGCCTAGATAATCTCATAATTATTCGCTTTTCTATCAATTGCTCGACAGTAATTTGTTCACCCACCGTAATACTTATGCTATCTTGAGAGAAGCCACTAGTGAAACCTATGGCCCCCGGGTCTATCTTTTATCATATAAGTTTACAATCTACTTTTATTTGCATCTTTTCTTATCTATATTATAAAAATACCAAAAATATTTATCTTATCATATTATCTCTATCAGATCTCACTTTCGCAAGTGGCCGTGAAGGGATTGACAACCCCTTTATTGCGTTGGTTGCGAGTTCTTTGTTTGTTTGTGTAGGTGCGTGGGACTTTTGAGGTGCCTCCTACTGGATTGATACCTTGGTTCTCAAAAACTAAGGGAAATACTTACGCTACTATTGTTGCATCACCCTTTCCTCTTCAAGGAAAACCAACGCAAGCTCAAGACGTAGCAAGACATACCAAGTACCCATCACAAACTCATCTCCCTCGCATTACATTATTTGCCATTTGCCTCTCGTTTTCCTCTCCCCCACTTCAACCTTGCCGTTTTATTGGCCCTCTCTTTTCCAATCTCCTCTCTCTTTTGCTTGCCTTTTTGTTTGCTTGTTTGTTGGATTGCTTGTCGCGATGGCGAAAGATAATACCTAATTGTGTGGTTTTTCCAATACCAATAATAATGATTTCCTTAGTCCTCCGATTGCTCCTCTTAATGTTGTTGAGTCTTGTGAAATCAATGTTGCTTTGCTGAATCTTGTTATGAAAGATCAATTCTCCGGCCTTCCTAGTGAAGATGCCGCTAGCCATCTAAACAAATTTGTTGATTTGTGTGAGATGCAAAAGAAGAAAGATACGGATAATGATATTGTTAAATTGAAGTTATTTCCGTTTTCACTTAGAGATCGTGCTAAAGTTTGGTTTTCTTCTTTGCCTAAGAATAGTATTGATTCATTGAATAAGTGCAAAGATGCTTTTATCTCTAAGTATTTTCCTCCCACTAAGATCATCTCTCTTAGGAACGATATTATGAATTTTAAACAACTTGATCATGAGCATGTCGCCCAATCTTGGGAAAGAATGAAATTGATGATTCGCAATTGCCCTACTCATGGTTTGAATTTATGGATGATCATACAATTTTTTTATGCCGGATTGAATTTTGCTTCGAGAAATCTTTTAGATTCGGCCACGGGAGGTACTTTTATGGAGATCACCTTAGCAGAAGCTACTAAACTCCTTGATAAGATTATGTCTAATTATTCTCAATGGCACACCGAAAGATCTACTAGTAAAAAAGTGCATGCTATAGAAGAAATTAATGTTTGAGTGGAAAGATGAATGAACTTATGAAATTGTTTGCTACTAAGAGTGCTCCTATTGATCCCAATTATATGCCTTTGTCTACTTTGATTGAGAAAATAGATGAATCTTGGGATGTGAATTTTGTTGGTAGGAATAATTTTGGTAACAATGCTTATAGAGGAAACTTTAACCCTAGACTGTTCCCTAGTAATTCCTTTAATAATTAACGAAATTCCTACAATAATTCTTTTGGTAATTTTAATAAGATGCCCTCTGATTTTGAGAATAGCGTTAAAGAATTTATGATCTCTCAAAAGAATTTTAATGCCTTACTTGAAGAAAAATTGCTTAAAGTTGATGATTTGGCTAGGAACGTTGATAGGCTTTCGCTTGATGTTGATTCTTTGAAACTTAGATCTACTCCTCCTAAGCATGATATCAATGAGTCTCTCAAATCTATGAGAATTTCCATTGATGAGTGCAAAGAGAGAACCGCTAAATTGCATGCTAAGAAAGATTGCTTTCTAACGGCGTGTTCTTCTAGTTTCCATAAAAATAATGATGAAGATCTAAAAGTTATTGATGTGTTCCCTATTAAATCTTTGTGTTGCAATATGAATATTAATAATTATGGGACTGGAGATGAGTCAACTTTAGTTAAAAGTCGTCCCAATGATTCGGAGTTTTTAGATCTTGATGCTAAATTTGGTAAAAGTTGGATTGGAGAGGTCAAGACTTTAAATAGCATTGAACCCACTATCTTGGATTTCAAGGAATTTAATTATGATAATTGTTCTTTATCAGATTGTATTTCCTTGTTGCAATCCGTGTTGAGTTCTCCTCATGCTTATAGTCAAAATAAAGCTTTTACCAAACATATTGTTGATGCCTTGATGCAATCTTATGATGAAAAACTTAATTTGGAAGTTTATATACCTAGAAAACTTTATGATGAGTGTGAACCTACTATAAAAATTAAAATTAAAGATCATGAGTGCTATTCTTTGTGTGATTTGGGTGCTAGTGTTTCCACAATTCCGAAAACTTTATGTGATATTCTAGGCTTCCATGATCTTGATGATTGCTCTTTAAATTTGCACCTTGCGGATTCCACCATTAAAAAGCCTATGGGAAGGATCAATGATGTTCTTATTGTTGCAAATATGAATTATGTGCCCGTAGATTTTATCGTTCTTGACATAGATTGCAATCTTTCTTGTCCTATTATTCTTGGTAGACCTTTCCTTAGAACGATTGGTGCAATTATTGATATGAAGGAAGAGAATATTAGATTCCAATTTCCATTAAGGAAAGGCATGGAGCACTTTCCAAGAAAGAAAGTTAAATTACCTTATGAATCTATCATGCGAGCTACTTATGAATTGAGTGCCAAAGATGACACTACTTAGATCTATCCCCGCTTTTATGTCTAGCTTGGGGCGTTAAACAATAGCGCTAGTTGGGAGGCAACCCAATTTTATTTTCATTTTTTTGTTTTTGCTTCTGTTTAGTAATAAATATTTCATTTACCTTATGTGTAGATGTGTTTTCATGTCTTAATTAGTGTTTGTGCCAAGTAGAACCTATAGGATAACCTATGGTGATAGTTAATTTGATTCTGCTGAAAAACACAAACTTTGCGCGCATGAAAATAATTTAGTAATTCATAGAAACGTGCTTTTGCGTTGATTCTTTTTGCTGTAGATCAATAGACAAATTTCCTAGGACTTCCTATTTTGTTAGGATTTTTAGAGTTCTAGAAGTATTCGAGAGTTACATATTGCTATGGGCTGTTTTGTTTTTGACAGATTCTATTTTTCGTGTGTTGTTTGCTTATTTTGATGCATCGATGGCTAGTATGTAGGGTATGAACCATAGAGAAGTTGGAATACAGTAGGTTTAACACCAATATAAATAAAGAATGAGTTAATTACAGTACCTTATGTGGTGGTTTTTCTTTCTTGCACTAACGGAGCTTATGAGATTTCCTGTTGAGTTTTGTGTTGTGAAGTTTTCAAGTTTTGGGTAAAGATTTGATGGACTATGGAATAAGGAGTGGCAAGAGCCTAAGCTTGGGGATGCCCGTGGCACCCCAGGATATTCAAGGATAACTGAGGGAGTCCCGGACTAGGGGGTGTCTGGATAGCCGAACTATCATCTTCGGCCGGACTCCTGGACTATGAAGATACAAGATTGAAGACTTCGTCCCGTGTCCGGATGGGACTTTCCTTGGCGTGGAAGGCATGCTTCGCAATACGGATATGTAGATCTCCTACCATTGTAACCAACACTGTGTAACCCTCTTCGGTGCCTATATGCTAGCTTCTAGGGTTTAGCCTCTCCGATCTCGTGGTAGATCTACTCTTGTACTACCCATATCATCAATATCAATCAAGCAGGAGTAGGGTTTTACCTCCATCGAGATGGCCCGAACCTGGGTAAAAACATCGTGTCCCTTGTCTCCTGTTACCATCCGCCTAGACGCATAGTTCGCCACCCCCTACCCGAGATCCGCCGGTTTTGACACCGACATTGGTGCTTTCATTGAGAGTTCCTCTGTATGCGTCATCTTTAGGCCCGATGGCTCCCCGATCATCAACAACGATGCAGTCCAGGTGAGACTTTTCTCCCCGAACAGATCTTCATATTCGGGCGTTTTGCATCAAGGGCCAATTCGCTTGGCCATCTGGAGCAGATAGAAAGCTACGCCCTTGGCCATCAGGTCAGATTTGGAAGTTTGAACTATACGGCTGACGTCCGTGGAGACTTGATCTTCGACGGGTTCGAGCCACAGCCAAGTGCGCCGCACTGTCACGAAGGGCGTAATCTAGCTCTGCCGCCGGACAGTGCCCCGGAGGCCGCACAAGTGTCTGCTCCAACCCTTAGCTCGGAGCCGACTGCGCCGATCGAGGATGGGTGGCTGGATACCGCCTCGGGGGCTACTATCTCTACGGCGATTGAGCCGAACACCAACCCTGTCCTTTGCGAAGCTCGTGACTCCAAAGTGCCGGACTCCTCTCCGGACTCCGAAACTCCCGCGCCCCTGTCAATCAAATCGGATTGGGCGCCGATCATGGAGTTCACTGCCGCGGACATCTTTCAGCACTCGCCCTTTGGCAACATCCTGAATTCACTAAAGTTTCTCTGTTTATCACGAGAGCCCTGGCCGGATTATGGTCAGGAAGGTTGGGATGCGGACGACGAAGAAATTCAAAGCCCACCCACCACCCACTTCGTAGCCACTGTCGATAACTTAACCGACATGCTCGACTTCGACTTCGAAGACATCGACGGTATGGACGACGATGCAGGAGACGACCAAGAACCAGCGCCTACAGGGCACTAGAAGGCCACCTCGTCATACGACATTTACATGGTGGACATCCCAAAAATGGGAATGGCGATGGAACAACGGAGGATGACCCCTCCAAGAAACAACCTCAGCGTCGGCGTCAGCGGCGCCGCTCTAAATCCCGCCACAGCAAAAATGGTGATTCCGGCACGGGAGACAATAACACCCCGGACAGTGCCGAAGACAACCCCCTCCAGCAGGATTCAGTGCAGGAGGATGGAGAAGCCAGCCCTCATGAGAGAGCGGCAGGCAGAGAGGTAGAGGACGATAATTACATGCCTCCCTCCGAAGACGAGGCAAGCCTCGACGACGACGAATTTGTCGTGCCTGAGGATCCCATGGAACAAGAGCGTTTCAAACGCAGGCTTATGGCCACGGCAAGCAGCCTCAAGAAAAAGCAGCAACAGCTTAGAGCTGACCAAGACCTGCTAGCCGACAGATGGACGGAAGTCCTTGCGGCCGAAGAGTATGAACTCGAACGCCCCTCCTAGAGCTACCCAAAACGCAGGCTGCTACCCCGATTAGAGGAGGAAGTACCCAAACCTACATCATCAGTGCATAATACGACCGACCGGCCACCTCGTGGCCGCGTCAGAGAGGCCTCTCGGCCTACACTCAAGCTGCACCCCCGCGCCGCTCAAAAAATACCAACGCGCGGGAAAATGCACCAGACCTGCGAGATATACTGGAGGACAAGGCCAGGCAAACAAGATCAATCTACGGATCGCGTGGGCGCCCCACGATACGTGATGATAACCGTCAAGCCGGATATGGCAATTCCGGCCGGGCCGAACACAGTAGACAAAGCTCATTTGAGCTGCATCGTGATATAGCCCAATACAGAGGCGCCGCACACCCACTATGCTTCACAGACGAAGTAATGGATCATCAAATCCCTGAGGGTTTCAAACCCGTAAACATTGAATCATACGATGGCACAACAGATCCTGCGGTCTAGATCGAGGACCGCAGTGATGATCTACATGCCATCAAATACCTCCCACTCAAGCTTAAAGGACCAGCTCGGCATTGGCTTAACAGCTTGCCAGCAGATTCAATTGGAAGTTGGGAAGACCTGGAAGCCGCATTCCTCGACAACTTCCAGGGCACCTATGTGCGACCACCAGATGCCGATGACCTAAGCCACATAACTCAGCAGCTGCATTTAATCGGCCAGACAATTCTGGACACGGTTCCTAACCAAGAAAAATCAAATCGTCGACTGTCCGGATGCAGAGGCCCTTGCAGCCTTCAGACATAACATCCGCGACGAGTGGCTTTCCCGGCACCTAGGACAGGAAAAGCCGAAATCCATGGCAGCCCTCACAACACTCATGACTCGCTTTTGCGCGGGAGAGGACAGCTGGCTAGCTCGTAGTAACAACATAACCAAGAGCCCTGGTAATTCGGATACCAAGGACAGCAACGGCAGGTCGCGTCGCAACAAGCACAAGCGCCGCATTAATGGCGATAATGCTGAAGATACGGCTGTCAATGTTGGATTCAGAGGCTCTAAACCCGATCAACGGAAAAAGCCATTCAAAAGAAATACTCCGGGCCCGTCCAATTTGGACCGAATACTCGATCGCTCATGCCAGATACACGGCACCCCCGAAAAGCCAGCAAATCACACCAACAGGGATTGTTGGGTGTTCAAGCAGGCAGGTAAGTTAATTGCCGAAAACAATGACAAGGGGCTGCATAGCGATGACGAGGAGGAGACCTGTCCGCCGAACAATAGAGGACAGAAGGGGTTCCCCCCACAAGTGAGGACGGTGAACATGATATACGCAACCCACATACCCAAAGGAAGCGTGCACTAAGGGACGTATATGCGATGAAGCTAGTCGCCCCAAAGTTCAATCCGTGGTCCTCCTGCCTGATCACTTTTGATCGAAGGGACCACCCCACTAGCATCCGCCATGGCGGATTTGCCGCATTGGTTCTAGACCCAATCGTTGACGGATTTCACCTCACTAGAGTCCTGATGGACGGTGGCAGCAGCCTGAACCTGCTTTATCAGGATACAGTGCGCAAGATGGGAATAGACCCCTCAAGGATTAAACCCACAAAGACGACCTTCAAAGGCGTCATACCAGGTGTAGAGGCCAACTGTATAGGCTCAGTTACACTGGAAGTGGTCTTCGGATCCCCGGATAACTTCCGAAGTGAGGGGTTAATCTTCGACATAGTCCCGTTCTGCAGCGGCTATCATGCACTGCTCGGACGAACCGCATTTGCAAAGTTCAATGCGGTGCCGCACTACACATACCTCAAGCTCAAGATGCCAGGCCCTCGAGGAGTCATTACGGTCAACGGAAACACCGAACGCTCTCTTCGAACGGAGGAGCATACAGCGGCTCTCGCGGCGGAAGTACAAAGCAGCCTCTTAAGGCAATTCTCGAGTCCGGCTATTAAACGTCCGGACACCGCTGCCGCCCGAGTAACCAACAACAAGACCGCCTGCACGTTACGAGCATCGCCAGAGTAATGCGGCCCCAACCCCAGCCCTCGCTCTGGAAATACCATGGGCATAGGGAAGGGCACGACCACGGCAGGCCCAGAATGCGGCTCAACCGCACCAGGGGCTCCCAATTGTGTCATTCTTCTTTTTTCTCTTACTTTCAGGACTCCTTTTTCAAGAAGCCGTGTCCGGCAGTAGAATTGCCGAACACACGTTGCAACAGCCTGGGAAGCAGAAAGCTACGTCAAGTGTACAGGTGGTCTCTATAACGAGCAGTATACTTGTTTTACATATCATCCCGCAGCACGCTCCTGGAGGGGGACATGTCAAATAGTCCCGTCCCTTGCTTATCGCACTATTTGTATCGTTCTGCTTTTAACGCAGCTTTTTTAATTAACAATGCACAGCTTTTGCCTATTATGGCATTCCTTTTTCTTATCTATAGATGTTCACTTATGACATGTTGGATTCGTACACTTTGGTACGGCCAAATACACCAGGGGTTTAAGTACCCCAAAATATGGTGTGATAAGTCCGAACACTTTCACAAGTGCGGCACCCCGAACTTATAGCATTATATGCATCGGCTCCGAATCATGTCTTGGGTCAATAGTTGGGTTTGCCCGGCTCCCATGTTTTGGTACCTTACGTTCCGTTATATCGGCTAAGGTAGTGCTGGGAGAACCACTGCGGTTGTGCCCCGGTTGAGCTGGGTTAAGCACCTCAGTGGAGAAAGCTAAAACTGACCGTCATGATAGGGCGAGAGCCGGTCGCTGTTCGAGAGGTCTCTTCGAGTCCCTAAAGACTTATGCCGCTTAGAGAGAGGAGTCGGCTTTGTCCAACCTAGGCGTGGATAGCGCCCTGAACTCGGTCTTCCGAATACTAGGGGCTTCGCCGAAATTTAAAATTATAGAGTTCTATGGCTAAGTGACAGTGTTCAAGTTGCCTTGTTCCTTGCGTTGAGCGCCTCCCTCGAAGGACCCAAAAATGGGGAAAAGAGCGCTCAAGTTTATCCCGAACACCCCAAAGACTTTCGTGGCATGGGGGCGTGTCGACGACTCTCCATCTCTCAAATTTAATAAACGGCCGCACAGAAGGTAATATTTTAAATTCACAAGCGTTGCTTAGCGCATATGAACAATTTTTCAACTGTACAGGATAACAAAATGCGAGTTTACTCTAAAATTACATCTTTGGAGCATTCGCCCGCTATAAGGCGGGAACCCTTCAGGACGCCCGTATAATACATCTCGGTTGTGCGATACTCCCTGCCCGGCGGTGGAGCGTCCGTCACAAGCTTCTCAGCGTCCATCTTGCCCAAGTGCACTTTAGCATGGGCAAGGGCCCTACGGGCACCTTCGATGCAGACGGAGCACTTGACGACTTCAATCCACGTACAGGCGTCCACCAGCCGCCTCACTAGCCCGAAGTAGCTCCCAGGCATGGCTTCTTTCGGCCACAACCGAACTATGAGGCCCTTCATGGCCTGTTCGGCCACCTTATGGAGCTCGACCAGCTGCTTCAGCTGGTCGCTCGAGGGAATCAGTCCGGCCTCAGCATACTGAGACCAGAACACCTTCTCCGTCGAGCTCCCCTCCTCGGCCCGGTAGAATGCGGCAGCGTCGGACACACTGCGGGGCAGATCTGCGAATGCTCCTGGAGAGCTCCGGATTCGGGTAAGTAACAAGTAATTCACTTTCACGTGCTTGCTTTGCATGAAGAATGCCTTACCCGCCGCTATCTTCTTTATTGCCTCAATTTCCTGGAGGGCTTTTTGGGCTTCGGCCTTAGCGGCTTTGGCGCTCTCAAGAGCCGAGGCGAGCTCGGACTCTCGATTCTTTGAGTCACGCTCCAAACTCTCGTGTTTTTCCACGAGAGCCTGGAGCTCTTGCCGCACCTCCGCCACCCGCGCCTCCTGCTTCTCTCGCTCGGTGCGTTCCGTGGCTGCATTGCTTTCGGCCCTGGACACCGCTTCCTTCAGGGTTGCCACCTCGTTCGTGGCCCCTGCAATTTTCACGTTATTCCTGTTATTTTTTGCAACAACATTTTTATATACTTCCATAAGGTATTACTTACCTTCCTTGTCCTCGAGCTCCTTCTTGGCAAGGCCGAGCTCGTTCTCAGACCGCTCGAGGCTCTACTTCAATGCATTGACCTCTGCGGTCAGTGCGGCAGAGGTCGGCAGCGCAGCCTGCATTCCCATATTGACATGCTTATGTTAGACTCCTGCGTATATCTTTTTAGATCCTCAGTTCGGCTTTTCTTTCCGAACACCAAACTGAGCATCAGGGGCTACTGTCTATGCGGTACTATTTTTACATATCTTAATTACATACCTCAAAGCCTGTTAGAAGGCTGGCACAGGCTTCAGTCGGCCCGCTCTTGGCGGATCGAACTTCTTCGATCACCGCACTTATAATGCGGTGCCCCTTCGTCGATGGAGGCGCCGTTAAGCGCCCTCCGGAATTATCCGGTGCCTCCGGTTGGACGGAGGTTACCGGTGTCGCAGTCTCGCCCTTCTCTCGAAGGGGCCGCCCGCCGGACTCCGGAACCACTAAAGGTTCCGGTGCGAAGTCCGGCCTAGGGCCGAACTCAGAACCCTTTGGGGGTTGATCCCCCTCATGCCCAAAGTCCGGGAGGTTGCCTTGCGGCACCTCCGGGACCTCCTCCTCCTAGCTGGGCCCCTTTTGGGACCCCACCTCGGCATCATCCGCAGCGCGAGGAGAGGAGACGGCCGGAAGTGAAGGGCTATTCACGTCCGATGGAGCCAGGGAGCCGCTCGTTGAAGTGTCGAACCTGTCCTTGGGTGGGCTGCAGGGTTATATTCGGCGTTAGGAGATTCTATGCGACAAACGAAATGCCATGAGTTATTCTGGAGTCCGGACGCTTACGAAGTCGCCAGGGGCTTAGCCCTCGGCGGCCACTCCTCTTCGCCGTCGTCGGTGTTGGTGGAGTAGTCCGGATGAAGGGTCCTTCCCTTCTTGGACCCTCCGGCCTCCCCAGTTGGGGAGGCCTTCCTTTTCTTCTCTCCCCCCGCGACCTTCTTCTCCGGCACCACATAAGGCGCCGGAGCCAGCAGCCCCGTTAATTGGGCGTCCGCTGGGTCTTCTGGCAAGGGAGCCGAACAGTTAACCAGCCCGTACTTCTTTTGCCAGGCCTGTCAAAGGTAAGGGAGTTTAGATCCCGCATAGAGTCAAACTACGAAAAATAAGTGTCCTGTAAAGGGTAAAATAGCTTACCTCGCCAGCTTGACGCTGTGAGCTGAATCCGCGATCTTCGGTAGCGGATGCGGGAGCCTCGGCGCCCTTGAATAGCACCTTCCAGGCATCTTCGTACGTAGTGTCGAAGAGCCTGCTCAAGGTTTGGTGTTGTGCCAGATCAAACTCCCACAAGATGGAGGCCCGTTGTTGGCATGGGAGGATCCGGCGGATGAGCATGACCTGGAGTACGTTGAAAAGCTTGATCTTCTTGTTCACAAGGTTTTGGACGCAGGTTTGGAGTCCGGTCAGCTCCTCCGAATTACCCCATGTGAGGCCCTTCTCTTTCCAGGAGGTGAGCCGTGTGGGGATGCCAGATCGGAACTCGGGGGCTGCTGCCCATTCACGGTCACGCGGCTCGGTGATGTAGAACCACCCCGATTGCCACCCTTTGATGGTTTCCACGAAGGAGCCCTCGAGCCATGTAACGTTGGGCATCTTGCCCACCATGGCGCCTCCACATTCCGCCTGCTGGCCCCCCACTACCTTCGGCTTGACATTGAAGGTCTTCAGCCATAAGCCGAAGTGGGGCTTGATGCGGAGGAAGGCTTCGCACACGACGATGAACGCCGAGATGTTGAGGATGAAGTTCGGGGCCAGATCGTGGAAATCCAGGCCATAGTAGAACATGAGCCCCCGGACAAATGGGTGAAGTAGAAAGCCTAGTCCATGGAGTGGGTGAGGAACACCACCCTCTCATGGGGCCCTAGGGTGGGGATGTGCTGCCCCTTGTAGGGGAGCCGATGCGCGATGTCGCTGGACAAGTATCCGGCCTTTCGCAGCCTCTTGATGTGCCCCTCCATGACGGAGGAGGCCATCCACTTGCCTCCCGCTCCGGACATGGCTGGGGAAGGTTGAGGCGAGATGTGCGGACTTGGGCGCTGGAGCTCGAGTGCGCGGAAATGGATAAGCAAAGGAGGAAGAAGGCGTAGGTAAAAAGGTGGATCCTTATCCCCTTATATGGACAGACGAAACTATGCATCCCCGCCAGCCTGGTAAAACTCGCTTATCTCCCAAGCGCCGTAATCAATGGCGCGGTTGGGTTACCCACGCCCGTATTGATGAGAATCCCGGAATAAGGGGACACGATCTCTGCTTTGACAAGACGTGCCAAGGAAACTGCCTCGCTAAACGCGCTGAGGTGGAACAGTAAAAACGATTCGAAAAGGCTTGGCCGTGGTGTGATGTCACGCCACGATATACGTCAGCAGATTGAACTTGTGTAAATATTATTCTCTGTACGGTGGTATGTGGAACTTATTTTGTAGAACCGGACACTATCCTTGTGTTCAAAATCTTCTATGAAGTATTCGGAGGAGGAACCCGCCTTGCAGTGCCGAAGACAATATGCGCGCCGGACTCGTCGTCATTGAAGCCTGGTTCAGGGGCTACTGAGGGAGTCTCGGACTAGGGGGTGTCTGGATAGCCGAACTATCATCTTCGGCTGGACTCCTGGACTATGAAGATACAAGATTGAAGACTTCGTCCCGTGTCCGGATGGGACTTTCCTTAGCGTGGAAGGCAAGCTTGGCGATACGGATATGTAGATCTCCTACCATTGTAACCGACTCTGTGTAACCCTAACCCTCTTCGGTGCCTATATAAACCAGAGGGTTTTAGTCCGTAGGACGAACAACAATCATACCATAGGCTAGCTTCTAGGGTTTAGCCTCTCTGATCTCGTGGTAGATCTACTCTTGTACTACCCATATCATCAATATCAATCAAGCAGGAGTAGGGTTTTACCTCCATCGAGAGGGCCCGAAGCTGGGTAAAAACACCGTGTCCCTTGTCTCCTGTTACCATCCGCCTAGACACATAGTTCGGGACCCCCTACTCGAGATCCGCCGGTTTTGACACCGACAATAACCAAAAGCCTAAGCTCGAGGATGCCCCGGAAGGCATCCCCTCTTTCATCTTCATCTATCGGTAACTTTACTTGGAGCTATATTTTTATTCGCCACATGATATGTGTTTTTCTTGGAGCGTCTTGTATGATATTAGTCTTTGCTTTTTAGTTTACCACGATAATCCTTGATGTACACATCTTTTGGGGAAGCCCACTTGTTTGTAATTTATTAGAATACTCTATGTGCTTCACTTATATCTTTTGAGCTAGATAGTTTTGCTCTAGTGCTTCACTTAAATATTTTAGAGCACGGCGGTGGCTTGATTTTGTAGAAATTGTTAATCTCTCATGCTTCACTTATATTATTTTCAGAGTCTCTTAGAACAGCATGGTATTTGTTGTTATAAAATTGGTCCTAGAATGATGGGCATCCAAGTTGGGTATAATAAAAACTATCATAGGAAGTGAATTGGATGCTATGATCAATTTGATACTTGATAATTGTTTTGAGATATGGAGGTGGTGATATTAGAGTCATGTTAGTTGGGTGATTATGAATATAAATAATGCTTGTGTTGAAGTTGGCAAGTCCCGTAGCATGCATGTATGGTAAAAGTTGTGTATCAAATTTGAAACATGAGGTCTTCTTAGATTGTCATCCTTATGAGTGGCAGTCGGGGACGAGCGATGGTCTTTTCCTACCAATTTATCCCCCTAGGAGCATGCGTGTAGTGCTTGATTTTTGATGACTTGTAGATTTTTGCAATAAGTATATGAGTTCTTTATGACTAATGTTGAGTCCATGGATTATACACACTCTCACCCTTCCATCATTGCTAGCCTCTTCGGTACCGTGCATTGCCCTTTCTCACCTTGAGAGTTGGTGCAAACTTTGCCGGTGCATCCAAACCCCGTGATACGATACGCTCTATCACACATAAACCTCCTTATATCTTCCTCAAAACAGCCACCATACCTACCTATTATGGCATTTCCATAGCCATTCCAAGATATATTGCCACGCAACTTTCCACCATTCCGTTCATCATCAAGACACGCATCATCATTTTCATATTGCCTTGCATGATCATGTAGTTGACATCGTATTTTTGGCAAAGCCACCATGCATAAATTTTCATACATGTCACTCTTGATTCATTGCCCATCCCGATTACACATGGAAGGCATTCATATAGAGTCATATCTCGTTCTAGTTTTGAGTTGTAATTCATGAGTTGTAAATAAATAAAAGTGTGATGATCATCATTATTAGAGCGTTGCCCCCAAATAAAAAAAGGAAAGGCCAAAAACAAAAAAAAGAAAGGCCAAAGAAAAAAGGGGAAAAAAGAGAAAGGCAAAAAGAAAAGAAAAAGAAAGGCCCAAAAAAATAAAAAAAATAAAAAAAATAAAAAAAGGGGGCAATGTTACTATCCTTTTCCACACTTGTGCTTCAAAGTAGCACCATGTTCTTCATATAAGAAAGTCTTTTATGTTGTCACTTTCATATACTAGTGGGAATTTTCATTATAGAACCTGGCTTGTATATTCCTATGACGGGCTTCCTCAAAATGCCCTAGGTCTTCGTGAGCAAGCAAGTTGGATGCACACCCACTTAGTTTGTTTTGTTGAGCTTTCATACATTTATAGATCTAATGCATCCATTCCATGGCAATACCTACCCCTCATATTGACATCAATTGATGGGCATCTCCATAGCCCGTTGATTATCCTTGTCAATGTGAGACTTTCTCCTTTTTTGTCTTCTCCACACAATCTCCATCATCATATTCTATTCCACCCATAGTACTATATCCATGGCTCGCGCTCATGTATTGCGTGAAAGTTGAAAAAGTTTGAGATTATTTAAGTCCAAAACAATTGCTTGGCTTGTCATCGGGGGTATGCAAGATGAGAGCATTTCTGTGTGACGAAAATGAAGAATGACCAAACTATATGATTTTGTAGGGATGAACTTTGTTTAGCCATGTTACTTTCAGAAGACATGATTGCCTTAATTAGTATGCTTGAAGTATTACTATTTCTTATGTCAATATGAACTTTTATTTTGAATCATTTGGATCTGAACATTCATGCCACAATAAAGAAAATTACATTGAGAATTATGCTAGGTAGCATTCCACATCAAAAATTCTGTTTTTATCATTTATCTACTCGAGGACGAACAGGAATTAAGCTTGGGGATGATTGATACGTCTCCAACGTATCTATAATTTTTGATTGTTCCATGCTATTATATTACCCGTTTTGGATGTTTATGGGCTTTACTTTACACTTTTATATCATTTTGGGACTAACCTACTAACCGGAGTCCCAGCCCGAATTGCTGTTTTTTCCTATTTCAAGTTTCAAGAAAAGGAATATCAAAAGGAGTCCAAACGGAATGAAACCTTCGGGAGCGATCTTTTTGGAACAAACGTGATCCAGGGACTTGGAGTGGACGTCAAGCAGAGGAGGCGGCCACGAGGTGCCCGCGCGCCTCATAGTGGCGCGCCCACCCTCGCTGGGCCCCTTGAGCGTTGTCGTTGTCAAAACCGGCGGATATCGGGTAGGGGGTCCCGAATCAAAGCGTCTAGGCGGATGGTAACAGGAGACAAGGGACACGATGTTTTACCCAGGTTCGGGCCCTCTCGATGGAGGTAAAACCCTACTCCTGCTTGCTTAATATTGCTGATATGTGTAGTACAAGAGTAGATCTACCACGAGATCAAGGAGGCTAAACCCTAGAAGCTAGCCTATGGTATGATTGTTGTGTGTCCTACGGACTAAAACCCTCCGGTTTATATAGACACCGGAGAGGGCTAGGGTTACACAGAGTCGGTTACAGTGGTAGGAGATCTACATATCCGTATCGCCAAGCTTGCCTTCCACGCCAAGGAAAGTCCCACCCGGACACAGGACGAAGTCTTCAATCTTGTATCTTCATAGTCTTGGAGTCCAGCCAATAATGATAGTTCGGCTATCCGGACACCCCCTAGTCCAGGACTCCCTCAGTAGCCCCTGAACCAGGCTTCAATGACGAGTCCGGCGCGCATATTGTCTTCGGCATTGCAAGGCGGGTTCCTCCTCCGAGTAATTCATAGAAGATTTTGAACACCAGGATAGTGTCCGGCTCTGCAAAATAAATTCCACATACCACCGTAGAGAGAATAATATTTACACAGGTTCAATCTGCTGACGTATTTCGTGGCACGACATCATGCCACGGCCAAGCCTTTATTCGAATTATTTTTATTGCTCCACCTTAGCGCGTTTAGCGAAGCGGTTTCCTTGGCTCGTGTTGTCAAAGCAGAGATCGTGTCCCCTTATTCCGGGATTCTCATCAATATGGACGTGGGTAACCCAACCGCGCCATTGATTGCGGCGCTTGGGAGATAAGCGAGTTTTACTGGGCCGGTGGGGACGCATAGTTTCGTCCGCTCATATATAGGGGATAAGGATCCACCTTTTCACCTACACCTTCTTCCTTCTTTGCTTATCCATCTCCGCCAAGACTCGAGCTCTAGTGCCCAAGTCCGCACATCTCACCTCAACCTTCTCCCACCATGTCCGGAGCGGGAGGCAAGTGGATGGCCTCCTCCGTCACGGAGAGGCACATCAAGAAGCTGCGCAAGGCCGGATATTTGTCCAGCGATATCGCGCACCGGCTCCCCGACGAGGGGCCGCTCGTCCCCACCCCCGGGCCCCATGAGAGGGTGGTATTCCTTCCCCATTTCCTCCGTGGACTGGGCTTCCCACTCCACCCCTTTGTCCGGGGGCTCATGTTCTACTATGGCCTGGATTTCCATGATCTGGCCCCGAATTTTATCCTCAACATCTCGGCGTTTATCGTCGTGTGCGAGGCCTTCCTCTGCATCCAGCCCCACTTCGGCTTATGGCTAAAGACCTTCAATGTCAAGCCGAAGGTAGTGGGCGGCAGCCAAGCGGAGTGCGGAGGCGCCATGGTGGGCAAGATGCCCAACGTCACCTGGCTCGAGGGCGCCTTCGTGGGAAACCATCAAAGGGTGGCAATCGGGGGTTCTACATCACCGAATCACAGTGACCCTGAATGGGCAGCGGCCCCCAAATTCAGATCTCTGCATCCCCACGTGGCTCACCTCCTAGAAAGAGAAGGGCTTGTTGTGGGGCGATTCGTAGTAGCTGACCGTACTCCAATCCTGTCTCCAAACCCCGTGAACAAGAAGCTCAAGCTTGTCAGCGTGGTCCAGGTCATGCTCATCCGCCGGATTCTCCCGTGCCAACAAGTGGGACTTCAACCTGTGGGAGTTCGATCCGGCGCAGCACCAGACCTTGAGCAGGCTCTTCGACACTACGTACAAAGAGGCCTGGAGGGTGTTGTTCAAGGGCGCCGAGGCACCCGCATCCGCTACCGAAGATCGCGGATTCAGCTCGCAGCGTCCGGCTGGCGAGGTAAGCTATATTATCCTTTATGGGACACTTGCTTACCATAGTTTGACTCTATGTGGGATCTAAACTCCCAATACCTTTAACAGGCCTGGCAAAAGACGTCCGGACAGGTTAACTGTCCGGCGCCCCTTCCAGAAGACCCAGCGGATGCCCGTTTGACAGGGCTGCTGGTCCCGGCGCCTTACGTGGTGCCGGAGAAGAGGGCCAAGAAGAAGGCCACGGGAACTCGGAGGAGTTCCCGGCGCCAGGTGTTATCGGACTCATCGTCCGATGACTCCGAGGTGGACTCCTCCCACGAGGACGAGGAGGAGAAGAAAGAGGCCTCTCGCCCAGCGGGGGGAGAGAAGAAAAGGAAGGCTTCCCCAACGAGGGAGGCCGAAGGGTCCAAGAAGGAAGGACCCTTCCTTCGGACTGTTCTGCCAACGCCGGCGACGGCGAGGAGGAGTGGCCTTCTGGCGAGGAGGAGTGTCCAAGCCCATGGCGAGATCGTAAGTGTCCGGATCCCAAAATAACTTATGTTTTTCCTTTCACCGCATAGTGTCTACTGATGCCGAATACGACCATACAGCCCGCCCAAGGACGATCTTCCCGCTTCGTCGAGCGGGTCCCTGGGTTCGTCGGATGTGAACAGCGCTTCACTTCCGACGGCCTCCTCCCCTCGTGACGCTGACGATGCCGAGGTGGGGTCCCAGAGGGGGACCGGCCAGGAGGAGGGGGAGGCCCCGGAGATACCGCAGGGTGACCTCCCGGATTTCGGGCCGGACTCCGCGCCGGAAACTTTGGTGGTTCCGGAGTCCGGTGGGCGGCCCCTTCGTAAGAAGGGTGAGACGGCGACGCCGGTGACCTCCGTCCAACCGAAGGCGCCGGATAACTTGCTGTAGGCGCTCAACGGCGCTTCCATTGAAGAGGAACACCGCACTGTTATGAGTGCGGTGATTCAGAAAGTTCAGTCCGCCAAGAGCGGGCTGACCGAAGCCTGCACCAGCCTTCTAACAGGCTTTGAGGTAAGGGTTTCAAGATATGTAAAAATAGTACCGCATAGACAGTAGCCACTGATGCTCGGTTCGGTGTTCGGAAAGAAAAGCTGAACGGAGGATCTAAAAAGATATACGCAGGAGTCTAACACAAATATGTCAATATGGGGATGCAGGCTGCACTGCTGACCTCAGCCGCACTGACTGTGGAGGTCCGTGCTTTGAAGGAAAGTCTCGAGTGGTCCGAGAGCGAGCTCGGCCGTGCCAAGAAGCAGCTCGAGGACAAGGAAGGTAAGTAGCACCTTATTAAAGTTGTACCTTATAAAATAGGATTTGGTCGCAAAAAATGACAGGGATAACGTGGGTATTGCAGGGGCCACAAACGAGGTGGCGACCCTGAAGGAGGCGGTGTCCGCGGCCGAGCACAATGCGGCCACGGAACGCATAGAGCGAGAGAAGCAGGAGGCGCAGGTGGCGGAGGTGCGGCAAGAGCTCCAGGCTCTCGTGGAAAAACACGAGAATTTGGAGCGTGACTCGAAGACTCGAAAGTGTCCGAGCTATGTCCGCTCTTGAGAGTGCCAAAGCCACTAAGGCTGAAGCCCAAAAGGCCCTCCAGGAACTCGAGGCGGTGAAGAAGATAGCGGCGGGTAAGGCATTCTTCATGCAAAGCAAGCATGTAAAAGTGAATTACCTGTTACTTACCCGAATTCGGAGCTCTCCAGGAGCGTTCGCAGATCTGCCCCGCAGCGTGTCCGATGCTGCCACATTCTACAGAGCCGAGGAGGGGAGCTCGACGGAGAAGGTGTTCTGGTCTCAGTATGCTAAGGCCGAACATCCGGTGCCCCTGAGCGACCAGCTGAAGCAGCTAGTCGAGCTCCACAAGGTGGCCGAACAGGCCATGAAGGGCCTCATAGTTCGGCTATGGCCTAAGGAAGCCATGCCTGGGAGCTACTTCGGTCTGGTGCGGCGGCTGGTGGACGCCTGTCCATGGGTTGATGTCATCAAGCACTCCGCCTATATTGAAGGTGCCCGTCGGGCCCTTGCCCGCTTAAGGTGCCTTTGAGGGCAAGATGGACGCCGAGAAGCTTGAGACGGACGCGCCACTGCCGGGCAAGGAGTATCGCACGCCCGAGATGTATTACAAGGGTGTCCTGAAGGGTGCCCGCATTATTGCGGGTGAGTGCTGCAAAGATATAATCTTTGATTAGACTCGCGTTTTGTTATCCTGTGCGCTGAAAACTTTGTTCATATGCGCTAAGCAACGCTTGTTAATTTAAAATATTACCTTCTGTGAGGACGTTTATTAAATCTGAGAGATGGCAAGTCATTGGCTTCAGCCCCCTTGCCATGAGTGCTGGGGTGTTCGGGATAAACTTGAGCGCTCTTGTTCCCATTTTTGGGTCCTTCTTGGGAGGCGCTCAACACAACGAACGAGACAACCGGACTTATAATGCTTGAACACTCTCACTTAGCCATAGAATTCTATAATTTTAAATTTCGGCGAAGCCCCTAGTATTCGTAAGGCCGAATTCGGGGCGCTATCCACGCATTGGACCGGACACAGCCGGCTCCTCGCTCTAAGCGGCATAAGTCTTTAGGAGCTCGAAGAGACCTCTCGAACAGCGACCAGCTCTCGCCTTATCATGACGGTCAGTTTTAGCTTTCTCCACTGAGGTGCTCAACCCAGCTCAACTGGGGCACAATTGCAGTGGTTCTCCCAGCGCTACCTTAGCCGATATAACGGAACATAAGGTACCAAAACCTGGTAATGGTACCAAAGAAGGACAAATCCAGGCGCCTATGTGTCGATTTTAAGGACCTCAACAAACCTGGTAACACTCTTGCAGCTCCTGAGACAATTGGGTATTCTTCTTTGTAAGATCCTACAGTTCAAATGATCCTTAAATCAGTTAATATAACTACTTTAAGTCTCGGGGGCTACTGGCATATACAACTATTAAAATCTCTTACCCGTGTGTCTTTCACATACTGCTCCGTGGCTCTGGTCAAACCATCTTGAGCGGCACGGAGGTGCGTGTCCCCCGCGTTAAAGGCATTCAACGCCTCAGGGGAGAAGCACGCGTCACGAAAAACTGTCCGGCGGCGCCTGTGGTTCATAGCGCTCTCCACCTCAGACTTGGTGGCGGACAGTCTGTCGGCATCCTCCATTGGAGGAGTATCCGGCTCGCGCCTTGCGCTCGCCTCCCCCTCCAGACCAGGTGTTGCAGCTTGGCTGGTAGAGGCTGGGTTGGCAACCTCTCGCCCTTGATCCGTGGCGCTTTTCTCCTACAAAAATTATGAGCACTCAAACGCTTCCTAGGAACGTTGCTCTAAATAACGAACCGTGAGCTATACCTTTGCGGTGACGTTTCAATCAGCACCGCGCTCCTCTTCCGCCTGCTGGGCCGGACTGACCCTTGTTGGTCAGCCGCCGCAGGTTCGGCTTCCCGCCTTGAAGGCACCGCCTGCAAGACACCGTTGTGTACGGTGGTCAGAAATGCGCGAGGATGGAGTAATGGTGTTAGGAATTCGCTCATAAGTACCTAGGAAGCCGGTGACAAGCCGGGGTAGTCGGCCGTAATGGCGACTAGAGCGTTGTCCATGCTGAGTTGGTGGAACACCCCGTCAATTAGCTCCACCTTTATATCTGGATCCTCTTCGGAGGTCGGATCAAGGGATCTTCCGGATCCTCGGGTTGTGGAGCCGGACTGTGAATGTCCTCCACATCCCGGCGCAGTTCCTGCGTCAAAATCACAGAGTAAGGCACTCGGCTTTGAAAGCACGGGTCGGATGAATAAACGTCCGCTTACCCAGCTCCGAGGGTTATTCATGGAGAACCCATTCAATGGGCTCGTACGGAGGAAGTCCTCCTTCTCCCCCTTGTACAGGCCGGACAGAATCTTCACCAGATCCTCGGCGGATCCCGGCCACTTACGGCCGTGACGGGTGGCATCGTCCTCCCCGTTGAAATCCCACATGGGGTGGCCCCTGTATTGCAGCGGCTGCACCCCCGCATAATACTGCGTGGCCATGACTCCGATCATGGTCAATCCGGAATGGGCCAGCAACCTTATCCGGCCCATCAAATAATGGACGCTCTTGTCTTCCTCCAGCTGAGGGCTCCGCGGGCGCCAACTTAGGTGTTTCTTCCGAGGAGCATTGCTAAACTCAGGGAGGCCGATCTGAACTGGGTCCGGCAGTGGAGCGTCTTCTATATAAAACCATTCCGAAGGCCAGTCTTCGGACGCCTTCTTAGGGGTTCCAGATAGATATCTGGTCCCGGCGATGCGCCATATTTCGGCACCGCCCACTTGATATATTGACCCCTCGTGAGAACGGGGTACGAGGCAGAATAGCCTCTTCCACAGCGCAAAATGGGGCTCGATGCCCAGGAATAGCTCGCAAAGAGCTACCAAACCCGCGATATGTAGAATAGAAGCGGGCGTTAGGTGATGGAGCTGGAGTCCATAGAACTCCAGGAGCCCGCGGAGGAACGGATGTACAGGAAATCCAAGCCCCCTTATTAGATAAGGGATGAAGCATACCCGCTCCCCTTTAGAGGGACTAGGGGTGGCCTCCACTTGCTTCCCACCTTTGTAGGTGGCCAGCCCGGCTCGAACCGGAACCATAAAGGCCGGAGGAAGATATCCCTCCGCTTGGAGCATCACTAGCTCGCTGTGCGGAACAGAACATCTCCTCCAATCTCCTGGCGAAGGACTGGGAGCGCGAGAAGAGGAGCCGCGTCGACGGTCCATGATGGAATGGATTTTTTGGTCGTAAACGCTCCGATGAGTACTCATGGGAGGAAGATGGTGTGATTTGGATCTGGATTCCTGCCTCTCTTATAGGCAGGTTATTTTGCGCAGCTAGGGGTAAAACATAAAAGATACCCTGGCTTTTCGCATTAGGTACAGCAACGTGGAAGAAGGCCATTATTGGGCGTGGAAGCCAAGAAGCGCGACATTGATAAGGAAGTCGGACAATGTTACGCAGGTACATGAAACTTAAGGGAGAACCCGCCTTGCAACGCCGAAGACTACATACGTGCTGGACTTACCGTCATTGAAGCCTGGTTCGGGGGCTACTGAGGGAGTCCTGGACTAGGGGGTGTCCGGACAGCCGGACTATCATCATCGACCGGACTCCAAGACTATGAAGATACAAGATTGAAGACTTCGTCTCGTGTCCGGATGGGACTTTCCTTGGCGTGGAAGGCAAGCTTGGCGATACGGATATGTAGATCTCCTACCATTGTAACCGACTCTATGTAACCCTAGCCCTCTCCGGTGTCTATATAAACCGGATGGCTTTAGTCCCTAGGACACAACAACCATTACAACAATCATACCATAGGCTAGCTTCTAGGGTTTAGCCTCCTTGATCTCGTGGTAGATCTACTCTTGTAATACCCACATTATCAATATCAATCAAGCAGGACGTAGGGTTTTACCTCCATCAAGAGGGCCCGAACCTGGGTAAAACATCGTGTCCCTTGTCTCCTGTTACCATCCGCCTAGACGCACAGTTCGGGACCCCCTACCCGAGATCCGCCGGTTTTGACACCGACACCGGGCAAACCCAACTATTGACCCAAGACATGATTCGGAGCCGATGCATATAATGAAGGAAATATGCCCTAGAGGCAATAATAAAGTTATTATTTATTTCCTCATATCATGATAAATGTTTATTATTCATGCTAGAATTGTATTAACTGAAACATGATACATGTATGAATACATAGACAAACATATAGTCACTAGTATGCCTCTACTTGACTAGCTCATTAGTCAAAGATGGTTATGTTTCCTAACCATAGACATGTGTTGTCATTTGATTAATGGGATCACATCATTAGGAGAATGATGTGATTGACATGACCCATTCCGTTAGCCTAGCACTTGATCGTTTAGTATATTGCTATTGCTTTCTTCATGACTTATACATGTTCCTGTAACTATGAGAATTATGCAACTCCCGTTTACGGAGGAACACTTTGGGTACTACCAAACGTCACAACGTAATCGGGTGATTATAAAGGAGTACTACAGGTGTCTCCGAAGGTACATGTTGAGTTGGCGTATTTCGAGATTAGGTTTTGTCACTCCGATTGTCGAGAGGTATCTTCCGCCCTCTCGGTAATGCACATCAATATAAGCCTTGCAAGCAATGTGACCAAATGAGTTGGTTACGGGATGATGCATTACGGAACGAGTAAAGAGACTTGCCGGTAACGAGATTGAACTAGGTATTGGATACCGACGATCAAATCTCGGGCAAGTAACATACCGATGACAAAGGGAACAACGTATATTGTTATGCGGTTTGACCGATAAAGATCTTCGTAGAATATGTAGGAACCAATATGGGCATCCAGGTTCCGCTATTGGTTATTGACCGAGAATAGTTCTAGGTCATGTCTACATAGTTCTCGAACCCGTAGGGTCCGCACGCTTAACGTTACGATGACAGTTTTATTATGAGTTTATAAGTTTGGATGTACCGAAGTTTGTTCTGAGTTCCGGATGTGATCACCGACATGACGTGGAGTCTTGAAATGGTCGAGACATAAAGATTGATATATTGGAAATCTATGTTTGGACATCGGAAAGGTTCCGGGTGAAATCGGTATTTTACCGGAACACCGGGGGGTTACCGGAACCCTCCCGGGGGTTAATGGGCCTTAGTGGGCCATGACGGAGAAGAGGAGGGCCGGCCGGGGGCAGGCCGCGCCTCCCCTAGTTCGAATAGGACAAGGAAGGGGGGCGGCGCCCCCCTTTCCTCTTTCCCCTCCCCCCTTTCCTTCTCCACCAAGCCAAGAGGGGGGAGTCCTACTGCCGGTGGGAGTAGGACTCCTCCAGGCACACCCCTAGGGGGCCGGCCGCACCTCCCCCCTCCCTCCTTTATATACGGGTGCGGGGGGCACCCCATAGACACACAAGTTGATCTACGGATCGTTCCTTAGCCGTGTGCGGTGCCCTCCTCCACCATATTCCACCTCGGTCATATCGTCGCGGAGTTTAGGCGAAGCCTTGCGCCGGTAGAACATCATCATCATCACCACGCCCGTCGTCTTGTGGAACTCATCCCGAAGCTTTGCTGGATCGAAGCCCGGGATCGTCATCGAGCTGAGCGTGTGCTGAACTCGGAGGTGCCGTGACGTTCGGTACTTGGATCGGTCGGATTGTGAAGACGCGTCGACTACATCAACAGCGTTGTGATAACGCTTCGCTTCACGGTCTCACGAGTGCGTGGGACGAACACTCTCCCCTCTCGTTGCTATGCCATCAACATGATCTTGCATGTGCGTAGGAATTTTTTTGAAATTACTACGTTCCCCAACAGTGGCATCCGAGCCTAGGTTTTATGCGTTGATGTTATATGCACGAGTAGAACACAAGTGAGTTGTGGGCGATACAAGTCATACTGCTTACCAGCATGTCATACTTTGGTTGGCGGTATTGTGAGATGAAGCGGCCGGACCGACATTACGCCAGACGCTTACGCGAGACTGGTTTCACCGTTCTACGAGCACTCGTGCTTAAAGGTGGCTGGCGGGTGTCTGTCTCTCTCACTTTAGCTGAATCGAGTGTGGCTACGCCGGTCCTTGCGAAGGTTAAAACAGCACCAACTTGACGAACTATCGTTGTGGTTTTTGATGCGTAGGTAAGAACGGTTCTTGCTCAGCCCGTAGCAGCCACGTAAAATTTGCAACAACAAAGTAGAGGACGTCTAACTTGTTTTTGCAGGGCATGTTGTGATGTGATATGGTCAAGGCGTGATGCTATATTTTATTGTATGAGATGATCATGTTTTGTAACCGAAGTTATCGGCAACTGGCAGGAGCCATATGGTTGTCGCTTTATTGTATGAAATGCAAAAGCCCTGTAATTGCTTTACTTTATCACTAAGCGGTAGCGATAGTCGTAGAAGAAATAGATGGCGTAACGACAACGATGCTATGATGGAGATCAAGGTGTCGCGCCGGTGACGATGGTGATCATGACGGTTCTTCGAAGATGGAGATCACAAGCACAAGATGATGATGGCCATATCACATCACTTATATTGATTGCATGTGATGTTTATCCTTTATGCATCTTATCTTGCTTTGATTGACGGTAGCATTTTAAGATGATCTCTCACTAATAATCAAGAAGTGTTCTCCCCGAGTATGCACCGTTGCGAAAGTTCTTCGTCTTTGAGACACCACGTGATGATCGGGTGTGATAGGCTCTACGTTCAAATACAACGGGTGCAAAACAGTTGCACACGCGAATACTCAGGTCATACTTGACGAGCCTAGCATATACAGATATGGCCTCGGAACACGGAGACCGAAGGTCGGCGTTAATCATATAGTAGATATGATCAACATAGTGATGTTCACCATTGAAACTACTCCATCTCACGTGATGATCGGACAAGGTTTAGTTGATTTGGATCACGTGATCACTTAGATGACTAGAGAGATGTCTGTCTAAGTGGGAGTTCTTAAGTAATATGATTAATTGAACTTTAATTTATCATGAAACTTAGTACCTTATAGTATTTTGCTTGTCTATGTTTGTTTGTAGATAGATGGCTCGTGCTGTTGTTTCGTTGAATTTTAATGCGTTCCTTGAGAAAGCAAAGTTGAAAGATGATGGTAGCAATTACACGGACTGGGTCCGTAACCTGAGGATTATCCTCATTGCTGCACAGAAAAGTTCCGTCCTGGAAGCACCGCTGGGTGCGAACTGCTGGCTGATGTAACCGGCGGCGTTAAGAACGTCTGGCAGAGCAAAGCTGATGACTACTCGATAGTTCAGTGTGCCATGCTTTACGGCTTAGAACCGGGTCTTCAGCGACGTTTGAACGTCATGGAACATATGAGATGTTCCAGGAGTTGAAGTTAATATTTCAAGCAAATGCCCGGATTGAGAGATATGAAGTCTCCAATAAGTTCTACACCTGCAAGATGGAGGAGAATAGTTCTGTCAGTGAACACATACTCAAAATGTCTGGGTATAATAATCACTTGATTCAACTGGGAGTTAATCTTCCTGATGATAGTGTCATTGACAGAATTCTTCAATCACTGCCACCAAGCTACAAGAGCTTTATGATGAACTATAATATGCAAGGGATGAACAAGACTATTCCCGAGCTCTTTGCAATGCTAAAAGCCGCGGAGGTAGAAATCAAGAAGGCGCATCAAGTGTTGATGGTTAACAAGACCACCAGTTTCAAGAAAAAGGGCAAAGGGAAGAAGAAGGGGGACTTCAAAAAGAACAGCAAGAAAGTTGCTGCTCAAGAGAAGAAACCCAAGTCTGAACCTAAGACTAAAACTGAGTGCTTCTACTGCAAGCAGACTGGACACTGGAAGCGGAACTGCCCCAACTATTTGGCGGATAAGAAGGATGGCAAAGTGAACAAAGGTATATGTGATATACATGTTATTGATGTGTACCTTACTAATGCTCGCAGTAGCACCTGGGTATTTGATACTGGTTATGTTGCTAATATTTGCAACTCGAAACAAGGACTACGGATTAGCGAAGATTGGCTAAGGGCGAGGTGACGATCTTGGCGTGGGCAATGGTTCCAAAGTCGATGTGATCGCGGTCGGCACGCTACCTCTACATCTACCATCGGGATTAGTTTTAGACCTAAATAATTGTTATTTGGTGCCAGCGTTGAGCATGAACATTATATCTGGATCTTGTTTGATGCGAGACGGTTATTCATTTAAATCAGAAAATAATGGTTGTTCTATTTATATGAGTAATATCTTTTATGGTCATGCACCCTTGAAGAGTGGTCTATTTTTATTGAATCTCGATAGTAGTGATACACATATTCATAGTGTTGAAACCAAAAGATGCAGAGTTGATAACGATAGTGCAACTTATTTGTGGCACTGCCGTTTAGGTCATATCGGTGTAAAGCGCATGAAGAAACTCCATACTGATGGGCTTTTGGAATCACTTGATTATGAATCACTTGGTACTTGCGAACCGTGCCTCATGGGCAAGATGACTAAAACGCCGTTCTCCGGAACTATGGAGCGAGCAACTGATTTGTTGGAAATCATACATACCGATGTTTGTGGTCCAATGAATGTTGAGGCTCATGGAGGGTATCGTTATTTTCTCACCTTCACAGATGATTTGAGCAGATATGGGTATATCTACTTGATGAAACACAAGTCTGAAACATTTGAAAAGTTCAAAGAATTTCAGAGTGAAGTGGAAAATCATCGTAACAAAAAAATAAAATTTCTACGATCTGATCGTGGAGGAGAATATTTGAGTTACGAGTTTGGCTTACACTTGAAACAATGCGGAATAGTTTCGCAACTCACGTCACCCGGAACACCACAACGAAATGGTGTGTCCGAATGTCGTAATCGTACTTTACTAGATATGGTGCGATCTATGATGTCTCTTACTGATTTACCGCTATCGTTTTGGGGTTATGCTTTAGAGACGGCCGCCTTCACGTTAAATAGGGCACGATCAAAATCCGTTAAGACGACGCCTTATGAACTGTGGTTTGGCAAGAAACCAAAGTTGTCGCTTTCTTAAAGTTTGGGGCTGCGATGCTTATGTGAAGAAACTTCAACCAGATAAGCTCGAACCCAAATCGGAGAAATGTGTCTTCATAGGATACCCAAAAGAGACTATTGGGTACACCTTCTATCACCGATCTGAGGGCAAGATTTTCGTTGCTAAAATCGGATCCTTTCTAGAGAAGGAGTTTCTCTCGAAAGAAGTGAGTGGGAGGAAAGTAGAACTTGATGAGATAACTGTATCTACTCCCTTATTGGAAAGTAGTTCATCACAAGAACCGGTTCCTGTGACGACTACAACAATTAGTGAGGAAGCTAATGATATTGATCATGAAACTTCAGATCAAGTTTCTACTGAACCTCGTAGGTCTACCAGAGTAAGATCCACACCAGAGTGGTACGGTAATCCTATTCTGGAAGCCATGTTACTTTACCATGATGAACCTACGAACTATGAGGAAGCGATGATGAGCCCAGATTCCGCAAAATGGCTAGAGGCTATGAAATCTGAGATCGGATCCATGTATGAAAACAAAGTATGGACTTTGGTTGACTTGCCCGATGATCGGCAAGCCATTGAGAATAAATGGATTTTTAAGAAGAAGACTGACGCTGATGGTAATATAACTGTCTATAAAGCTCGACTTGTTGCGAAAGGTTTTCGACAAGTTCAAGGAGTTGACTACGATGAGACTTTCTCACCAGAAGCGATGCTTAAGTCTGTCGAATCATGTTAGCTATTGCTGCATTTCATGATTATGAAATTTGGCAAATGGATGTCAAAACTGCATTCCTGAATGGATTTCTGGAAGAAGAGTTGTATATGATGCAGCCAGAAGGTTTTCTTGATCCAAAAGGTGCTAACAAAGTATGCAAGCTCCAGTGATCCATTTATGGACTGGTGCAAGCATCTCGGAGTTGGAATAAACGTTTTGATAGTGTAATCAAAGCATATGGTTTTATATAGACTTTTGGAGAAGCATGTATTTCCAAGAAAGTGAGTGGGAGCTCTGTAGCATTTCTGATATTATATGTAGATGACATATTATTAATTGGAAATGATATAGAATTTCTGGATAGCATAAAGGGATACTTGAATAAAAGTTTTTCAATGAAAGACCTCGGTGAAGCTGCTTACATATTGGGCATCAAAATCTATAGAGATAGATCAAGACGCTTAATAGGACTTTCACAAAGCACATACCTTGACAAAATTTTGAAGAAGTTCAAAATGGATCATGCAAAGAAAGGGTTCATGACCGTGCTACAATGTGTGAAGTTGATTCAAACTCAATGCCCGACCACACAATGAAGATAGAGAAAATGAAAGATGGTCCCTATGCTTCAGCCATAGGCTCTATCATGTATGCAATGCTGTGTACCAGACCTGACGTATCCTTAGCAATAAGCTTGGCAGGAAGGTACCAAAGTAATCCAGGAGTGGATCACTGGACAGCGGTCAAGAACATCCTGAAATACCTGAAAAGGACTAAGGATATGTTTCTCATATATGGAGGTGACAACGAGCTGGTCGTAAATGGTTACGTCGATGCAAGCTTTGACACTGATCCGGACGATTCTAAATCTCAAACCGGATACGTGTTTTTATTAAACGGTGGAGCTGTAAGTTGGTGCAGTTCTAAAAAAAGCGTCGTGGCGGGATCTACATGTGAAGCGGAGTACATAGCTGCTTCGGAAGCAGCAAATGAAGGAGTCTGGATGAAGGAGTTCATTTCCGATCTAGGTGTCATACCTAGTGCATCGGGACCAATGAAAATCTTCTGACAATACATGGTGCAATTGCCTTGGCAAAGGAATCCAGATTTCACAAGAGGACCAAGCACATCAAGAGACGCTTCAATTCCATTCGGGACCAAGTCCAAGTGGGAGACATAGAGATTTGCAAGATACATACGGATCTGAATGTTGCAGACCCGTTGACTAATCCACTCTCACGAGCAAAACATGATCAGCACCAAGACTCCATGGGTGTTAGAATCATTACTATGTAATCTAGATTATTGACTCTAGTGCAAGTGGGAGACTGAAGGAAATATGCCCTAGAGGCAATAATAAAGTTATTATTTATTTCCTCATATCATGATAAATATTTATTATTCATGCTAGAATTGTATTAACCGGAAACATGATACATGTGTGAATACATAGACAAACATATAGTCACTAGTATGGCTCTACTTGACTAGCTCATTAGTCAAAGATGGTTATGTTTCCTAACCATAGACATGTGTTGTCATTTGATTAATGGGATCACATCATTAGGAGAATGATGTGATTGACATGACCCATTCCGTTAGCCTAGCACTTGATCGCTTAGTATATTGCTATTGCTTTCTTCATGACTTATACATGTTCCTGTAACTATGAGAATTATGCAACTCCGTTCTTTGGAGGAACACTTTGGGTACTACCAAACGTCACAACATAACTGGGTGATTATAAAGGAGTACTACAGGTGTCTCCGAAGGTACATGTTGAGTTGGCGTATTTCGAGATTAGGTTTTGTCACTCCGATTGTTGGAGAGGTATCTCTGGGCCCTCTCGGTAATGCACATCATTATAAGCCTTGCAAGCAATGTGACCAAATGAGTTGGTTACGGGATGATGCATTACGGAACGAGTAAAGATACTTGCGGTAGCGAGATTGAACTAGGTATTGGATACCGACGATCAAATCTCGGGCAAGTAACATACCGATGACAAAGGGAACAACGTATGTTGTTATGCGGTTTGACCGATAAAGATCTTCGTAGAATATGTAGGAACCAATATGGGCATCCAAGTTCCACTATTGGTTATTGACCGAGAATAGTTCTAGGTCATGTCTACATAGTTCTCGAACCCGTAGGGTCCGCACGCTTAACATTACGATGACAGTTTTATTATGAGTTTATAAGTTTTGATGTACCGAAGTTTGTTCGGAGTTCCGGATGTGATCACGGACATGACGAGGAGTCTCTAAATGGTCGAGACATAAAGATTGATATATTGGAAGCCTATGTTTGGACATCGGAAAGGTTCCGGGTGAAATCGGGATTTTACCGGAACACCGGGGGGATACCGGAACCCTCCCGGGGGTTAATGGGCCTTAGTGGGACATGAGGGAGAAGAGAAGGGCCGGCCAGGGCAGGCCGCACGCCCCCTCTCCCCCTAGTCCGAATAGGACAAGGAAGGGGGGGCGGCGCCCCCCTTTCCTCTTTCCCCTCCCCCCTTTCCTTCTCCACCAAGGCAAGAGGGGGGAGTCCTACTCCCGGTGGGAGTAGGACTCCTCCAGCGCACCCCTAGGGGCGGCCGCACCTCCCCTCCCTCCTTTATATCACGGGCGGGGGCACCCCATAGACACACAAGTTGATCTACGGATCGTTCCTTAGCCGTGTGCGGTGCCCCCCTCCACCATATTCCACCTCGGTCATATCGTCGCGGAGTTTAGGCGAAACCCTGCGCCGGTAGAACATCATCATCGTCACCACGCCGTCGTGCTGACGGAACTCATCCCCGAAGCTTTGCTGGATCGAAGCCCGGGGATCGTCATCGAGCTGAACGTGTGCTGAACTCGGAGGTGCCGTACGTTCGGTACTTGGATTGGTCGGATCGTGAAGACGTACGACTACATCAACCGCGTTGTCATAACCCGCTTATGGTCTACGAGGATACATGGACGAACACTCTCCCCTCTCGTTGCTATGCCATCAACATGATCTTGCATGTGCGTAGGAAAATTTTTGAAATTACTACGTTCCCCAACATATAATGCTATAAGTTCGGGGTGCCGCACTTGTGAAAGTGTTCGGACTTATCACACCATAATTTGGGGAACTTATGTCCTCAGTGTATTTGGCCGCATTAAAGCGTACGGGTGCAACATGTCACAAGCGAACTTATAAAAAGGAATGCAATGATAGGCAAAAAGTGATGCGTTTTTTATTCAAAAGATACTGCAATAAAGGCAGAATGATACAAGTAGTGCGATAAGCAAGGGGTGGGACTATTTAACATGTCCCCCTCCAGGGGTAGGCTGCGGAATGGTATGTAAAACAGGTATAATGCTCGTAATGGAGACCACCTGGATACTCGTCGTAGCTTTTCTGCTTCCCTGGCTGTTGCCTCGTTAGTTCGGCAGATCCACTGCCGGACAGGGCTTCTGAAAAACGGAGTCCTGAGAATAAGAAAAAAAGAATGACCAATTCGGGAGACCCTAGTATGGTTGATCCGCACTCTGGGCATGCCGTGGTCGTGCCCCGCTATGCCATGGTATCTCTAGAGCTTAAAGATGTACGCGTGGCACTGATCTCGCGATGTCGTGAGGGCTGGGGTTGGGGTCGCATTGCTACGCGTGCTCGGAACATGCCAGGTGGTCCTGTTGTAGGTTACTCCGGGCGCGCTTGACGGTGTCCGGTCGCTTAACGGCCGGACTCGAGAATTGCCTTAAGAGGCTGCTCTGCACTTCCGCCGCGAGAGCCGCTGTATGCTCCTCTGTGCGGAGGGAGCGTTCAGTGTTTACATTCATGCCACAATAAAGAAAATTACATTGAGAATTATGCTAGGTAGCATTCCACATCAAAAATTCTGTTTTTATCATTTATCTACTCGAGGACGAACAGGAATTAAGCTTGGGGATGATTGATACGTCTCCAACGTATCTATAATTTTTGATTGTTCCATGCTATTATATTACCCGTTTTGGATGTTTATGGGCTTTACTTTACACTTTTATATCATTTTTGGGACTAACCTACTAACCGGAGTCCCAGCCCGAATTGCTGTTTTTTTCCTATTTCAGTGTTTCGAAGAAAAGGAATATCAAAAGGAGTCCAAACGGAATGAAACCTTCGGGAGCGATCTTTTTGGAACAAACGTGATCCAGGGGACTTGGAGTGGACGTCAAGCAACAGAGGAGGCGGCCACGAGGGTGCCCGGCGCGCCCCCTACAGGTGGGCGCGCCCCCCACCCTCGCGGGCCCCTTGAGCGTTGTCAGTGTCAAAACCGGCGGATATCGGGTAGGGGGTCCCGAACTGTGCGTCTAGGCGGATGGTAACAGGAGACAAGGGACACGATGTTTTTACCCAGGTTCGGGCCCTCTCGATGGAGGTAAAACCCTACTCCTGCTTGCTTAATATTGCTGATATGTGTAGTACAAGAGTAGATCTACCACGAGATCAAGGAGGCTAAACCCTAGAAGCTAGCCTATGGTATGATTGTTGTGTGTCCTACGGACTAAAACCCTCCGGTTTATATAGACACCGGAGAGGGCTAGGGTTACACGGTCGGTTCTGGTGGTAGGAGATCTACATATCCAGACGCCAAGCTTGCCTTCCACGCCAAGGAAAGTCCCACCCTATTACGTGACGAAGTCTTCAATCTTGTATCTTCATAGTCTTGGAGTCCAGCCAATAATGATAGTTCGGCTATCCTGACACCCCTAGTCCAGACTCCTCAAGAGCTCCTGAACCAGGCTTCAATGACGACGAGTCCGGCGCGCATATTGTCTTCGGCATTGCAAGGCGGGTTCCTCCTCCGAGTAATTCATAGAAGATTTTGAACACCAGGATAGTGTCCGGCTCTGCAAAATAAATTCCACATACCACCGTAGAGAGAATAATATTTACACAGGTTCAATCTGCTGACGTATTTCGTGGCACGACATCATGCCACGGCCAAGCCTTTATTCAATTATTTTATTGCTCCACCTTAGCGCGTTTAGCGAAGCGGTTTCCTTGGCTCGTGTTGTCAAAGCAGAGATCGTGTCCCCTTATTCCGGGATTCTCATCAATACGGACGTGGGTAACCCAACCGCGCCATTGATTGCGGCGCTTGGGAGATAAGCGAGTTTTACTGGGCCGGTGGGGACGCATAGTTTCGTCCGCTCATATATAGGGGATAAGGATCCACCTTTTCACCTACACCTTCTTCCTTCTTTGCTTATCCATCTCCGCGCACTCGAGCTCTAGTGCCCAAGTCCGCACATCTCACCTCAACCTTCTCCCACCATGTCCGGAGCGGGAGGCAAGTGGATGGCCTCCTCCGTCACGGAGAGGCACATCAAGAAGCTGCGCAAGGCCGGATATTTGTCCAGCGATATCGCGCACCGGCTCCCCGACGAGGGGCCGCTCGTCCCCACCCCCGGGCCCCATGAGAGGGTGGTATTCCTTCCCCATTTCCTCCGTGGACTGGGCTTCCCACTCCACCCCTTTGTCTGGGGGCTCATGTTCTACTACGGCCTGGATTTCCATGATCTGGCCCCGAATTTTATCCTCAACATCTCGGCGTTTATCGTCGTGTGCGAGGCCTTCCTCTGCATCCAGCCCAACTTTGGCTTATGGCTAAAGACCTTCAATGTCAAGCCGAAGGTAGTGGGCGGCAGCCAAGCGGAGTGTGGAGGCGCCATGGTGGGTAAGATGCCCAACGTCACCTGGCTCGAGGGCGCCTTCGTGGAAACCATCAAAGGGTGGCAATCGGGGGGGTTCTACATCACCGAACCGCGTGACCCTGAATGGGCAGCGGCCCCCAAATTCAGATCTGGCATCCCCACGTGGCTCACCTCCTAGAAAGAGAAGGGCTTGTTGTGGGGCGATTCGTAGTAGCTGACCGTACTCCAATCCTGTCTCCAAACCCTGGTGAACAAGAAGCTCAAGCTTGTCAACGTGGTCCAGGTCATGCTCATCCGCCGGATTCTCCCGTGCCAACAGTGGGACTTCAACCTGTGGGAGTTCGATCCGGCGCAGCACCAGACCTTGAGCAGGCTCTTCGACACTACGTACAAAGAGGCCTGGAGGGTGTTGTTCAAGGGCGCCGAGGCACCCGCATCCGCTACCGAAGATCGCGGATTCAGCTCGCAGCGTCCGGCTGGCGAGGTAAGCTATATTATCCTTTATGGGACACTTGCTTACCATAGTTTGACTCTATGTGGGATCTAAACTCCCAATACCTTTAACAGGCACGGCAAAAGGACGTCCGGACAGGTTAAGCTGTCGGCGCCTTCCGAAGACCCAGCGGATGCCCGTTTGTGAGGCTGCTGGTCCCGGCGCCTACGTGGTGCCGAGAAGAGGGCCAAGAAGAAGGCCACGGGAACTCGGAGGAGTTCCCGGCGCCCAGTGTTATCGGACTCATCGTCCGATGACTCGAGGTGGACTCCTCCCACGAGGACGAGGAGGAGAAGAAAGAGGCCTCTCGCCCGGTGAAGGAGAGAAGAAAGGAAGGCTTCCCCAACGAGGGAGGCCGAAGGGTCCAAGAAGGAAGGACCCTTCCTTCGGATCAGCCCGCCAACGCCGCGACGGCGAGGAGGAGTGGCCTTGGCAGGAGGAGTGTCCAAGCCCATGGCGAGATCGTAAGTGTCCTGGATCCCAAAATAACTTATGTTTTTCCTTTCACCGCATAGTGTCTCATCGATGCGAATACGACCATACAGCCCGCCCATGGGACGATCTTCCCGCTTCGTCGAGGGGGTCGCTGGGGTCGTCGGATGTGAACAACGCTTCACTTCCGACGGCCTCCTCCCCTCGTGACGCTGACGATGCCGAGGTGGGGTCCCAGAGGGGGACCGGCCAGGAGGAGGGGGAGGCCCCGGAGGTGCCGCAGGGTGACCTCCCGTATTTCGGGCCGGACTCCGCGTCGGAACCTTCGGTGGTTCCGGAGTCCGGCGGGCGGCCCCTTCGTAAGAAGGGTGAGACGGCGACGCCGGTGACCTCCGTCCAACCGAAGGCGCCGGATAACTTGCTGTAGGCGCTCAACGGCGCTTCCATTGAAGAGGAACACCGCACTGTTATGAGTGCGGTGATTCAGAAAGTTCAGTCCGCCAAGAGCGGGCTGACCGAAGCCTGCACCAGCCTTCTAACAGGCTTTGAGGTAAGGGTTTCAAGATATGTAAAAATAGTACCGCATAGACAATAGCCACTGATGCTCGGTTCGGTGTTCGGAAAGAAAAGCTGAACGGAGGATCTAAAAAGATATACGCAGGAGTCTAACACAAATATGTCAATATGGGGATGCACGAGGCTGCATCGCTGACCTCACCGACCGATCATGCGGAGGTCCGTGCTTTGAAGGAAAGTCTCGAGTGGTCCGAGAGCGAGCTCGGCCGTGCCAAGAAGCAGCTCGAGGACAAGGAAGGTAAGTAGCACCTTATTAAAGTTGTACCTTATAAAAAAGGATTTGGTCGCAAAAAATGACAGGGATAACGTGGGTATTGCAGGGGCCACAAACGAGGTGGCGACCCTGAAGGAGGCGGTGTCCGCGGCCGAGCACAATGCGGCCACGGAACGCATAGAGCGAGAGAAGCAGGAGGCGCAGGTGGCGGAGGTGCGGCAAGAGCTCCAGGCTCTCGTGGAAAAACACGAGAATTTGGAGCGTGACTCGAAGACTCGAGTGTCCGAGCTTGCGTCCGCTCTTGAGAGTGCCAAAGCCACTAAGGCTGAAGCCCAAAAGGCCCTCCAGGAACTCGAGGCGGTGAAGAAGATAGCGGCGGGTAAGGCATTCTTCATGCAAAGCAAGCATGTAAAAGTGAATTACCTGTTACTTACCCGAATTCGGAGCTCTCCAGGAGCGTTCGCAGATCTGCCCCGCAGCGTGTCCGATGCTGCCACATTCTACAGAGCCGAGGAGGGGAGCTCGACGGAGAAGGTGTTCTGGTCTCAGTATGCTAAGGCCGAACATCCGGTGCCCCTGAGCGACCAGCTGAAGCAGCTAGTCGAGCTCCACAAGGTGGCCGAACAGGCCATGAAGGGCCTCATAGTTCGGCTATGGCCTAAGGAAGCCATGCACAGGAGCTACTTGATGCAGTGCGGCGGCTGGTGGACGCCTGTCCATGGGTTGATGTCATCAAGCACTCCGCCTATATTGAAGGTGCCCGTCGGGCCCTTGCCCGCGCTAAGGTGCACTGGGGCAAGATGGACGCCGAGAAGCTTGAGACGGACGCGCCACTGCCGGGCAAGGAGTATCGCACGCCCGAGATGTATTACAAGGGTGTCCTGAAGGGTGCCCGCATTATTGCGGGTGAGTGCTGCAAAGATATAATCTTTGATTAGACTCGCGTTTTGTTATCCTGTCGCTGAAAACTTTGTTCATATGCGCTAAGCAACGCTTGTTAATTTAAAATATTACCTTCTGTGAGGACGTTTATTAAATCTGAGAGATGGCAAGTCATTGGCTTCAGCCCCCTTGCCATGAGTGCTGGGGTGTTCGGGATAAACTTGAGCGCTCTTGTTCCCATTTTTGGGTCCTTCTTGGGAGGCGCTCAACACAACGAACGAGACAACCGGACTTATAATGCTTGAACACTCTCACTTAGCCATAGAATTCTATAATTTTAAATTTCGGCGAAGCCCCTAGTATTCGTAAGGTCAATTGGGCGCTATCCACGCATTGGACGGACACAGCGGCTCCTCGCTCTAAGCGGCATAAGTCTTTAGGAGCTCAAGAGACCTCTCGAACAGCGACCAGCTCTCGCCTTATCATGACGGTCAGTTTTAGCTTTCTCCGAGGTGCTCAACCCAGCTCAAGCTGGGCACAATTGCAGTGGTTCTCCCAAATACTACCTTAGCCGATATAACGGAACATAAGGTACCAAAACCTGGTAATGGTACCAAAGAAGGACAAATCCAGGCGCCTATGTGTCGATTTTAAGGACCTCAACAAACCTGGTAACACTCTTGCAGCTCCTGAGACAATTGGGTATTCTTCTTTGTAAGATCCTACAGTTCAAATGATCCTTAAATCAGTTAATATAACTACTTTAAGTCTCGGGGGCTACTGGCATATACAACTATTAAAATCTCTTACCCGTGTGTCTTTCACATACTGCTCCGTGGCTCTGGTCAAACCATCTTGAGCGGCACGGAGGTGCGTGTCCCCCGCGTTAAAGGCATTCAACGCCTCAGGGGAGAAGCACGCGTCACGAAAAACTGTCCGGCGGCGCCTGTGGTTCATAGCGCTCTCCACCTCGAGACTTGGTGGCGGACGATACCGCCGGCATCCTCCATTGGAGGAGTATCCGGCTCGCGCCTTGCGCTCGCCTCCCCCTCCAGACCAGGTGTTGCAGCTTGGCTGGTAGAGGCTGGGTTGGCAACCTCTACGCCCGCAGTCCGGCGGGCGCTTTTTCTCCTACAAAAATTATGAGCACTCAAACGCTTCCTAGGAACGTTGCTCTAAATAACGAACCGTGAGCTATACCTTTGCGGTGACGTTTCAATCAGCACCGCGCTCCTCTTCCGCCTGCTGGGCTGGACTGACCCTTGTTGGTCAGCCGCCGCAGGTTCGGCTTCCTGCCTTGAAGGCACCGCCTGCAAGACACCGTTGTGTCTGATTGGTCAGAAATGCGCGAGGATGGAGTAATGGTGTTAGGAATTCGCTCATAAGTACCTGGGAAGCCGGTGACAAGCCGGGGTAGTCGGCCGTAATGGCGACTAGAGCGTTGTCCATGCTGAGTTGGTGGAACACCCCGTCAATTAGCTCCACCTTTATATCTGGATCCTCTTCGGAGGTCGGATCAAGGGATCTTCCCGGATCCTCGGGTTGTGGAGCCGGACTGTGAATGTCCTCCACATCCCGGCGCAGTTCCTGCGTCAAAATCACAGAGTAAGGCACTCGGCTTTGAAAGCACGGGTCGGATGAATAAACGTCCGCTTACCCAGCTCCGAGGGTTATTCATGGAGAACCCATTCAATGGGCTCGTACGGAGGAAGTCCTCCTTCTCCCCCTTGTACAGGCCGGACAGAATCTTCACCAGATCCTCGGCCGATCCCGGCCACTTACGGCCGCGGACGGGTGGCATCGTCCTCCCGTTGAAATCCCACATGGGGTGGCCCTGTATTGCAGCGGCTGCACCGCATAATAATGCACGTGGCCATGACTCCGATCATGGTCAATCCGAATGGGCCAGCAACCTTATCCGCCCATCAAATAATGGACGCTCTTGTCTTCCTCCGGTGAGGGCTCATGGCGCCAACTTAGGTGTTTCTTCCGAGGAGCATTGCTAAACTCGTGGAGGCCGATCTGAACTGGGTCCGCGGTGGAGCCGTCTTCTATATAAAACCATTCCGAAGGCCAGTCTTTAGACGCCTTCTTAGGGGTTCCAGATAGATATCCGGTCCCGGCGATGCGCCATATTTCGGCACCGCCCACTTGATATATTGACCCCTCGTGAGAACGGGGTACGAGGCAGAATAGCCTCTTCCACAGCGCAAAATGGGGCTCGATGCCCAGGAATAGCTCGCAAAGAGCTACCAAACCCGCGATATGTAGAATAGAAGCGGGCGTTAGGTGATGGAGCTGGAGTCCATAGAACTCCAGGAGCCCGCGGAGGAACGGATGTACAGGAAATCCAAGCCCCCTTATTAGATAAGGGATGAAGCATACCCGCTCCCCTTTAGAGGGACTAGGGGTGGCCTCCACTTGCTTCCCACCTTTGTAGGTGGCCAGCCCGGCTCGAACCGGAACCATAAAGGCCGGAGGAAGATATCCCTCCGCTTGGAGCATCACTAGCTCGCTGTGCGGAACAGAACATCTCCTCCAATCTCCTGGCGAAGTACTGGGAGCGCGAGAAGAGGAGCCGCGTCGACGGTCCATGATGGAATGGATTTTTGGTCAGAAACGCTCCGATGAGTACTCATGGAGGAAGATGGTGTGATTTGATCTGGATTCCTGCCTCTCTTATAGGCAGGTTATTTGCGCAGCTAGGGGGTAAAACATAAAAGATACCCTGGCTTTTCGCATTCGTGCAACGCGTGGAAGAAGGCCATTATTGGGCGTGGAAGCCAAGAAGCGCGACATTGATAAGGAAGTCGGACACTGTTCGGCAGGTACATGAAACTTAAAGGAGAACCCGCCTTGCAACGCCGAAGACTACATACGTGCTGGACTTACCGTCATTGAAGCCTGGTTCGGGGGCTACTGAGGGAGTCCTGGACTAGGGGGTGTCCGGACAGCCGGACTATCATCATCGACCGGACTCCAAGACTATGAAGATACAAGATTGAAGACTTCTCCCCGTGTCCGGATGGGACTTTCCTTGGCGTGGAAGGCAAGCTTGGCGATACGGATATGTAGATCTCCTACCATTGTAACCGACTCTATGTAACCCTAGCCCTCTCCGTGTCTATATAAACCGGATGGCTTTAGTCCCTAGGACACAACAACCATTACAACAATCATACCATAGGCTAGCTTCTAGGGTTTAGCCTCCTTGATCTCGTGGTAGATCTACTCTTGTAATACCCACATTATCAATATCAATCAAGCAGGACGTAGGGTTTTACCTCCATCAAGAGGGCCCGAACCTGGGTAAAACATCGTGTCCCTTGTCTCCTGTTACCATCCGCCTAGACGCACAGTTCGGGACCCCCTACCCGAGATCCGCCGGTTTGACACCGACACCGGGCAAACCCAACTATTGACCCAAGACATGATTCGGAGCCGATGCATATAATGAAGGAAATATGCCCTAGAGGCAATAATAAAGTTATTATTTATTTCCTCATATCATGATAAATGTTTATTATTCATGCTAGAATTGTATTAACCGGAAACATGATACATGTATGAATACATAGACAAACATATAGTCACTAGTATGCCTCTACTTGACTAGCTCATTAGTCAAAGATGGTTATGTTTCCTAACCATAGACATGTGTTGTCATTTGATTAATGGGATCACATCATTAGGAGAATGATGTGATTGACATGACCCATTCCGTTAGCCTAGCACTTGATCGCTTAGTATATTGCTATTGCTTTCTTCATGACTTATACATGTTCCTGTAACTATGAGAATTATGCAACTCCGCTTACCGGAGGAACACTTTGGGTACTACCAAACGTCACAACGTAATCGGGTGATTATAAAGGAGTACTACAGGTGTCTCCGAAGGTACATGTTGAGTTGGCGTATTTCAAGATTAGGTTTTGTCACTCCGATTGTCAGAGAGGTATCTCTGGGCCCTCTCGGTAATGCACATCAATATAAGCCTTGCAAGCAATGTGACCAAATGAGTTGGTTACGGGATGATGCATTACGGAACGAGTAAAGAGACTTGCCGGTAACGAGATTGAACTAGGTATTGGATACCGACGATCAAATCTCGGGCAAGTAACATACCGATGACAAAGGGAACAACGTATATTGTTATGCGGTTTGACCGATAAAGATCTTCAGAGAATATGTAGGAACCAATATGGGCATCCAGGTTCCGCTATTGGTTATTGACCGAGAATAGTTCTAGGTCATGTCTACATAGTTCTCGAACCCGTAGGGTCCGCACGCTTAACGTTACGATGACAGTTTTATTATGAGTTTATAAGTTTGGATGTACCGAAGTTTGTTACGAGTTCGGATGTGATCACCGACATGACGTGGAGTCTTGAAATGGTCGAGACATAAAGATTGATATATTGGAAATCTATGTTTGGACATCGGAAAGGTTCCGGGTGAAATCGGTATTTTACCGGAACACCGGGGGGTTACCGGAACCCTCCCGGGGGTTAATGGGCCTTAGTGGGCCATGACGGAGAAGAGGAGGGCCGGCCAGGGCAGGCCGCGCGCCCCCTCCCCCCCTAGTTCGAATAGGACAAGGAAGGGGGGCGGCGCCCCCCTTTCCTCTTTCCCCTCCCCCCTTTCCTTCTCCACTACAGCAAGAGGGGAGTCCCATCACGGTGGGAGTAGGACTCCTCCAGCACACCCCTAGGGGCCGCCGCACCTCCCCCTCCCTCCTTTATATACGGGTGCGGGGGCACCCCATAGACACACAAGTTGATCTACGGATCGCTCCTTAGCCGTGTCGGTGCCCTCCTCCACCATATTCCACCTCGGTCATATCGTCATGAGTTTAGGCGAAGCCTTGCGCCGGTAGAACATCATCATCATCACCACGCCGTCGTGCTGACGGAACTCATCCCCGAAGCTTTGCTGGATCGAAGCCCCGGGATCGTCATCGAGCTGAACGTGTGCTGAACTCGGAGGTGCCGTACGTTCGGTACTTGGATCGGTCGGATCGTGAAGACGTACGACTACATCAACCGCGTTGTGATAACGCTTCGCCACGGTCTCACGAGGGTACGTGGACGAACACTCTCCCTCTCGTTGCTATGCCATCAACATGATCTTGCATGTGCGAGGAATTTTTTGAAATTACTACGTTCCCCAACAAAGGGCATCCGAGCCTAGGTTTTATGCGTAGATGTTATATGCACGAGTAGAACACAAGTGAGTTGTGGGCGATACAAGTCATACTGCTTACCAGCATGTCATACTTTGGTTCGGCGGTATTGTGAGATGAAGCGGCCCGGACCGACATTTCACCGTTACGAGCACTCGTGCTTAAAGGTGGCTGGCGGGTGTCTGTCTCTCTCACTTTAGCTGAATCGAGTGTGGCTACGCCCGGTCCTTGCGAAGGTTAAAACAGCACCAACTTGACGAACTATCGTTGTGGTTTTTGATGCGTAGGTAAGAACGGTTCTTGCTCAGCCCGTAGCAGCCACGTAAAATTTGCAACAACAAAGTAGAGGACGTCTAACTTGTTTTTGCAGGGCATGTTGTGATGTGATATGGTCAAGACGTGATGCTATATTTTATTGTATGAGATGATCATGTTTTGTAACCGAAGTTATCGGCAATCGGCAGGAGCCATATGGTTGTCGCTTATTGTATGAAATGCAAAAGCCCTGTAATTGCTTTACTTTATCACTAAGCGGTAGCGATAGTCGTAGAAGAAATAGATGGCGTAACGACAACGATGCTATGATGGAGATCAAGGTGTCGCGCCGGTGACGATGGTGATCATGACGGTTCTTCGAAGATGGAGATCACAAGCACAAGATGATGATGGCCATATCACATCACTTATATTGATTGCATGTGATGTTTATCCTTTATGCATCTTATCTTGCTTTGATTGACGGTAGCATTTTAAGATGATCTCTCACTAATAATCAAGAAGTGTTCTCCCCGAGTATGCACCGCTAGCGAAAGTTCTTCGTGCTGAGACACCACGTGATGATCGGGTGTGATAGGCTCTACGTTCAAATACAACGGGTGCAAAACAGTTGCACACGCGGAATACTCAGGTCATACTTGACGAGCCTAGCATATACAGATATGGCCTCGGAACACGGAGACCGAAAGGTCGAGCGTGAATCATATAGTAGATATGATCAACATAGTGATGTTCACCATTGAAACTACTCCATCTCACGTGATGATCGGACAAGGTTTAGTTGATTTGGATCACGTGATCACTTAGATGACTAGAGAGATGTCTGTCTAAGTGGGAGTTCTTAAGTAATATGATTAATTGAACTTTAATTTATCATGAAACTTAGTACCTTATAGTATTTTGCTTGTCTATGTTTGTTTGTAGATAGATGGCTCGTATGTTGTTTCGTTGAATTTTAATGCGTTCCTTGAGAAAGCAAAGTTGAAAGATGATGGTAGCAATTACACGGTATCGGGTCCGTAATCGAGGATTATCCTCATTGCTGCACGTAAAAGTTCCGTCCTGGAAGCACCGCTGGGTGCCAGCTCTTCTTGATGCTGGCCAGCGGCGTTAAGAACGTCTGGCGAGCAAAGCTGATGACTACTCGATAGTTCAGTGTGCCATGCTTTACGGCTTAGAACCGGGTCTTCAACGACGTTTGAACGCGTCATGGAACATATGAGATGTTCCAGAGTTGAAGTTAATATTTCAAGCAAATGCCCGGATTGAGAGATATGAAGTCTCCAATAAGTTCTACACCTGCAAGATGGAGGAGAATAGTTTTGTCAGTGAACACATACTCAAAATGTCTGGGTATAATAACCACTTGATTCAACCGGGAGTTAATCTTCACGATGATAGTGTCATTGACAGAATTCTTCAATCATCGCCACCAAGCTACAAGAGCTTTATGATGAACTATAATATGCAAGGGATGAATAAGACTATTCCCGAGCTCTTTGCAATGCTAAAAGCCGCGGAGGTAGAAATCAAGAAGGCGCATCAAGTGTTGATGGTTAACAAGACCACCAGTTTCAAGAAAAAGGGCAAAGGGAAGAAGAAGGGGGACTTCAAAAAGAACAGCAAGAAAGTTGCTGCTCAAGAGAAGAAACCCAAGTCTGAACCTAAGACTAAAACTGAGTGCTTCTACTGCAAGCAGACTGGACACTGGAAGCGGAACTGCCCCAACTATTTGGCGGATAAGAAGGATGGCAAAGTGAACAAAGGTATATGTGATATACATGTTATTGATGTGTACCTTACTAATGCTCGCAGTAGCACCTGGGTATTTGATACTGGTTATGTTGCTAATATTTGCAACTCGAAACAGGGACTACGGATTAAGCGAAGATTGGCTAAGGACGAGGTGACGATGCGCGTGGGCAATGGTTCCAAAGTCGATGTGATCGCGGTCGGCACGCTACCTCTACATCTACCATCGGGATTAGTTTTAGACCTAAATAATTGTTATTTGGTGCCAGCGTTGAGCATGAACATTATATCTGGATCTTGTTTGATGCGAGACGGTTATTCATTTAAATCAGAAAATAATGGTTGTTCTATTTATATGAGTAATATCTTTTATGGTCATGCACCCTTGAAGAGTGGTCTATTTTTATTGAATCTCGATAGTAGTGATACACATATTCATAGTGTTGAAACCAAAAGATGCAGAGTTGATAACGATAGTGCAACTTATTTGTGGTAATCGCCGTTTGGGTCATATCGATGTAAAGCGCATGAAGAAACTCCATACTTATGGGCTTTTGGAATCACTTGATTATGAATCACTTGGTACTTGCGAACCGTGCCTCATGGGCAAGATGACTAAAACGCCGTTCTCCGGAACTATGGAGCGAGCAACTGATTTGTTGGAAATCATACATACTGATGTTTGTGGTCCAATGAATGTTGAGGCTCGCGGAGGGTATCGTTATTTTCTCACCTTCACAGATGATTTGAGCAGATATGGGTATATCTACTTGATGAAACACAAGTCTGAAACATTTGAAAAGTTCAAAGAATTTCAGAGTGAAGTGGAAAATCATCGTAACAAAAAAATAAAATTTCTACGATCTGATGGTGGAGGAGAATATTTGAGTTACGAGTTTGGCTTACACTTGAAACAATGCGGAATAGTTTCGCAACTCACGTCACCCGGAACACCACAACGAAATGGTGTGTCCGAATGTCGTAATCGTACTTTACTAGATATGGTGCGATCTATGATGTCTCTTACTGATTTACCGCTATCGTTTTCGGGTTATGCTTTAGAGACGGCCGCCTTCACGTTAAATAGGGCACGATCAAAATCCGTTAAGACGACGCCTTATGAACTGTGGTTTGGCAAGAAACCAAAGTTGTCGTTTCTTAAAGTTTGGGGCTGCGATGCTTATGTGAAGAAACTTCAACCAGATAAGCTCGAACCCAAATCGGAGAAATGTGTCTTCATAGGATACCCAAAAGAGACTATTGGGTACACCTTCTATCACCGATCTGAGGGCAAGATTTTCGTTGCTAAAATCGGATCCTTTCTAGAGAAGGAGTTTCTCTCGAAAGAAGTGAGTGGGAGGAAAGTAGAACTTGATGAGATAACTGTATCTACTCCCTTATTGGAAAGTAGTTCATCACAAGAACCGGTTCCTGTGACGACTACAACAATTAGTGAGGAAGCTAATGATATTGATCATGAAACTTCAGATCAAGTTTCTACTGAACCTCGTAGGTCTACCAGAGTAAGATCCACACCAGAGTGGTACGGTAATCCTATTCTGGAAGCCATGTTACTTTACCATGATGAACCTACGAACTATGAGGAAGCGATGATGAGCCCAGATTCCGCAAAATGGCTAGAGGCTATGAAATCTGAGATCGGATCCATGTATGAAACAAAGTATGGACTTTGGTTGACTTGCCCGATGATCGGCAAGCCATTGAGAATAAATGGATTTTTAAGAAGAAGACTGACGCTGATGGTAATATAACTGTCTATAAAGCTCGACTTGTTGCGTAAAGGTTTTCGACAAGTTCAAGGAGTTGACTACGATGAGACTTTCTCACCCGTAGCGATGCTTAAGTCTGTCCGAATCATGTTAGCTATTGCTGCATTTCATGATTATGAAATTTGGCAAATGGATGTCAAAACTGCATTCCTGAATGGATTTCTGGAAGAAGAGTTGTATATGATGCAGCCAGAAGGTTTTCTTGATCCAAAAGGTGCTAACAAAGTATGCAAGCTCCAAAGTGATCCATTTATGGACTGGTGCAAGCATCTCGGAGTTGGAATAAACGCTTTGATAGTGTAATCAAAGCATATGGTTTTATATAGACTTTTGGAGAAGCATGTATTTCCAAGAAAGTGAGTGGGAGCTCAGAGCATTTCTGATATTATATGTAGATGACATATTATTAATTGGAAATGATATAGAATTTCTGGATAGCATAAAGGGATACTTGAATAAAAGTTTTTCAATGAAAGACCTCGGTGAAGCTGCTTACATATTGGGCATCAAAATCTATAGAGATAGATCAAGACGCTTAATAGGACTTTCACAAAGCACATACCTTGACAAAATTTTGAAGAAGTTCAAAATGGATCATGCAAAGAAAGGGTTCTTGCCCGTGCTACAAGGTGTGAAGTTGAGTCAAACTCAATGCCCGACCACAGCAGAAGATAGAGAGAAAATGAAAGATGGTCCCTATGCTTCAGCCATAGGCTCTATCATGTATGCAATGTCAGGTACCGGACACTGACGTATCCTTAGCAATAAGCTTGGCAGGAAGGTACCAAAGTAATCCAGAGTGGATCAACCGACAGCGGTCAAGAACATCCTGAAATACCTGAAAAGGACTAAGGATATGTTTCTCATATATGGAGGTGACAACGAGCTGGTCGTAAATGGTTACGTCGATGCAAGCTTTGACACTGATCCGGACGATTCTAAATCTCAAACCGGATACGTGTTTTTATTAAACGGTGGAGCTGTAAGTTGGTGCAGTTCTAAAAAAGCGTATGGCGGGATCTACATGTGAAGCGGAGTACATAGCTGCTTCAGAAGCAGCAAATGAAGGAGTCTGGATGAAGGAGTTCATTTCCGATCTAGGTGTCATACCTAGTGCATCGGGACCAATGAAAATCTTCTGTGACAATACTGGTGCAATTGCCTTGGCAAAGGAATCCAGATTTCACAAGAGGACCAAGCACATCAAGAGACGCTTCAATTCCATTCGGGACCAAGTCCAAGTGGGAGACATAGAGATTTGCAAGATACATACGGATCTGAATGTTGCAGACCCGTTGACTAATCCACTCTCACGAGCAAAACATGATCAGCACCAAGACTCCATGGGTGTTAGAATCATTACTATGTAATCTAGATTATTGACTCTAGTGCAAGTGGGAGACTCAAGGAAATATGCCCTAGAGGCAATAATAAAGTTATTATTTATTTCCTCATATCATGATAAATATTTATTATTCATGCTAGAATTGTATTAACCGGAAACATGATACATGTGTGAATACATAGACAAACATATAGTCACTAGTATGCCTCTACTTGACTAGCTCATTAGTCAAAGATGGTTATGTTTCCTAACCATAGACATGTGTTGTCATTTGATTAATGGGATCACATCATTAGGAGAATGATGTGATTGACATGACCCATTCCGTTAGCCTAGCACTTGATCGTTTAGTATATTGCTATTGCTTTCTTCATGACTTATACATGTTCCTGTAACTATGAGAATTATGCAACTCCCGTTTACTGGAGGAACACTTTGGGTACTACCAAACGTCACAACATAACTGGGTGATTATAAAGGAGTTCTACAGGTGTCTCCGAAGGTACATGTTGAGTTGGCGTATTTCGAGATTAGGTTTTGTCACTCCGATTGTTGGAGAGGTATCTCTGGCCCTCTCGGTAATGCACATCATTATAAGCCTTGCAAGCAATGTGACCAAATGAGTTGGTTACGGATGATGCATTACGGAACGAGTAAAGATACTTGCCGTAACGAGATTGAACTAGGTATTGGATACAAGCGATCAAATCTCGGGCAAGTAACATACCGATGACAAAGGGAACAACGATGTTGTTATGCGGTTTGACCGATAAAGATCTTCGTAGAATATGTAGGAACCAATATGGGCATCCAAGTTCCACTATTGGTTATTGACCGGGAATAGTTCTAGGTCATGTCTACATAGTTCTCGAACCCGTAGGGTCCGCACGCTTAACGTTACGATGACAGTTTTATTATGAGTTTATAAGTTTTGATGTACCGAAGTTTGTTCGAGTTCGGATGTGATCACGGACATGACGAGGAGTCTCTAAATGGTCGAGACATAAAGATTGATATATTGGAAGCCTATGTTTGGACATCGGAAAGGTTCCGTGAAATCGGGATTTTACCGAACACCGGGGATACCGGAACCCTCCCGGGGTTAATGGGCCTTAGTGGGACATGAGGGAGAAGAGAAGGGCCGGCCAGGCAGGCCGCACGCCCTCTCCCCTAGTCCGAATAGGACAAGGAAGGGGCGGCGCCCCTTCCTCTTTCCTCCCCTTTCCTTCTCCACCAAGGCAAGAGGGGAGTCCTACTCCGGTGGGAGTAGGACTCCTCCAGCGCACCCCTAGGGGCCGGCCGCACTCCCCCTCCCTCCTTTATATACGGGGCGGGGCACCCCATAGACACACAAGTTGATCTACGGATCGTTCCTTAGCCGCAGTGCGGTGCCCCCTCCACCATATTCCACCTCGGTCATATCGTCATGAGTTTAGGCGAAACCTCGCCGGTAGAACATCATCATCGTCACCACGCCGTCAGGCCGACGGAACTCATCCCCGAAGCTTTGCTGGATCGAAGCCCGGGGATCGTCATCGAGCTGAACGTGTGCTGAACTCGGAGGTGCCAGTACGTTCGGTACTTGGATTGGTCGGATCGTGAAGACGTACGACTACATCAACTGCGTTGTCATAACCCGCTTATGGTCTACGAGGATACATGGACGAACACTCTCCCCTCTCGTTGCTATGCCATCAACATGATCTTGCATGTGCGTAGGAAATTTTTTGAAATTACTACGTTCCCCAACATATAATGCTATAAGTTCGGGGTGCCGCACTTGTGAAAGTGTTCGGACTTATCACACCATAATTTGGGGAACTTATGTCCCTGGTGTATTTGGCCGTACCAAAGCGTACGGGTGCAACATGTCACAAGCGAACTTATAAAAAGGAATGCAATGATAGGCAAAAAGTGATGCATTTTTTATTCAAAAGATACTGCAATAAAGGCAGAATGATACAAGTAGTGCGATAAGCAAGGGGTGGGACTATTTAACATGTCCCCCTCCAGGGGTAGGCTGCGGAATGGTATGTAAAACAGGTATAATACTCGTAATGGAGACCACCGGATACTCGCCGTAGCTTTTACGCTTCCTGGCTGTTGCCTCGTTAGTTCGGCAGATCCACTGCCGGACAGGGCTTCTGAAAAACGGAGTCCTGAGACTAAGAAAAAAAAAGAATGACCAATTCGGTAGACCCTAGTATGGTTGATCCGCACTCTGGGCCTGCCGTGGTCGTGCCCCCCCCCCCCCTATGCCATGGTATCTCCAGAGCTTAAAGATGTACGCGTGGCACTGATCTCGCGATGTCGTGAGGGCTGGGGTTGGGGTCGCATTGCTACGCGTGCTCGGAACATGCCAGGTGGTCCTGTTGTAGGTTACTCCGGGCGCGCTTGACGGTGTCCGGTCGCTTAACGGCCGGACTCGAGAATTGCCTTAAGAGGCTGCTCTGCACTTCCGCCGCGAGAGCCGCTGTATGCTCCTCTGTGCGGAGGGAGCGTTCAGTGTTTACATTGACCGTGATGACTCCTGGAGGGCCTGGCATCTTGAGCTTGAGGTATGCGTAGTGCGGCACCGCATTGAACTTTGCAAATACGGTTCGTCCGAGCAGTGCATGATAGCCGCTGCGGAACGGGACTATGTCGAAGATTAACTCCTCGCTTTGGAAGTTATCCGGGGATCCGAAGACCACTTCAATGGTGACTGAGCCCGTAAAATTGGCCTCTACACCTTGTATGACGCCTTTGAAGGTCATTTTTGTGGGTTTAATCCTTGAGGGGTCTATGCCCATCTTGCGCACTGTATCCTGATAAAGCAGGTTCAGGCTGCTGCCGCCGTCCATCAGGACTCTAGTGAGGTGAAATCCGTCGACGATTGGGTCTAAAACCAATGCGGCGAATCCGCCGTGGCGGATACTGGTGGGGTGGTCCCTTCGATCAAAAGTGATCGGGTAGGAGGACCATGGATTGAACTTTGGGGCGACTGGCTCCATCGCGTATACGTCCCTAAGCGCACGCTTCCGCTCCCTTTTGGGTATGTGGACTGCGTATATCATGTTCACCGTCCGCACCTGTGGGGGGAATCCCTTCTGTCCTCTATTGTTAGGCGGTCGTGTCTCCTCCTCGTCGTCGCTATGCAGCCCCTTGTCATTGCCTTCGGCGATTAACTTGCCTGCCTGCTTGAACACCGAACAATCTCTGTTGGTGTGATTAGCTGGCTTTTTGGGGGTGCCGTGTATCTGGCACGAGCGATCGAGTATCCGGTCCAAATTGGACGGGCCTGGAGTAGTTCTTTTGAATGGCTTTTTTCGCTGACCGGGTTTAGAGCCTCTGAATCCGGCGTTGACTGTCGTATCTTCAGTATTATCGCCGTTAATGCGGCGTTTGTGCTTATTATGACGCCGACCTGCCATTGCTGTCTTTGGTATCCGAACTACCAGAGTTTTTGGTTAGGTTGTTACTGCGGGCTAGCCAGTTGTCTTCTCCCGCACAGAAGCGGGTCATCAGTGATGTGAGGGCTGCCATTGACTTCGGCTTTTCCTGTCCTAGGTGCCAGGCCAGCCATTCATCGCGGATGTTGTGTTTGAAGGCTGCAAGGGCCTCTGCATCCGGACGATCGACGATTTGATTTTTCTTGGTTAAGAACCGTGTCTGAATTGTCCGCCGATTCGTCTGCTGCTGAATTATGTGGCTTAGGTCATCGGCGTCTGGTGGTCGCACATATGTGCCCTGGAAGTTATCAAGGAATGCGGCTTCCGTGTCCTCCCAACACCCAATTGATTCTGGCCGGGCAAGCTGTTGAGCCAATGCCGAGCTGGTCCTTTAAGCTTGAGTGGGAGGTATTTGATGGCGTGAAGATCATCACCGCGGGCCATGTGGATATGAAGGAGATAGTCTTGATCCGCATCGCGGGGTCTGTTGTGCCATCGTAGGATTCAATGTTCACGGGTTTGAACCCTTCGGGGATTTGATGATCCATTACTTCATCTGTGAAGCATAGTGGGTGTGCGGCGCCTCTGTATTGGGCTATATCACGACGCAGCTCGAACGAGCTTTGTCTAATGTGTTCGGCCCGGCCGGGGTTGCTGTATCCGGCGCGACGGTTGTCGTCGCGTATCGTGGGGCGCCCACGCGATCCGTAGATCGATCTTGATTGTCTTTCCTTATCCTCCAATATTTCTCGCAAGTTCGGTGCATTCCCCCGTGGCTTTGTACTTTTCGAGCGATGCCAGGGTGCGGCTTTAGTGGAGGGCCTAGAGGCCTCTCTGTCGCGGCCACGAGGTGGCCGGTCCGCAGATTGTGTCTTGTTGGCGATGTAGGTTTATGTGCTTCCTCCTCTAATCGGGCAGCAACTTGCGTTTGGGGTAACTTTTGGAGGCGTTCGAAGTTCATACTCTTTGGCCGCAAGGACTTCAGTCCATCTGTCGGCTAGCAAATCTTGATCAGCTCGGCTGTTATCGCTTTTTCTTGAGGCTGCTTGCCGTTGCTATAAGCCTGCATTTGAAACGCTCTTGTTCGACGGGATCCTCAGGCACGACAAATTCGTCGTCGTCGAGGCTTGCCTCGTCTCCGGAGGGAGGCATGTAATTATCGTCCTCTACCTCTTCGTCTGCCGCTCTCTCGTGAGGGCTGGCTTCTTTGTTCTCCTGTGCTGAATCTTGCTGGAGGGGGTTGTCTTCGGCACTATCCGGGGTGTTATTATCTCCGGTGTCGGAATCTCCATTCTTGCTGTTGCGGGATTTGGAGCGGCGCCGCTGACGCCGGCGCTTAGGCTGCTTTTTGGAGGGGTCATCCTCTGCTGTTCCATCGCCATTCCCATCCTTTGGGATGTCCACCATGTATATGTCGTATGACGAGGTGGCTTTCCAGTGCCCAGTAGGCGCTGGTTCTTGGTCGTCTCCGGCATCGTCATCCATACCATCGATGTCTTCGGAGTCGAAGTCTAGCATGTCGGTTAAGTGATCGACAGTGGCTACGAAGTGGGTGGTGGGTGGGCTTTGAATTTCTTCATCGTCCGCATCCCAACCGTCCTGGCCATAATCCGGCCAAGGCTCTCCTGACAAAGAGAGACACTTTAGCGAATTCAGGATGTCTCCGAAAGGCGAGTGCTGAAAGATGTCCGTAGCGGTGAACTCCGTGATTGGCGCGCAATCGGATTCGATTGGCAGGGGCGCGGAAGGTTCGAGGTACGGAGAGGAGTCCAGTACCTTGGAGTCACAAGCTTCATGAGGGACAGGGTCGGTATTCGGCTCTATCGCCGTAGAGGTAACAGCCCCCGAGGTGGTGTCCAACCACCCATTCCGATTGGCGCCGTCTGCTCCGAACCAAGGGTCGGAGCGGACTCTTGTGCGGCCTCCAGGGCACTGTTCGGCGGCAGAGCTAAATCATGCCCATCGAGACAGTGCGGCACGCCTGGTTGTGGCTCAAATCCGTCGAAGATCAAGTCTCCGCGGATGTCGGCCGTGTAGTTCAAACTTCCGAATCTGACCTGATGGCCAGGGGCGTAGCTTTCTGTTGGAAATATGCCCTAGAGGCAATAATAAATTAGTTATTATTATATTTCCTTTTTCATGATAATCGTTTATTATCCATGCTATAATTGTATTGATAGGAAACTCAGATACATGTGTGGGTACATAGACAACACCATGTCCCTAGTAAGCCTCTAGTTGACTAGCACTACAGGTATCTCCGAAAGTGTCTGTTGGGTTGGCACGAATCGAGACTGGGATTTGTCACTCCGTGTAAACGGAGAGGTATCTCTGGGCCCACTCGGTAGGACATCATCATAATGTGCACAATGTGATCAAGGAGTTGCTCACGGGATGATGTGTTACGGAACGAGTAAAGAGACTTGCCGGTAACGAGATTGAACAAGGTATCGGTATACCGACGATCGAATCTCGGGCAAGTACAATACCGCTGGACAAAGGGAATTGAATACGGGATTGATTGAGTCCTTGACATCGTGGTTCATCCGATGAGATCATCGTGGAACATGTGGGAGCCAACATGGGTATCCAGATCCCGCTGTTGGTTATTGACTGGAGAACGCCCTCGGTCATGTCTCAGATGTCTCCCGAACCCGTAGGGTCTACACACTTAAGGTTCGATGACGCTAGGGTTATAAAGGAAGTTTGTATGTGGTTACCGAATGTTGATCGGAGTCCCGGATGAGATCCCGGACGTCACGAGGAGTTCTGGAATGGTCCGGAGGTAAAGATTTATATATGGGAAATCCTGTTTTGGTCACCGGAAAAGTTTCAGGTGATATCGGTAATGTATTGGGACCACCGGGAGGGTCCCGGGGGTCCACCAAGTGGGGCCACCTGCCCCAGAAGGCTGCGTGGGCCAAGTGTGGGAGGGGACCAGCCCCTAGGTGGGCTGGGGCGCCCCCCACCAAGGCCCAAGGCGTGGGAAGTGGAGGGAAGGGGAAACCCTAGGTCCAGATGGGCCTTAAGGCCGACCTAGTGGGCGCCTCCCCTCTCTCCCCTCTTGGCCGCCCCCCCAAATCCCATCTAGGGCTGGCCGCCACCCCTAGGGGGTCGAAACCCTAGAGGGGGCGCAGCCCCCCTCTTCCCCTATATATATTGGAGGTTTTGGAGCAGCCCAACACACGAGAACCTCTCCTCTCTTGGTGCAGCCCTGCCTCTCCTCCTCCTCCTCTCCCGTGGTGCTTGGCGAAGCCCTGCGTGATTGCCACGCTCCTCCATCACCACCACGCCGTTGTGCTGCTGTTGGATGGAGTCTTCCTCAACCTCTCCCTCTCTCCTTGCTGGATCAAGGCGTGGGAGACGTCACCGGGCTGTACGTGTGTTGAACGAGGAGGTGCCGTCCGTTCGGCACTAGGATCTCCGGTGATTTGGATCACGACGAGTACGACTCCTTCAACCCCGTTCTCATGAACGCTTACGCTTAGCGATCTACAAGGGTATGTAGATGCACTCTCCTTCCCTCATTGCTAGTTTATCCATAGATAGATCTTGGTGACACGTAGGAAAATTTTGAATTTCTGCTACGTTCCCCAACAAAGGGCATCATGAGCTAGGTCTATTGCGTAGATTCTTTGCACGAGTAGAACACAAAGTAGTTGTGGGCGTTGATTTTGTTCAATATGCTTGCCGTTACTAGTCCAATCTTGTTTCGACGGTATTGTGGGATGAAGCGGCCCGGACCGACCTTACACGTACACTTACGTGAGACAGGTTCCACCGACTGACATGCACTTGGTGCATAAGGTGGCTAGCGGGTGCCAGTTTCTCCCACTTTAGTCGGAACGGATTCGATGAAAAGGGTCCTTATGAAGGGTAAATAGCAATTGGCATATCACGTTGTGGTTTTGCGTAGGTAAGAAACGTTCTTGCTAGAAACCCATAGCAGCCACGTAAAACATGCAAACAACAATTAGAGGACGCCTAACTTGTTTTTGCAGGGTATGCTATGTGATGTGATATGGCCAAGAAGAATGTGACGAATGATATGTGATGTATGAGATTGATCATGTTCTTGTAATAGGATTCACGACTTGCATGTCGATGAGTATGACAACCGGCAGGAGCCATAGGAGTTGTCTTAATTTATTGTATGACCTGCGTGTCATTGAACAAACGCCATGTAATTACTTTACTTTATTGCTAACCGTAGCCATAGTAGTAGAAGTAATAGTTGGCGTAGACAACTTCATGAAGACACAATGATGGAGATCATGGTGTCATGCCGATTTATGATGATCATGGAGCCCCAAGATGGAGATCAATGGAGCTATATGATATTGGCCATATCATGCCACTACTATATAATTGCATGTGATGTTTATTATGTTTATGCATCTTGTTTACTTAGAACGACGGTAGTAAATAAGATGATCCCTTACAACAATTTCAAGAAGTGTTCTCCCCTAACTGTGCACTGTTGCTAAAGTTCGTCGCTTCTAAGCACCACGTGATGATCGGGTGTGATGGATTCTTACGTTCACATACAACGGGTGTAAGACAGATTTACACACGCGAAACACTTAGGGTTAACTTGACGAGCCTAGCATGTACAGACATGGCCTCGGAACACAGAGACCGAAAGGTCGAGCATGAGAGATACGATCAACATGAAGATGTTCACCGATGATGACTAGTCCGTCTCATGTGATGATCGGACACGGCCTAGTTGACTCGGATCATGTAATCACTTAGATGACCAGAGGGATGTCTATCTGAGTGGGAGTTCATAAGATGAACTTAATTATCTTGAACATAGTCAAAAGACCTTTTGCAAATTATGTCGTAAGCTCGCGCTTTAGTTCCACTGTTTAGATATGTTCCTAGAGAAAATATAGTTGAAAGTTGAAAGTAGTGATTATGCGGACAGTAGAAAGCTTATGTCCTTAATGCACCGCTCAGTGTGCTGAACCCCAAACGTCGTTTGTGGATGTTGCGAACATCGGACATACACGTTTTGATAACTACGTGATAGTTCAGTTAAATGGTTTAGAGTTGAGGCACGAAAGACGTTTTCGAAATGTCGCAGAACATATGAGATGTTTCGAGGGCTGAAATTAGGTTTTCAGGCTCGTGCCAACTTCAAGAGGTACGAGACCTCCGACGATTTTCTTAGCCTACAAACTAAGGGAGAAAAGCTCAATAGTTGAGCTTGTGCTCAGATTGTCTGAGTACAACAATCACTTGAATCGAGTGGGAGTTGATCTTCCAGATGAGATAGTGATGTTTCTCCAAAGTCATTGCCACCAAGCTGCTAGAGCTTCGTGATGAACTATAACATATCAAGGATAGAGATGATGATCCTTGAGATATTCGCGTTGTTTGACATCGTGAAAGTAAAAATCAAGAAGGAGCATCAATTGTTGATGGTTGGTGAAACCACTAGTTTCAAGAAGGGCAAGGGCAAGAAGGGACACTTCATGAAACGGCAAATCAGTTGCTGCTCCAAAGAAGAAACCCAAGGTTGAACCCAAACCCGAGACTAAGTGCTTCGCAATAAGGGGAACAGCCACTGGAGCAGAATTACCCTAGATACTTGGTAGATAAGAAGGCTGGCAAGGTCGATAGAAGTATATTGGATATACATTAAGTTATTGTGTATTTTAGTACTCCTAGTAGCACCAGGGTATTAGATACCGGTTCGGTTGCTAAGTGTTAGTAACTCGAAATAAAAGGCTACGGAATGAACGGAGACTAGCTAAAGGAGAGCTGACGATATGTGTTGGAAGTGTTTCCAATTTTGATGTGATCAAACATCGCACGCTCTCTCTACCATCAAGATTAGTATTAAACCAGAATAATTATCATTTGGTGTTTGCGTTGAGCATAGACATGATTGGATTATGTCTATCGCAATACGGTTATTCATTTAAGGAGAATAATGGTTACTCTATTTATTTGAATAATACCTTCGATGGTCTTGCACCTAAATAAATGGTTTATTGAATCTCGATCGTAGTGATACACATTTTCATGCCAAAAGTATAAGATAGTAATGATAGTACCACTTACTTGTGACACTGCCATGTAAGTCATATTGGTGTAAAACGCATGAAGAAGCTCCATGTTGATGGATCTTTGGACTCACTCGTTTTGAAAATTTTGAGACATGCGAACCATGTCTATTGGTGTGTACGCATGAAGAAGCTCCATGCAGATGGATCGTGTGGACTCACTTGATTTTGAATCACTTGAGATATGCAAAACATACCACATGGGCAAGATGACTGAAAAGCCTCGGTTTCAGTAAGATGGAACAAGATAGCAACTTGTTGGAAGTAACACATCTTGATATGTGCAGTCCAATGAGTGCTGAGGCATGCAGTGAATATCGTTATGTTCTTACTTTACAGATGATTTGAGTAGATGTTGAGTATATTTACTTGATGAAACACAAGTCTGAATTATTGAATGGTTCAAGTAATTTCAGAGTGAAGTTTAAGATCTTCGTGACAAGAGGATAGAATGTCTATGATATGATCATAGAGATGAATATCTGAGTTACGAGTTTTGGCACACAATTAAGACATTGTGCAAATTGTTTCACAATTAATACCGCTCGAACACCATAGTGTGATGGTGTGTCCGAACATCATAGTTGCACTCTATTGGATATGGTGCGTACCATGATATCTCTTATCGAATTACCACTATCGCTCATGGGTTAGGCATTAGAGACAACCGCACTCACTTTAATGGGGCACCACGTAATTCCGTTGAGACGACACCGCTTGGAGAAACCTAAGTTGTCGTTTCTTAAAAGTTTGGGGCTGCGACGCTTATGTGGAAAAGTTTCAGGTTGATAAGCTCGAACCCAAAGCGGACAAAATGCATCTTCATAGGACACCCAAAACAGTTGGGTATACCTCCTAATTCAGATCCGAAGCAATAGGGATTGTTTCTTGAATCGGGTCCTTTCTCGAGGAAAAGTTCGTCTCGAAAAGTTGAGTGGGAGGATGGTGGAGACTTGATGAGGTTATTGAACCATCACTTCAACTAGCGTGTAGCAGGGCACAGGAAGTTGTTCCCGTGGCACCTACACCAATTGAAGTAGAAGCTTATGATAGTGATCATGAAGTTTCGGATCAAGTCACTGACGTACCTCGTAGGGTGACAAGGATGCGTACTACTTCAGAGTGGTACGCAATCCTGTCTTAGAGGTCATGTTGCTAGACAACAATGAACCTACGAGCTATGGAGAAGCGATGGTGGGCCCGGATTCCGACAAATGGTTAGAAGCCATGAAATCCGAGATAGGATCCATGTATCGGAACAAAGCATGGACTTTGGTGGACTTGCCCGATGATAGGCAAGCCATTGAGATAAATGGATCTTTAAGAAAAAGACGGACGTGGACGGTAATGTTACCGTCTATGAAGCTCGACTTGTGGCGAAGAGTTTTTCACAAGTTCAAGGAGTTGACTACGGTGAGATTTTCTCACCCGTAGCGATGCTTAAGTTCTTCGGAATCATGCTAGCATTAGCTGCATTTATGAAATCTGGCAGATGGATGTCAAAACGAGTTTCCTTACCAGTCTTCGTAAGGAAAATTGTATGTGATACAGTCAGAAAGTTTTTGTCGATCCTAAGGATGCTAAAAGGTATGCTTTGGCTCCAAATGATCCTTCTAAGGACCGGAGTAAGCATATCGGAGTTGGTATGTCCGCTTTGATGAGATGATCAAAGATTTTGCGTTTATATAAAGTTTATGAGAAAGTTGTATTTCCAAAGAAGTGAGTGGGAGCACTATAGAATTTCTGATGAGTGTATGTTGTTGACATATTGATGATCAGAAATGATGTAGAATTTCTGGAAAGCATATAGGGTTATTTGAAAGATGTTTTTCAATAGAAAATCTGGATTAAGCTACTTGAACATTGAGCTTCGAGATCTATAAGGATAGATCAAAATGCTTAATAATACTTTCAAATGAGCACATGCCTTGACATGATCTTGAAGGTGTTCAAGATGGATCAGTCAAAGAAGGAGTTCTTGCCTGAGTTGTAAGGTATGAAGTTAAGAGTTAAAAGCTCGACCACGGCAGAAGAGAGACAAAGGACGAAGGCCGTCCCCTACGCTTCAGACGTAGGCTCTATAGTATGCTATGCTGTGTACCGCACCGGAAGTGTGCCTTGCCATGAGTCAGTCAAGGGGTACAAGAATGATCCAGGAACGGATCATTGGACAGCGGTCAAAATTATCCTTAGAAGAATAAGGAAATGTTTCTCGATTATGGAGGTGATAAAGAGTTCGGCGTAAAGGGTTACGTCGATGCAAGCTATAACACCTATCCGAGTGACTCTGAGTAGCAAACCGGATACGTATAGTGGAGCAACCATTTGGAATAGATCCAAGTGGAGCGTGGAAGCAGCGTTTACAATATGACCTAGAAATTTGCAAAGCACACACGGATCTGAAAGGTTCAGACCCGATGACTAAAAACCTCTCTCACAAGCAAAACATGATCAAACCTGAGAACTCATTGAGTCTTAATCACATGATGATGTGAACTAGTTTACAGACACTAGTAAACTCTTTGGATGTTGGTCACATGGCGATGTGACCTATCAGCGTTAATCACATGACGATGTGAACTAGATTATTGACTCTAGTGCAAGTGGGAGACTGTTGGAAATATGCCCTAGAGGCAATAATAAATTAGTTATTATTATATTTCCTTGTTCATGATAATCGCTATTATCCATGCTATAATTGTATTGATAGGAAACTCAGATACATGTGTGGGTACATAGACAACACCATGTCCCTAGTAAGCCTCTAGTTGACTAGCTCGTTGATCAATAGATGGTTACGGTTTCTGACCATGGACATTGGATGTCATTGATAACGGGATCACATCATTAGGAGAATGATGTGATGGACAAGACCCAATCCTAAGCCTAGCACAAAGATCATAGTTCGTATGCTAAAGCTTTTCTAATGTCAAGTATCTTTTCCTTAGACCATGAGATTTTGCAACTCCCGGATACCGTAGGAATTCTTTGGGTGTACCAAACGTCACAACGAATCGGGTGGCTATAAAGGTGCACTACAGGTATCTCCGAAAGTGTCTGTTGGGTTGGCACTAATCGAGACTGAGATTTGTCACTCAGTGTAAACGGATAGGTATCTCTTGGCCCACTCGATAGGACATCATCATAATGTGCACAATGTGATCAAGGAGTAGATCACGGACTGATGTGTTACGGAACGAGTAAAGAGACTTGCCGGTAACGAGATTGAACAAGGTATCGGTATACCGACGATCGAATCTCGGGCAAGTACAATACCGTTGGACAAAGGGAATTGAATACGGGATTGATTGAGTCCTTGACATCGTGGTTCATCTGATGAGATCATCGTGGAACATGTGGGAGCCAACATGGGTATCCAGATCCCGCTGTTGGTTATTGACCGGAGAACGCCCTCGGTCATGTCTCAGATGTCTCCCGAACCCGTAGGGTCTACACACTTAAGGTTCGATGACGCTTAGGGTTATAAAGGAAGTTTGTATGTGGTTACCGAATGTTGTTCGAGTCCGGATGAGATCCCGGACTTCACGAGGAGTTCGGAATGGTCCGGAGGTAAAGATTTATATATGGGAAGTCCTGTTTTGGTCACCTAAAAGTTTCAGTGATATCGATAATGTACTGACCACCGGAGGGTCCCTGGGTCCACCAAGTGGGGCCACCTGCCCCAGAAGGCTGCGTGGTCCAAGTGTGGGAGGGGACCAGCCCCTAGGTGGGCTGGGGCGCCCCCCACCAAGGCCCAAGGCGTGGGAAGTGGAGGGAAGGGGAAACCCTAGGTCCAGATGGGCCTTAAGGCCCACCTAGTGGGCGCCTCCCCTCTCTCCCCTCTTGGCCGCCCCCCCAAATCCCATCTAGGGCTGGCCGCCACCCCTAGGGGGTGGAAACCCTAGAGGGGGCGCAGCCCCCCTCTTCCCCTATATATATTGGAGGTTTTGGAGCAGCCCAACACACGAGAACCTCTCCTCTCTTGGTGCAGCCCTGCCTCTCCTCCTCCTCCTCTCCCGTGGTGCTTGGCGAAGCCCTGCGTGATTGCCACGCTCCTCCATCACCACCACGCTGTTGTGCTGCTGTTGGATGGAGTCTTCCTCAACCTCTCCCTCTCTCCTTGCTGGATCAAGGCGTGGGAGACGTCACCGGGTTGTACGTGTGTTGAACGCGGAGGTGCCGTCCGTTCGGCACTAGGATCTCCGTGATTTGGATCACGACGAGTATGACTCCTTCAACCCCGTTCTCATGAACGCTTCCGCTTAGCGATCTACAAGGGTATGTAGATGCACTCTCCTTCCCTCATTGCTAGTTTCTCCATAGATAGATCTTGGTGACACATAGGAAAATTTTGAATTTCTGCTATGTTCCCCAACACTTTCGATCTACTCCAGATGGCCAAGTGAATTGGCCTGCAGTGCGAAGCCGCCAAATACGAAGATCTGTCCGGGGAGAAAAATCTCACCCTGGACCGCGTTGTTGTTGATGATCGAAGGAGCCATCGGGCCTATAGGTGACGACACAGAGGAACTCTCAATGAAAGCACCAATGTCGGTGTCAAAACCGGCGGATCTCCGGTAAGGTGTCCCGAACTGTGCGTCTAGGCGGATGGTAACAGGAGACAAGGGACACGATGTTTTTACGCAGGTTCGGGCCCTCTCGATGGAGGTAAAACCCTACTCCTGCTTGATTAATATTGATGATATGGGTAGTACAAGAGTAGATCTACCACGAGATCAAGGAGGCTAAACCCTAGAAGCTAGCCTATGGTATGATTGTTGTGTGTCCTACGGACTAAAACCCTCCAGTTTATATAGACAACGGAGAGGCCTAGGGTTACATAGAGTCAGTTACAATGGTAGGAGATCTACATATCCGTATCGCCAAGCTTGCCTTCCACGCCAAGGAAAGTCCCATCCGTACACGGGACGAAGTCTTCAATCTTGTATCTTCATAGTCTTGGAGTCCGGCCAATGATGATAGTTCGTCTATCCGGACACCCCCTAGTCCAGGACTCCCTCAAGCGTCCACCGACCTACTTCCTCCTATATATACCCACGTACCCTGAAACCATCGAGGAGCACCACGAAAAACTATTTCCACCGCCGTAACCTTCTATATTCGCGGGATCCCATCTTGGAGCCTTCGTCGATGCTCCGCCGGAGGGGGAATCGACCATGGAGGGCCTCTACATCATCTCCAACGCCTCTCCTATGAGTTGTGAGTAGTTTACCACAGACCTTCGGGTCCATAGTTATTATCTAGATGGCTTCTTCTCTCTCTTTGAATCTCAATACAAAGTTCTCCTTGGTCTTCTTGGAGATCTATTCGATGTAACTCTTTTTGCAGTGTGTTTGTCGAGATCCGATGGATTGTGGGTTTATGATCAAGTTTATCTATGAGAAATATTTGAATCTCCTCTGAATTCTTTTATGTGTGATTAAGTTATCTTTGCAAGTCTCTTAGAATTATGAGTTTGGTTTGGCCTACTAGATTGATCTTTCTTGCAATGGGAGAAGTGCTCAGCTTTGGGTTCAATCTTGCGGTGTCCTTTCCCAAAGGATGTTAGGGCAGCAAGGCACGTATTGTATTGTTGCCATCGAGGATAAAAAGATGGGGTTTATATCATATTGCATGACTTTATCCCTCTACATCATGTCATCTTTCTTAATGTGTTAGTCTGTTCTTTATGCATGCTGGATAGCGGTCAATGTGTGGAGTAATAGTAGTAGATGCAGGCAGGAGTTGGTCTACTTGTCACGGACGTGATGCCTATATACATGATCATGCCTAGATAATCCCATAATTATTCGCTTTTCTATCAATTGCTCGAAAGTAATTTGTTCACCCACAGTAATACTTATGCTATCTTGAGAGAAGCCACTAGTGAAACCTATGGCCCCCAGGTCTATCTTTTATCATATAAGTTTACAATCTACTTTTATTTGTATATTTTCTTATCTATATTATAAAAATACCAAAAATATTTATCTTATCATATTATCTCTATCAGATCTTACTTTCGCAAGTGGCCGTGAAGGGATTGACAACCCCTTTATTGCGTTGGTTGCGAGGTTCTTGTTTGTTTGTGTAGGTGCGTGGGACTTTTGTGGAGCCTCCTACTGGATTTATACCTTGGTTCTTAAAAATGAGGGAAATACTTACGCTACTTTGCTGCATCACCCTTTCCTCTTCAAGGAGAACCAACACAAGCTCAAGACGTAGCAGAGACTTCATACTGTGTGAAGAAAAAGGGTGGGAGGGTGGAAAAAACAAAGTAAACTTGGGACTGAAGGAATGGACACCGTTTGAGAAGAACCGAGGATTGAAATTGAAAAGGATGGAACTCCGTTGGGGAAACTCAGAATCGATGTAAGTTTTGAAAACATGCAGACAAAATGCACATGATGACATGGCAATATGCACCACGCAAGCGAATGACATGGCAACGACGACGAATAAACGGAAGACACCTGTTGCATCGGTCTCTCAGCGTCACAGGGTGCTACAGCGCCAACTCCCTGGATAGTCCGTGGGCACGGGGTCTTGGGGGGCGTACGCACGGGGTCGCCTTGGACTTCCAGTGCTGCTGATGTTGCGCTCTGTCTTGCTCCGTGTGGCCTTGGGGTGTCCCTGCTACTCCTTGGTGATGCTCCTGAGCTGCTTGGGGGTGTTCCTCTTCATACCCAATGAGGCATATGGTATTTTTGTGAGGTAGCAACCAAGTTCAGTTAGTGTCCATGGGCATATCAAGTAGGAAGGAGTTCACCTCTATTTCCATTGCACGTGCTCTAGCTCTTGTCATGGGTCCACGCGGTGCTTGATGTGTTGGTGCAGAGTCCATGGGGATGATGGAAGGATGCTCCGCATCATCTCCCCCCTTGGGAGAGATCCATCCACGGATCGTGATCTTCATCACGATGGTACTTGGCCAAGTCTTTGACGTCGAAGATGTCGCATATGTTGTACTTGTCGCATGGGATGTCGATCTTGTAGGCGTTGTCATTGTAGCGTGCTAGCACCTTGAACGGTCCGTCGGCTCGTGGAAGTAGCTTTGACTTGCGCTCGTTGTGGAAGTGATCCTTTCAAAGATGAAGCCATACAAGATCTCCTAGTTGGAACACCATGGCTGTCTTGTTGATGTTGAGCTTGGTGGAAAGCTATGTACTTGACGCTCGATCATCAGCCTTGTATCTTCATGCATCTTCTTGAGAAAACTTGCCCTTGCACTTGCATCCATGTTTGCACGTTCTTGGAGCGGAAGAGGTAGAATGTCCAATGGGGACAATGGGTTGAAGTCATAGACAACCTCGAAGGGGGACTTGCCGATAGTAGTGTGTCACACTTGATTGTAGGCGTTCTCAGCGATGGGTAAGCACTCCTCCCACTCCTTGATGTTCTTCTTTACCAACACGTGTAGAAGAGTAGATAGCGTCCGGTTGGTGACTTCTGTTTGGCCATCGGTTTGGGGATGATAGGCGGTGGAGAATAGAAGCTTGACGCCGAGCTTGGCGCATATGGTCTTCCAAAAGTAGCTTAAGAACTTGACGTCTCGGTTTAACACAATGGTCCTTGGTACTCCATGCAACCTCAAGATTTCCCTACAAAAAAGATTAGCAACATGTGAAGCATCGTCTATCTTGTTACATGGTATGAAATGTGCCCTTTTGAGAATCGGTAGACAACAACAAAGACGAAATCCTTTCCATTGCGAGTTCTAGGCAAACCAAGCATGAAATCCATACTAATGTCTTCCCATGGTTCATATGGAATTGGAAGTGGCATATCTAAACCATGAGATTGGGATCTGGACTTAGCTTTGCGGCATGTAGAGCATTTGTTGGTGAAGTGCGCGACGTCGCGGAACATCTTTGGCCAAAAGTGCTTGTAGGAGAGTGTGCAAAGGTCTTGTCACGGCCGAAATGTCCCATTAGTCCACCTCCGCGAGCCTCTTGCTTGCAAAAGCAATAGACGAAGAGAAGACTCGGGTATACAAAGTTTGTTAGCACGCATAAGGTAGCCATCCTTGAGATAAAAGTTCTCCCAACAAGTGTGAGTAAGACATTTTGCATAAGGAAGTGCAAAATAAGGATCATTCGCATAAAGATCTTTAATATGTTCAACGCCTATAACAATTAAATCTAGTGTAGTAACAACCATGCATATGCGGGAAAGAGCATCCGCCAAAACATTTTCTTTGCCTTTAATGTACTTGATCACATAAGGGAAAGACTCAATAAATTCACTCCATTTAGCATGCCGTTTATTCGACTTGGTTTGACCTTTAAGGTACTTTAGTGTCTCATTATCGGTATGTATGCCAAATTCATGTGAGCGAAGATAATGCTCCCAAACATGCAATACTCGCACTAAAGCATACAATTATTTGTCATATATAGGATAGTTAAGTTGAGCACCGGAGAGTTTTTCACTAAAGTATGCAATGGGTCGCTTTTCTTGCATCAAAACTCCACCAATTCCATTACCACTAGCATCACAGTGAACCTCAATTTTTTTGTTGAAATTAGGTAATGCAAGAATTGGGGCGTGTGTAAGCAAAGATTTGAGCTCATGAAATGCGGTAGATTGCAAAGGTCCCCAAACAAAAGGTGTGTTCTTCTTACTCAAGGCATGCAACGGTGCGACAATAGTGCTAAAGTATTTCACAAAGCGATAATAGAAACCCGCTAGACCAAGGAAACTAAGCACTTGTTGCAAATTAGTGGGTTGGGGCCAAGTTTTAATTGCTTCATTTTTAGACTCATCGACATGAACACCCTTTGAGGACACAATGAAACTCAAGAAATGATCTTGTCAACACCAAAAGTGCATTTCTCCATATTAGCATAGAGATGCTCTTTTCTAAGTGTTTGCAAAACGGCCCTAAGATGATCTACATGTTCCTTGAGGGATTTGCTAAACACAAGAATGTCGTCAAAGTAGACCACAACAAACACGCCAATGTAAGGGCGAAGGACATAATGCATAAGACACATAAAGGTACCAGTTGCTTCGGATAAACCCATAGGCATAACTAACCACTCGTACAAGCGGAATTTTGTTTTGAAAGCGGTTTTCCATTCATCACCTTCTTGTATGCGTATTTGATAGTAACCACTTTTAAGATCAATTTTAGAGAAAATGGAGGCACCGCTAAGCTCATCTAGCATATCATCAAGGCGTGGAATAGGATGCCTATAGCGAACGGTGATAGCATTGATAGGTCTATGATACGTCTCCAACGTATCTATAATTTTTTATTGTTCCATGCTATTATATTACCCCTTTTGGATGTTTATGGGCTTTATTTTACACATTTATATCATTTTTGGGACTAACCTACTAACCGGAGGCCCAGCCCATATTGCTGTTTTTTGCCTATTTCAGTATTTCGAAGAAAAGGAATATCAAACGGAGTCCAAACGGAATGAAACCTTCGGGAGCGTGATTTTTGGAATGAACCTGATCCGGAGAGCTTGGAGTGCAAGTCAAGAAGCTCCCGAGGGCCCCACGAGATAGGGGGCCACGCCCCCCTGTAGGGCGCGCCCCCTGTCTCGTGGGCCCCTCGGCCACTTCTTCCTCCTATATATACCTCGCACTCGAAAACATCCAGAGCACCACGAAACACAATTTCCACCGCCAGAACCTTCTCAGATCCGCGAGATCCAATCCAGAGCCTTCACGACACTCACGGGAGGGAATCAACCATGGAGGGCCTCTACATCAACATCCTTGCCCCTCCGATGAGTTGTGAGTAGTTTACCTCAGACCCTCTGGGTCCATAGTTATTAGTTAGATGGCTTCTTCTCTCTTTTGGATCTCAATACAATGTTCTCCCCTCTCTTGTGGAGATCTATTCGATGTAAACTCTTTTTGCGGTGTGTTTGTCGAGATCCGATGAATTGTGGGTTTATGATCAAGTTTATCTATGAATAATATTTGAATCTTCTCTGAATTCTTTTATGTATGATTGAGTTATCTTTGCAAGTCTCTTCGAATTATCAGTTTGGTTTGGCCTACTAGATTGGTCTTTCTTGCCATGGGAGAACTGCTTAGCTTTGGGTTCAATCTTGCGGTGTTCTTACCCAATGACAGAAAGGGTTGCAAGACACGTATTGTATTGTTGCCATCGAGGATAGCAAGATGGGGTTTATATCATATTGCATGTGTTTATCCCTCTACATCATGTCATCTTGCTTAATGCGTTGCACTGTTCTTATGAACTTAATACTCTAGATGCATGCTGGATAGCGGTCGATGTGTGGAGTAATAGTAGTAGATGCAGGCAGGAGACGGTCTACTTGTCATGGACGTGATGCCTATATACATGATCATGCCTAGATAATCTCATAACTATGCGCTTTTCTATCAATTGCTCGACAGTAATTCGTTCACCCAATCGTAATACTTATGCTATCTTGAGAGAAGCCTCTAGTGAAACCTATGGCCCCCGGGTCTATCTCTTATCTTATTTGCTTTCAATCTACTTTTATTTGCTTCTTTACTTTTTGCATCTATCCTATAAAATACCAAAAATATATTTATCTTATCATACTATCTTTATTAGATCTCACTTTCGCAAGTGGCAGTGAAGGGATTGACAACCCCTTTATTGCGTTGGTTGCGAGTTCTCAGTTTGTTTGTGTAGGTGCGTGGGAGTTTTGAGGAGCCTCCTACTGGATTGATACCTTGGTTCTCAAAACTGAGGGAAATACTTATGCTACACTTTTCTGCATCACCCTCTCCTCTTCGAGGAAAACCAACGCAAGCTCAAGACGTAGAAGTCTACAATCGCAACACATGCGGAAGCTACCGTCTCTTTTTGGCACAAGAATGACCGGTACGGCAGAAGGACTCAAACTTTCATGCACATGTCCATGATCTATGAGATGTTGGTCTTGCCTTTGTATTTCTTTGGTTTCTTCGGGGTTGACGCGGTATGGTGCCTTGTCAGGAAGAGGTGCGCTGGGGATGAGGTCGATGCGATGTTTGATGCCACATAGAGGAGGAAGACCGGGGGGTAGCTCATCTGGAAAGACATCCGTGAATTCCTGCAACAAGTTAGACAACACTAGAGGAAGAGGATTAGGAGTGTTAGTCTTTGCCACCTCATCTTTGCATATGAGGATGTAGTGGATGACAGTCGATGGGTTCTCACACACTTCTCTCATCTCTCTCTTTGTGGCAAAGAGGACTAAGTTTTTCTCTCTTGGCGAACAGTCGCTCAATTTTGGCTTGTGTTGCTCACTCTTTTTGTGGTGGTTCACTCTCTCACTAGTCTCTCCACGATGGGTGGATGCTTGCTTGTCAGCGATCACTTGGCTTGGAGACATAGGTCATAGCACGTACTCCGTTCCCTTCATCTTGAAGCTATAGTGGCTTGTTATCCCATTGTGGATGACGCCGTGGTAGAATTGTCAAGGTCTTCCCAGGAGAAGATGGCACACGGACATAGGAACCACGTCACACTCAATGGTGTCCTCGTAGGCGCCGATCTTGAAAGAAACCTGCACGGTGTGCTCCACTTGAATTGTGCTAGAGTTGCTTACCCATTGGACCTTGTAGGGGCGAGGGTGTTTCTTCTTGACCAATTGCAGCTTGGAACATAGCCCTTCACTTGCCAAGTTATGGAAACTTCCTCCGTCGATGTTGACTTCCACGGAGCGCCTGCTGATGCCGACCTTGGTGTGGAAGATGTGACACCTTTGGTCTTCGTCTTGTTGGTGTTGAAGCGTCAAGACCTTGGGGAGCACGAGAGCGGGACTTGAATCATTGTCACAATAGACTTGAGCATCTTCTTCTTCATTCACTTGGTGGTGCATGGCGACGTGCTCGAGAGCTTCCATTTCGTCTTCACTCATGGATTCGTACGTGCCATCATCATTGGCAATCATGGTTCTCTTGTTGATGCACTGGAAAGACTTGTGTCCACGACCACCACATGTGAAGCACTAGGTAGAACTTGTCATGACGGGATCATCCGGTGGTGCCGAAGAAGAAGTCTTGTTCTTGTAGTTGCTTGCTGGAGGACGAATCGAGGAAGGCGGCGCTTGCTTGGAACTTGACTTGTCGCCAATATTTGGTGATGCTCTAGTCGAGGTAGGAGGTGTCGAAGTCGTAGTAGGGGTAGCTTGAGTGTATGAACCGTAGGTCTTGGATGAGTACTTCATGCATTTGAAGTCTTCGTGTACTTGTCGTTCTGCCTTGGTCGCTTGATGAACTAGCTTGAGAAGGTTTGAGTAGGGTTGGAAGTATGTGATCTTCCGTATTGGGTGGTTGAGGTCGTTCAAGAATCGTGCCATTGTTTGCTCATCATCTTCTTTGACATTAGCTTGTATCATGGCAATCTTCATTTCTTGATAGTATTCTTCCACCATTTTCGTGCCTTGCTTGAGGAGTTGCAACTTCTTGAAGAGGTCTCGTGTGTAGTATGTAGGCATGAAACGAGCTCTCATAACATCATTCATTTGCGTCCAAGTTGAGATTGGTGGTTCTCCTCTTGCTTGTCATCGCTCGATTAGTTGTTCCCACCAAATGAGGACGTAGTCTTGAAATTCGAGGGAGTAACCTTGATCTTGTTACGACGGGCTTGGCAGTTGGCTGCTCCATGGAAAAATTGACAGTTCTCGTCTCCGGATACACACCACCGTACCTTAGCTCTTCGGCGCCAAGCTGCAATTTCCCATAAGATCATCTTCTCTGCCTTGGCCGAAACAAACTCTCTGAGTACGGTCTCCACAACCAAGTAATTACTTGAATCATTTGAATTCAGAAAAGAAAAGTCAATAGGCCTTGTTTTCAAGCACGGATGGAGTACTACACTGTTCATTGTTGCGTTTTTTTTTCAGATCTTATAAGTAATCAAGTCTCCATCGTTCAGCCACATGTGAATTTTTTTTTAAAGGGGGTTTGCCCCGGCCTCTGCATCAGATAGATGCATACAGCCATATTATTCATAAGTAAAAGGTTCAACAAAAGTCTCGTAGTCTCAAACAAAGGAACAAGTGCTCAACAAAGAGCACGAAAGCACAAACAGGACAACCACAACCGGCAGGCAAAAGACAGAGAGGAAACTAAACACCTATCATATTACATGACCGCCATCCAAACCGGTTGAAGATAACCCGTGCTACCATCTCCCATGGGATAGATCCAGTAACGAAATGCTCCCTGGCCTCCGTCGGAGTGAGTAGCGACCACATACGGATGAGTGTAGTGGCCCTGAAGATAACTTCCAAGAAATGAATATTTGTTGTTCTGTTAAAAACCAAATCGTTTCTGCAGTTCCAAATTGCCCATAGTAAAGCACATACTCCTACAAGGATATGTCTCGCTGTTACTACATCAATCCCATCAAGCCACGTCCCAAATAACGTGTTGATGGAATTAGGAGGAGTTATATTCAACGCTATGTGGACTGACCTCCAGAAAATCTTTGCCAAAGGGCAATCAAGAAAGAGGTGTATGATTGATTCATCACTATCACAAAACTACATCTTTTAGAACCCGTCCAGTTTCGCTTCGCCAAATTGTCTTCAGTTAAGATGACATGTTTGTGGACAAACCATATAAACACTTTGATTTTTAAAGGCACTTTGACTTTCCAAACATGTTTTGAACTAGGAATAACGCTAGTGTTGATAATATCCAAATACATGGATTTAACCAAAAACTCCCCATTCTTAGCTAGTTTCCAGTAGCATTTGATGTGGCTGTTAAGAAACTTTGACATCCATCAATCTTCTCACAAGATGGAGCCAAGCTTCCCAATGGTTTCCCACTAGCGTCCTCCTGAATTGAATATTAAGAGGATTTGACTGTAGTACCGTTGCAATGTAAGCATCTCTTCGCTAAACAATATTATAGAGAGAAGGATATTGGATCGCAAGGGGTGTCTCCCCTAGCCATGTATCCTCCTAGAATCTTGTGGAAGTACCATTTCCAACTACAAATTTTGTCCTATTAAAAAGGGCTGATTTCACTCGCATGAGTCCCTTCCAAAAAGGCGAATCAGTCGGTCTTATCGTCACCTGGGACAAGGTTCTGGACTGTAGGTACTTATTACGAAAAATCTGTGACCAAGTAGCATTCGCCTCTACAGATAATTTATACAGCCATTTGCTGAGAAGACATCTATTCTTCACCTCTAAATTTTCAATGCCTAGACCCCCTTGGTCTTTCGGCCTACAAATAATAGCCCACTTAGTGAGTCTGTATTTTCTTTTTAATTCATTGCTCCCCCAGAAGAAGCACGATCGGTAGAAATTTAGCCTTTTTCGTACTCCAACTAGTACTTCGAAAAAAACAATAAAAACATAGGCATACTTGTGAGAACCGAATTAATCAGAATCAGTCGTCCTCTGTATGACGTAAGCTTGCCCTTCCAGCAACTATGTTTTTTCTTAAATCGATCTTCAATGCACTTCCACTCTTTGTTAGAAAGCTTGCGCTGGTGGATTGGTATACCCAAATATGTTAAGAGTAGAGATCCCAATTCGCACCCGAACAATTCTTTGTAAGCTTGTTGTTCTTCTTTAGCTCTTCCAAAGTTAATCTTCAACCCCGACAATTGTTCGAACAAGCATAAGACTAGCTTCATGTTTCTAGCTTTAGCCAAATCATGCTCCATAAAGATGATAGTATCACCAGCGTACTGTAGGATAGATACTCTCCCTTCAACTAAATGCGGGGCGAGGCCACCTACCTGACCATCATCCTTGGCCCTTCCTATTAGGATTGTGAACATGTCAACGACTATGTTGAACAGAATCGGCGACATCGGATTTCCTTGTCGAAGACCCTTGTGTGTCTGGAAATACTGACATGTGTCATCATTAACCCTGATTCCAACACTCCCTTTTTGCGTGAACGAATCTACCTGGTCTCTCCAGGCCTGGTCGAATCCTTTCATACGCAAAGCCTGCTGAAGAAATGGCCATTTTACCTTGTCGTACGCTTTTGCAAAATCCACTTTGAAAACTACCCCATCTAGTTTTTTCGTGTGGATTTCATGGAGCGTTTCATGCAGAACCACAACTCCTCCTAGGATGTTTATGTCCGGCATGAAAGCATTTTGGACGGCTGCACCATGGAATGCGCAATTTGTGTAAGCCTATTAGTCCCAACTTTGGTGAAGATTTTAAAGCTAACATTAAGAAGACATATCGGCCTAAATTGCTCAATCCTCACAGCCTCTGTTTTCTTAGGAAGCAGAGTGATAGTGTCGAAATTCAAGTGAAACAACTGCAACTCACCCAAGAAAAGATCCTGGAACATCGGAAGCAAGTCCCCCTTAATGATGTGCCAACACTTTTTATAAAACTCCGCCGAAAAACCATCCGGTCCTAGAGCTTTATTATTTTTCATTTGGGAAATTGCTTCAAACACCTCTTTCTCCAAAAATGGGGCTGTCAAAATATCGTTCTCATCAACTGTGAGCTGAGGAACATCCTCAACCCTCGACTCATCCAAGGAAACAAAATTGTCCTCAGGAGGTCCAAACAGCTGCTTGTAGTAATTGGTGATATATGCCTTTAGGTTCTGCTGCCCTAAAATCGTTCCCTAATCTTGCTCAAGCTGAAAGATTCTCTTCTTTCGGTGCTTGCCATTTGCAATCATGTGGAAGAATTGTGTGTTACATCCCCATGGACGATTTTGCGCACTTTAGCTCGCAGTGCCCACTTCAATTCCTCCACACGTAGCAGTTCTTTCAATCTTAACTTTGCCTCCACTTTAGTTTCCAGCTCACTGGTATCTAAGATGGAGGACTCAGCTTTTAAATCTAGGGATTGAATAAGCAAAAGCAACCTTTCCTTCTCAACCTTATAAATCCCACTCAGATGTTTAGCCCAACCCAGCAAGAACTGCCTCAAATGCCTGATTTTATTTTTCCAACGCTCCACATTCGTTCTCCCTCCTGAATCTTTAGCCCATTCTCTTGCTATTAGATCCAGAAACCCTTCTCTTTCAAACCACGCTGATTCGAAAGAAAACACGCTCTTGTTCCCTACATGCATTGCCTCTCCCGAGTCCACCAACAATGGGGTATGATCAGAGATTGCGCGAGAGAGCGCTTGGACCATCACTAGGGGAAACTTCTGTTCCCATTCAACGTTCGCTAGGACCCGGTCCAGCTTCTCAAATGTCGGGACCGGTAATGTCTTGGCCCAAGTGAACTTTCTACAAGAAAGCTCAATCTCTCGAAGGTCTAAACTTTCAATAATTGTATTAAACATAAACAACCATCTGCCGTCAAAGTTATCATTGTTTTTTTTCTCCCGTCTACGGATAATGTTAAAATCACCCCCAATCAGGATTGGGAGCTGCTCGTTACCACAAATGCGGACTAAATCCGCCAAAAAGTCTGGTTTGGGTTTAGGTTGCGCGGCAGAATATACCGCCACCAAAGCCCAATTAAATCCATCGGCCTTTGACCAAACCCGAAACTTAACCCCAAAGTCTCCCATAACCACATTCCTAACTTCCAAAGAATCGTGATTTAACCCCAAGTAAAATCCCACCGGATCTTCCTCTTGGAGGTAGACAATGCCAATCAAAGTCAACCCCTCCCGACAGAGTACTAAGGAACTGGGGGGTGAAGTTGTCCCTTCCAGTTTCTGAAAGGGCAATAAAATCCAGTTTGTGGTCTATAGAAGCATCCGCTAGAAACCTTCTTTTAGCCAAGTTCTTAAGACCTCTGCTATTCCAAAAAATTCCTTTCATATTTCATCATGAAATTTTTTAGTGGTTCGGATCCTAGCACTTCTACGCACCGTCGACGCCGGATAAATCCTACGATTCCACTTGCGTTTCGATTTGTTTTGGTCCTCTACCCGGTCCTCACGACCGAGCTCGGTGGACACATCCACCTGGGAATCAACCATAATGGAATCCCTTGGGGAAGTGACGTATTCTTCCTCCTCATTTTCAGGAAGAGAAGGTGCCAGATCCGCACAAAAGCTATCAAGCACATTGACCCCCAAAGCATCTACATCAGAATCGTTCATATGTTTAACAACCGGTAGGTTTCTAATCATCTCTAAAGCGCGCTCCGCTTCAAGATCCAAGAGATCATTAACGGACTTAGAAACTTCAATGTCGTTACTACCTAAAGAAACTCCCAAATGGCAGGTCTAAACAACATATCAGGAAATCCATGGAAGGAAAAGTAACAAACTTTCTGAAGAGGGCTTTCCAGCTTCAGACTGGAGGCACCATTACTTGGTCCCAACATTATACTGTCCACCAATAGACACAAATGAACGACGCTAGTGCTATATATACTAGTAGTAGTGTGTGCGCGATGCAGGTAGTAGTAGTGTGTGCAATTATAGATCATGTAACTCAACAGGCCACCTACAAACATGCCAGGAGTGGTGGATGTAGTAGTGAATAGCTTGACAGAATTCCAGAACATCACTAAAAAATACAGTAGGGTAGAAAAAAATGAAAAGTTTAATACAGACATTTTGTATGAAAACCAAGAAATGTATAACAAATAAATGACACGAAGTACATTCAAATCCATCCATGACAAGATAAATCCAACTATGTATGGACAGGGCCGGTTAATGTAATTTCCATGTTAGAGAAAACTGGTGTTGGATAGGTTTTGAGACTTTTCCTTTTACTTTTTGTATGAAGATTTATATTATCAATGAAAATTACCGTAGAAAAATTGAATATATGGTTTCAGGGATATAAAAAAAGATAAATCCAGCTATGTATGGACATGGCCGGTTCTGGGCCTAAGCGGGAGGGGTGACCAAGTTACTTGAACCGTCTGAATTCGGACAAAATTTATACGCCTTCTTCTGAAGCACCGATGGACTGTTCAATGTTGCTGCAATTGACTTTTTTTTTTCAGAGATCTTAATCAAGTCGCCATCGATCAGTCACACGTGACCCCCCACAAAAAAAAGACCAGACACTTGTGAATGGCAGGTCTAAACAACATATGAAGAAATCCATGGAAGGAAAGGTAACAAACTTTCTGAAGAAGGCTTTCCAACTTCAGACCGCAGGCCCCCTGTACCATTCATGCCCATTCATGCACTCCAGCTGTACAATCTTTGTTGTTGTCATCAAAAGCAGAAAAGGCCGGCAATGGAAAAAATGAACATACGGTTCGCTGAATACTAGCAAAGCTGGTGAAACTTACAAATTATGTCAACCAATAATGCAGTTACTTAATTTGTTCCAAACTATACTGGCGCAACAGCCACAAATGAGCAACGATGGTGCTAAACTAGATAGAAAGAGCTCTGTGTACACATGATAACATATTCTTAAGACCGGAACAACTCTATTCTCCATGCGCCAAGCACGTGACGAAAGCGCATTTCAGTGACATCTCCGGTTAATTTTCGTCCGTTGAATCCTGTTGGAATATGCCCACGCATGCTACTGCTCCTGGCTAACTTCCCACGACTGGATAGCTCGGCGTCTGACTACACATGCACTCCGCGCGCCTTACGTGCACTTGCACGTCCTGCATGCAAGGGATAACCCAGCCATGCCGTTGTACTCTCACCGGACTCTGCGTAGTCTCTCTCTTGTAAACCTGTACTTATAGCCCTTGAGGCAGATCAATACAACCCGCGGTGAGATTTACAGTACTCAACTTGGTATCAGACTTCTTCATCGATCCTTCTGCTTCCGCTATGGATCGCCTCCTCCGGCGCTCTCGCTCGGCCGACTTCGACTCTCCGACCTCCCCTCGCCGTCCGCTCGCCGCCACCCCCGTCGCCCGCGTCGCGCCGGCCGCTTCCCGCGGCAAGGAGCCCCTCAACGCTCCCGCGCCGGCTGGCCCTTCCTCCTCTCAGGCCGGCCCGTCGCCCCGCCCGCGCCTGCTGCGCCAACCACGACGCCGGCCGCGACCATCCTGCGCACTGCCGGCAGCACGCCGGTTCCTCCTTTTCGTCTGGGAGGTGGTGGCGGCCCCATGATCCCTCGTCTCGGCGGTGACGCCGGGCCCTCCTCCTCGAACGGGCTGCCTCCCTCGATCGCGCACTACTTCTCGTCGAAGCTCGAGCTCGAACCTGGTTCGTATTCCAAGTGGCGTCAGCTCTTTTACTTCATCTGTTGCAAGTATGACGTCCAGCACCACCTCGACGACGCCGCCGAGCCCCTCCATGAGAGCGTTGTTTGGCGCAATGATGATCTCACGATCGTCTTGTGGATGTACGGTGTGCTCTCGGAGGAGATCTCCGCCAACGAGCGCTCCCGCATCGACGGCCGCCTCGAGTCTTCTCCGACCACTCTCTCCATCGGGCACCTCGGCGACCGCGGGTCCGCGCCAGACCGCGGCAACGGCAGCAACAGCAAGGGCAAGAGCTCTGTCGCCTCGCCCACCAGCGACAAGGGCGGGCGTGGGCGTGGCCGCGGCCGCGGCCGTGGACGTGGCGCGTCTGCCAACGGCTGCTCCACCCCCTGCTGCACCGACGGCCGGGTACTTCGCCCCCTACGGGGCCCTGATTCCCGCGCCCTCCGGTACGCGCGCAGGCTGAGCCGCCCCCAACGCGGCTGGTGTTCTCGGGCCCAGGCCTCCGCCGCCGCAGCAGGCCTTCCACGTCGCCCCACCCACACCCGGCAGCGCCCCCACCTGGGAGCAGTACAACCACCTCTACGCCGCCCTGCAGAACCTCTCCATGCAGCAGCAGCAGGCGGGCGGCGGCCAGGAGTGGTTCCTCGACACCGGGGCGACTTCGCACGTGGCTGGTAAGACCGACCTACTCACTAAGTTTTGTTCTCCATCATGGCATCACTCTCGCGGTATCGTAGTTGGTGACGGTTCTCGTCTCCCCGTCACCGCTGTCGGCTCTACCTCCCTCTCTTCGTTCTCCCTTAATGATGTCCTCATATCTCCTACCATCATTAATCAAAAACTTGATCTCTGTACGTCGTTTTACTATAGATAATTCTTGCAGTATTGAATTTGACCCATTTGGTTTCACCGTGAAGGACCTAGCAACTCGACGGATCATCATGAGGTCTAGTAGCCACGGCGAGCTTTACCCCTTCTTCACCAACTCCACGGTCCAAGCAGCGCTCTCCGTCGCCGGCGATGTGTGGCATGAACGCCTTGGCCACCCCAGCAATAAAACCACTTCCATTTTAGCTCGTGATTTCCTTCCTTCATGTACTAATAATGGCACGCCAAAAACTCATATATGCCCGTCGTGCCAAATAGGCAAGCAACCACGGTTGCCCTTTTCTAGTTCAAACTCTTTTACTACTGCCCCATTTGAATTAAATCCATTGCGACATTTGGACATCACCTGTGTGTAGCTTTACTGGTTTTCAATATTACTTAGTGATTCTTGATGACTTCTCTCACTTTTCCTGGACGTTCCCCTTGCGCCACAAATCCGACACATGGACACTATACATCGTTTTCATGCGTATGTTCGTACCTAGTTTCATGTATCCATCAAGTGCATGCAATGCGACAACGGGGGCGAATTTCTCACCACCTCCCTCCGTGACCTCTTCTCCCGCTACGGTGCTTCCTTCCGCCTCTCCTGCCCATACACGTCCGCTCAAAACGGCAAGGCCGAACGCCACCTATGCACCACGAACGACGTATTACGCGTCCTCCTTCTCCACGCAAACCTGCCTCCCCAATTCTGGGTTGAGGCTTTACACACTGCCACCTACATCATCAACCGGCGTCCCTCTACCACCATTGCGTCTCACACACCATACTTTCGTCTCTTAGGTCACTACCCAACCTATGATCACATGTGCGTGTTTGGCTGCCTTTGTTCCCCAATTCTATCGCCACAAGCCCGCACAAACTTGCTCCTCGATCCTCACGTTGTGTCTTCTTAGGATACCCTCTGGAACACAAAGGCTATAGATGCCTCGACCTACAGTCTCGCAAGGTTATCATCTCCCGTCATGTTACGTTCGATGAGACTCAGTTCCCCTATTTTCCTCCCCCCAGCGCTGAATCTACCAAACCAGCAGCCACAACAACTACCGGACTGGAAATCCTCCCCGAGCGGCGCGCCCGCCTACCTCAGACCGATCTGCTGCGGGATCTCCACACCTCGGATCGCCCGCCAGCCCCACCAGTCCGCCCGGTTCCTCATCTGGATCCACCCAGCCCCACAGATTCCACAATGCGTTCGCCAGCAACCTGCATGCCAGGTTCCCACGGGCCCGCGTTGTCTCCCCTCTCGCGCATGCCACGCCCGACTCCAGCCGAGTCGTTCTGGCCCCTCGCCCCCAGCCATCCGCCAAGATGCAGCTCCCAGCGCCACGAGCATCGGGCCACCACCCATGCATGCCTCGCCACCGCCCATGCATGCATCGTCACAACCAACACCGCCCAATCCCACGTCTCTCCCTCCTCGCGCCGTAGCCATCCAACCTAAAGTGCTTGCCTCCGCTCATCCTCAGAACATGCACGCCATGCGGACGCGCTGCAAGACTGGCTTTGCCCAACCTAAAGTGCTTGCCTCCGCTCACGCCGCCTCCCTACATCAGCCCTATCCCGTCTTCTTATCGGGTAGCACTCAAGGACCTAAACTGGCTCAACGCGATGCGTGAGGAGTATGATGCACTGATGCAGAATAACACTTGGTGTTTAGTGTCTCGTCCTGCAGGTGCTAACGTGGTCACCGGGAAGTGGATATTCCGGCACAAGTTCAACCCCGACGGTTCTCTTTTCCGGTACAAGGCGCGGTGGGTTCTCCGCGGCTTCACACAGCAGGCCGGTGTCGACTACGGCGAGACCTTCAGCCCGGTGGTGAAGCCGGCTACTATTCGTACCGTGTTGAGCATCGCTGCCGGGCGGTCTTGGCCCATCCATCAGCTAGATGTCAAGAACGCTTTCCTCCACGGGCACCTCGCGGAGACGGTCTACAGCACGCAACCGTCCGGCTTCGTCGACGCTACCTCGCCCTCTCACGTGTGCCGGCTGAACCTTTCTCTTTACGGTCTCAAGCAGGCGCCGCGGGCGTGGTTCTCGCGCTTCACCACCTACTTACGGACGCTTGGCTTCCGTGCGTCTCGGTCGGACACGTCCCTCTTCATCCTTCGGCGAGGCGATCATCTCGCCTACCTGCTGCTCTACGTGGACGACATCATCCTCACCGCCAGCTCCGCCACCGTCCTCGACTCCGTCATCCGGGAGCTCCATCGTGAGTTCTCGATGACGGACCTCGGTGCCCTGCATCACTTCCTCGGCATCAACGTCACCACGACTGCACGTGGACTGTTTCTCTCTCGGGAACAGTACGCGTTGGAGATCCTCGACCGTGCCGGGATGCTGAACTGCAAGCCCATCTCCACGCCCGTCGACACGCTCGCCAAGCTCTCCACCGACTCCGGCCCGCTCTTCCACGACCCGTCGTTGTACCGCAGCTTGGCTGGGGCGCTCCAGTACATCACGCTGACTCGCCCCGACCTCTCCTACGCCGTTCAGCAGTGTTGTCTCTTCATGCATGCACCGCGGGATTGCCACTTCCAGCTCGTGAAGCGCATCCTTCGGTATCTGCGTGGGACGACACACCTTGGGCTTCGGATCCATCGAGACGCCTCCACGGAGCTTGTTGCCTACTCCGACGCCGACTGGGCTGGCTGCCCCGACACACGCAAGTCCACCTCGGGTTCTGCGTCTTCCTCGGGGGCAACCTACTCACGTGGTCGTCCAAGCGACAGACTACCGTTTCACGATCCAGCGCCGAGGCGGAGTACAGGGCGGTCGCCAACGCCGTCGCCGAGGCGGTCTGGCTACGCCAGCTTCTCGGCGAGCTTCACCAACCCCCCACGCGCGCCACGGTGGTCTACTGCGACAACGTCAGCGCCATGTACATGTCGAGCAACCCGGTGCAGCACCAACGCACAAAGCACATCGAAATCGATCTCCACTTTGTGCGTGAGCGTGTCGCGCTTGGCGAGATACGGGTGCTTCACGTACCCACGAGCTCACAGTTTGCTGACATATTCACTAAGGGTCTGCCGACAAGCGTCTTCAACGACTTCCGGTCCAGCCTCAACGTCGGGGAGCCCCAAGTTTCGGCTGCGGGGGGGTGTTGGAATATGCCCACGCATGCTCCTGCTCCTGGCTAACTTCCCACGACCGGATAGCTCGGCGTCTGACTACACGCCAAGACTCCGGCACCTTACGTGCACTTGCACGCCCCTGCATGCAAGGGATAACCCAGCCATGCCGCTGTACTCTCACCGGACTCTGCGTAGTCCCTCTCTTGTAAACCTGTACTTATAGCCCTTGAGGCAGATCAATACAACCACGGTGAGATTTACAGTACTCAACTAATCCGCCATCATCTGCCATGGACAATCTGCATGACAGTGCTATTATTAGTCTTCCTCTACCTTCCCACCAGACATCCGAGGTCAGTAGAGGAATGAGAATGTAGTACTGTGATGAAGTAGAAACGTCGGAATTGTGTGTGACTGACCTTGATATTTGTCATTGCAAGGGAGTAGACGCGGTACAACACAGGAGATCTTGTCGGCGGGTTTTGTTGAAGGCAGTGTACCGAATACATTGTCCCACAGGGTAGAAGTTATTCCAAAGCCCTTGTTTTGAATTCGGTAGTGGTGGTTCAGATGGTATTTGTGATATACAGCATGAAGAATGCGTAAGTACACTAGCAGATGGATAGTGCTCTGCTAAGCTTCACAATGAAATAAGCATCTTGAGATATTTTGCTGGATCAAATGAGGGTTGTGCGTGATGCATCTAGTAGTGTGTGCAATCATCGACCACGTAAACCAACAGGCCACCTCAAAACACGCCAGGAGTGTTGGCTGTAGTGGTGAAGAGCTTGACAAAATCGGAATTCCAGAACTTGACGGAGAGAGCAGAAGAACATCATTAAAAATAATACGTGGTATAAAAAATGGAAATTTAAATAGGGTCCGAATAACTGCCACACGTGTGGCGTCGACGGGAACCCGCCCGCACGCCTCGTGTGGCATGGACGGAACTGCCCAAGACGACCACGTCCGCGCAAGACAAAAGCACGACCCGCACGTCCGTTGTGTGCCAACCCCACCCGCACTGCCCCGTCCGGGAAAGCCGACCCGCTACCCGCACGACCCAGCAGTTCCCGGCCTCCGATCCATCCCCTCTCTCGTCTGCCGCCATCGTCCCCCACCTCTCAAACCCCGACCGCTGTCGCCGGTCTTCTCTGGTTGCCATGGCAACCAGAGCAGATCCATAGGGCACTCCCACCGCAAAACCACACCCCAACCCTCCCCACCCCCAGCCCCACACTCCAACCCAGCCCTCCAGAGACGATCATCTAAAACCAGGTGAAAATCTCCCGATCTCATCCTTCTCATCCTTAAGGCTGAAAATCTCCCGATCTTGTGCTGGATCCATGCTATAGGGGTAGAACACTGCATGGTTCAGTGTATAGTCGCAATTGCCAGGCAGAGTACACCAGATCTGCCATGTACTACGTTTGAAATTGACTTAAGTTCCTAGTTTAATTGACGCAAGTAGTTGGGTATGCAAAATGGATGAGTAGGAAATTAATTGCCACTTGTGTATAACGACAGTTGCCACCTTTCGTTGTCAGTAGCTGCCACCTATTTTGACTCGTCGCTTGCCATCCATATCTTCTATGTGCAAGCAGCAGAAGAATACAATTCTTGTGGATTGTTGATGCCTTCTTGTTCATGCAGTGATTGAGAACACATTGGAAAGAAGCGAGACACGGAAAGAATGAATCACGAAGATGGCGCTGATGCTTGGGGTTCTCAAAGGCCAGAAACGCCCCCTTGGGATGCAACAGAGTACAGTCAGCTCATCTCTTCAGGGCCGTTGCTGCCACTACTAGAACAGTATGCAGGCGTAGGTATGATGCGTGATAACAAAAGAAGAGAACAGTTGCCATCTTCGCAACGATGAAGATGACATTCTACTTATGTCGTACACTGTCATTTTTTCGCAGGTTCTTATGACCAAAACACAATTAGGGGACCCCCGTGGCAAGTTCATTCACAAGGCGCTAACACTGACAAATGTACGGGCAGCCAACTTCAACTAGCTTGTATGGATAATCAAGGTAATGCAAAACGAGAAAAGAGCACATACTGCTGTGGACATGAAAAATGAACATGCAAAAAAACTGGCAAAAGGACTCACGAGTTACCACGGGTGAAAATGCAGAGCCTTCATGCAGCGCGTGGCATCAGGCAGCACCAATGTACCTGCCATCGACGTCATACACAGGTGAGTCCATAAAAAAAGTGAAGTTGCGGATGATCAATTAGCAGAAGGAGCATAGTTGACAACTACAATTGCCATGACTGGACATCTACAGTTGCCATGTATTAGAAACTACACTTGACATCCCTGGACAACTGTTGTTGCCATCCTGGACACCTGCAGTTGCCAGGGAAGAACAACTGCAGTTGCCATGCCAGTGCGACTACATTTGCCATGCCATGGCAACTGCAGCTGCCATGAAGGAACAATCATGCGGTTGCCATGCCGATGCAAATACAGTTGCCATGCCGGTAAAACTGCAGTTGCCACATCAGGGCAACTGCAGTTGCCGTCTTAGCACAAAATGCATTTGCCATGAATTGACCAACCACTACTGTGCGTACAGGTTATTACGCTGGTGGTACTCGTGGCAAGCTTCACAAATTGCAGGTGGAGCACGTCATTTTGGTGTCACAGACCACACAAGAAGGTCAAATGCAACACAACAAGGTAAGGAAAAAACTGAACCACAAAAACAGCACTACATTTGTTATTTGTAGTTATTTGTAGGCAAAAACAATAGTTGCCATGTTTGTTGAACAGTAGCTGCCATGACTGGACAGCTAAAGCTGAAGAAAATATGCCCTAGAGGCAATAATAAAGTTATTATTTATTTCCTCATATCATGATAAATGTTTATTATTCATGCTAGAATTGTATTAACCGAAACATAATACATGTGTGAATACATAGACAAACACAACGTCACTAGTATGCCTCTACTTGACTAGCTTATTAATCAAAGATGGTTATGTTACCTAACCATAGACATGTGTTATCATTTGATTAATGGGATCACATCATTAGGAGAATGATGTGATTGACATGACCCATTCCGTTAGCCTAGCACTTGATCGTTTAGTATATTGCTATTGCTTTCTTCATGACTTATACATGTTCCTGTAACTATGAGATTATGCAACTCCCGTTTACCGGAGGAACACTTTGGGTGCTACCAAACGTCACAACGTAACTGGGTGACTATAAAGGAGTACTACAGGTGTCTCCAAAGGTACATGTTGGGTTGGCGTATTTCGAGATTAGGTTTTGTCACTCCGATTGTCGGAGAGGTATCTCTGGGCCCTCTCGGTAATGCACATCACTATAAGCCTTGCAAGCAATGTAACTAATGAGTTAGTTACGGAATGATGCATTACGTAACGAGTAAAGAGACTTGCCGGTAACGAGATTGAACTAGGTATTGGATACCGACGATCGAATCTCGGGCAAGTAACATACCGATGACAAAGGGAACAACGTATGTTGTTATGCGGTTTGATCGATAAAGATCTTCGTAGAATATGTAGGAACCAATATGGGTATCCAGGTTCCGCTATTGGTTATTGACCGAGAATAGTTCTAGGTCATGTCTACATAGTTCTCGAACCCGTAGGGTCCGCACGCTTAACGTTACGATGACAGTTTTGTTATGGGTTTATAAGTTTTGATGTACCGAAGTTTGTTCGGAGTCCTGGATGTGATCACGGACATGACAAGGAGTCTCGAATTGGTCGAGACATAAAGATTGATATATTGGAAGCCTATGTTTGGACATCAGAAGTGTTCCGGGTGAAATCGGCATTTTACCGGAGTACCGGGGGGTTACCCGAACCCCCCCCCCCCCCCCGGGGGGGTTATTGGGCCTTCATGGGCCATAAGGGAGAAGAGGAGAGGAGGCAAGAGGTGGGCCGCGCCCCCTCCCCTCCCTAGTTCGAATAGGACAAGGAGAGGGGGGCGGCGCTCCCCCTTCCTTCCCCTCTTCCTCCTCCTTCCCCCTTCTCCTACTCCAACTAGGAAAGAAGGGAGTCCTACTCCCGGTGGGAGTAGGACTCCCCCTTGGCGCGCCCTCCTTGGCCGGTCGCCTCCTCCCCCCTGGCTCCTTTATATACGGGGGCGGGGGGGGGCACCCTAGAACACACAAGTTGATCTACGGTTCGTTCCTTAGCCGTGTGCGGTGCCCCCCTCCACCATATTCCACCTCGGTCATATCGTCACGGAGTTTAGGCGAAGCCCTGCGCCGGTAGAACATCATCATCGTCACCACGCCGTCGTGCTGACGGAACTCATCCCTGAAGCTTTGCTGGATCGGAGCCCGGGGATCGTCATCGAGCTGAACGTGTGCTGAACTCGGAGATGTCGTATGTTCGGTGCTTGGATCGGTCGGATCGTGAAGACGTACGACTACATCAACCGCGTTGTCAAAACACTTCCGCTTACGGTCTCACGAAGTGCGTGGACAACACTCTCCCCTCTCGTTGCTATGCCATCACCATGATCTTGCGTGTGCGTAGGAGCTTTTTTTGAAATTACTACGTTCCCCAACATTGGCATCCGAGCCTGGTTTTATGCGTAGATGTCATATGCACGAGTAGAACACAAGTGAGTTGTGGGCGATACAAGTCATACTGCTTACCAGCATGTCATACTTTGGTTCTCCCTCCTGAATCTTTAGCCCATTCTCTTGCTATTAGATCCAGAAACCCTTCTCTTTCAAACCACGCTGATTCGAAAGAAAACACGCTCTTGTTCCCTACATGCATTGCCTCTCCCGAGTCCACCAACATTGGGGTATGATCAGAGATTGCGCGAGAGAGCGCTTGGACCATCACTAGGGGAAACTTTTGTTCCCATTCGACGTTCGCTAGGACCCGGTCCAGCTTCTCAAATGTCGGGACCGGTAATGTCTTGGCCCAAGTGAACTTTCTACAAGAAAGCTCAATCTCTCGAAGGTCTAAACTTTCAATAATTGTATTAAACATAAACAACCATCTGCCGTCAAAGTTATCATTGTTTTTTTTCTCCCGTCTACGGATAATGTTAAAATCACCCCCAATCAGGATTGGGAGCTGCTCGTTACCACAAATGCGGACTAAATCCGCCAAAAAGTCTGGTTTGGGTTTAGGTTGCGCGGCAGAATATACCGCCACCAAAGCCCAATTAAATCCATCGGCCTTTGACCAAACCCGAAACTTAACCCCAAAGTCTCCCATAACCACATTCCTAACTTCCAAAGAATCGCATTTAACCCCAAGTAAAATCCCACCGGATCTTCCTCTTGGAGGTAGACAATGCCAATCAAAGTCAACCCCTCCCGACAGAGTACTAAGGAACTGGGGGGTGAAGTTGTCCCTTCCAGTTTCTGAAAGGGCAATAAAATCCAGTTTGTGGTCTATAGAAGCATCCGCTAGAAACCTTCTTTTAGCCAAGTTCTTAAGACCTCTGCTATTCCAAAAAATTCCTTTCATATTTCATCATGAAATTTTTTAGTGGTTCGGATCCTAGCACTTCTACGCACCGTCGACGCCGGATAAATCCTACGATTCCACTTGCGTTTCGATTTGTTTTGGTCCTCTACCCGGTCCTCACGACCGAGCTCGGTGGACACATCCACCGAATCAACCATAATGGAATCCCTTGGGGAAGTGACGTATTCTTCCTCCTCATTTTCAGGAAGAGAAGGTGCCAGATCCGCACAAAAGCTATCAAGCACATTGACCCCCAAGCATCTACATCAGAATCGTTCATATGTTTAACAACCGGTAGGTTTCTAATCATCTCTAAAGCGCGCTCCGCTTCAAGATCCAAGAGATCATTAACGGACTTAGAAACTTCAATGTCGTTACTACCTAAAGAAACTCCCAAATGGCAGGTCTAAACAACATATCAGGAAATCCATGGAAGGAAAAGTAACAAACTTTCTGAAGAGGGCTTTCCAGCTTCAGACTGGAGGCACCATTACTTGGTCCCAACATTATACTGTCCACCAATAGACACAAATGAACGACGCTAGTGCTATATATACTAGATAGACACTGGTAGAAAAAAGGCCTTTAGTCCCGGTTCGCAAAGGCCTTTAGTCCCGGCTGTGCAACCGGGACTAAATATGCGCGACTAAAGACCCCCCTTTAGTCGCGCCTCTTACGAATCATGACTAAAGGCTTTAGTCCCGGTTCTCGTGGCTAACCGAGACTAAAGGCCCGTCCTTTAGTCCCGGTTCTCGTGGCTAACTGGGACTAAAGGCCCGTCCTTTAGTCCCGGTTCTTGTGGCTAACTGGGACTAAAGGCCTCCTCCGCAGTTTTTTTTGCGAATTTTTTAAATTTTTTATTTTCAAATTTCTGAATTATTTTAACCTCTAATCTCTAATCACCACCCCTCATCACTGCTCAATTTAACCTCTAATCTCTAATCACCCCTCATCATTCCAAATCATCTAACTTCCGGATTCTATTCTCCCTCGTTTCCAAGTCTGCACTTGTTGTTTTCCTGACAATAGTAGGATGTCAATTCTATTAACCCTCAGGAATTTAGCTTGAGCATGAAGTGACACATTTCACTGTTTGAGTTTGAAACTATTGTTTTAAAAAACAATAATTATTTAGTAACACTAATATTTCTGGAATAATTAGTTTGACCATTGTTTGACCACTGTTTGACCAGATTTGACCAAAATTTAAAAAAACTGAAATAATTATTTAGTAACACTAATATTCTAGAATAATTAGTTTGACCATTGTTTGACCACAGTTTGACCACAATTTGAAATTTTTGAATTTTTTTGCCTCTCCAAATCTTAAAAGCCCGTATCTTTTTTTCTGTTAGGTTTTTGAGGATTTTGAAAATGTTAAATTCGGATGTAACTTTTCGAGTAGATGATTTTTCATATAAATTTTTTTTCATCCGAGTTCGTATGCAAAAGTTATGCCCATTTTGAAAATGAGGCCTCAAATTCCTTTAGTCGCGGTTGGCCAGACCAACCCACTAAAGGTCTAAGCTTTAGTCCCGATTGGTCTGGCCAATCACGACTAAAGGTTCGGCCATTAATCGCGGTTGGCCGGACCAACCGGGACTAAAGGTCTAACCTTTAGTCCCGGTTGGCACGGCCTCATGACTAAAGGCCTTGAACCAGCTCGAGGACCTTTAGTCCGGTTGGGCCTGCCCAACCGGGACTAAAGCCCCACCCGTCCGCCAGCGCACGCTGGGCCCAGATAGTTGGTCGCGGGTCTCCTCCCGAACATGACTAAAGACCCCTTTTAATTGGTTCGATTATTTTGGGGACTAATGGGGGCGTATGGAAGCCTCTTTTTCTACTAGTGAGAAAAACCTCTCTGTACAAATGACAACATATGCTCAAGTCCGGAACCACTCTATTCACGACACATCATCAAGGATGTGACATAAGCACTTCAGTGACATCTCTTACTAATTATTCGTCCTTGAATCCGTCCATCATCAGCCATGGACAATCTGCATGAGCAGCGGTATTACTAGTCTTCGTCCTCTTTCCGATCGACAAGGCAACCGAGATCAGCAGAGAATGGAAATGTAGTATTAGGAGGTGGAAACTTGGAGGGGAACATTTGGTTCCTGGGTACACATGTACCCTATATGGGAAAAAATAGCAATTCAACAAAAAAACAAAAAAATCTGAAAATATTTTTGAAATAAACTTGACTTTTCGTTGTACTAGTGAGAAAAGTTTCACAAAAAGAAAATTCCCCTTTGACTTCTTTACAAAAAAGACAAATTTTTGGTCAAAATAGCATGAATAGTGTCCTATGATAGCAAATAAATTTTGTCTTTTTCGCTGTGAAGTCAACGTTGTTGTTTTTTTGTGAAAATTTATATACTGGTGTGCAAGTAAGTTAGGTTTAATCTAAAAATACTTTTGAGCTTTTTAACTTTTGTTTAATTATTTTAAAAAATCACATGTAGAGTGTATATACATGCGGGAGCCAAAGGGTATTTCCCGTGGAAACCTCCCAATTGTGTGAGACTGTCCTTGATATTTGGCATTGCAAGGCAGTAGACGTGGTACAACTCAAGAGCTCTTATCGAAACAACTCAAGAGCTCTTATCGGCAGCGTGATCCCATGGAGTAGAAATTAAGTTAAGACCTGCAGTCAAGACCTTAGGCCTTGATACGATGATAAGCTTCATGCACTAGTGAAGAAGTCCAAACTGATGAAAAGACTAGGCAATCCATATATAAACTTCAACAATTCCAAAGACCTTATTTTGAATTCTGAAGTGGTAGTTCAGATTAGAGATGTCAATGGGTACCCATTACTCACGTATTACCCTCTTGGGTAAAAACTCTATTAGGTAAGGTATGGGACAAAAGTTACCCATGGGTATGTAAATAGGAAAATCTAAAACCCATTGGGTAGATCGGGTATGGAGTATGGATTGTATAACCCATACCCATACACATGTACACATATAAAATCTATGTGAACTCAAAATCATTTCTACAATCTACACTTCGTCGTGAATTTGTGAACTCAAAATGTATAACTATATTACGGTTTATGACTATGTGATGCTGTTTTGATGTGATGTTGTTTATTAAATGTGTTGTTGTTTATAATGTGTTGTTGATTATAAGTATGTGTTGGTTTTACAATCTATTGTTCTAAATTATGATTATATGTTGGTGCTTATGACTACAAGTTGGTCAAATTGATGCTTTGAAAATATGGGTAATTTAACCCGCGGGTACCCGTCTACCCTGTCGGGTAAAGGGTATGGGAAGAAATTATACCCGTTGGCGGGTATAGGTAAGGGTGATGGGTAAGCTCAAGGAGGGCGGGTAAGGGTATGGGGTGGATCCACCCGTACTCAAACCCTGCGGGTGCCATCCCTAGTTCAGATAGCATTTCCGATACACAGTAAGAAGAACTTGCAAGTACACAAGGAGATAGATAGTGCTCTCTTTTTTTCTTTTTGCGGGGAAGAGATGGATAGTGCTCTGATAAGCTTCATAATTAATGAAATAAGCACCTTGAGATATTTTGCTGGATCAAACGAGGGGCGTGCGCGATGCAGGTAGTAGTAGTGTGTGCAATTATAGATCATGTAACTCAACAGGCCACCTACAAACATGCCAGGAGTGGTGGATGTAGTAGTGAATAGCTTGACAGAATTCCAGAACATCACTAAAAAATACAGTAGGGTAGAAAAAAATGAAAAGTTTAATACAGACATTTTGTATGAAAACCAAGAAATGTATAACAAATAAATGACACGAAGTACATTCAAATCCATCCATGACAAGATAAATCCAACTATGTATGGACAGGGCCGGTTAATTTAATTTCCATGTTAGAGAAAACTGGTGTTGGATAGGTTTTGAGACTTTTTCCTTTTACTTTTTGTATGAAGATTTATATTATCAATGAAAATTACCGTAGAAAAATTGAATATATGGTTTCAGGGATATAAAAAAAGATAAATCCAGCTATGTATGGACATGGCCGGTTCTGGGCCTAAGCGGGAGGGTGACCAAGTTACTTGAACCGTCTGAATTCGGACAAAATTTATACGCCTTCTTCTGAAGCACCGATGGACTGTTCAATGTTGATGCAATTGAATTTTTTTTTTCAGAGATCTTAATCAAGTCGCCATCGATCAGTCACACGTGACCCCCCACAAAAAAAAAGACCAGACACTTGTGAATGGCAGGTCTAAACAACATATGAAGAAATCCATGGAAGGAAAGGTAACAAACTTTCTGAAGAAGGCTTTCCAACTTCAGACCGCAGGCCCCTGTACCATTCATGCCCATTCATGCACTCCAGCTGTACAATCTTTGTTGTTGTCATCAAAAGCAGAAAAGGCCGGCAATGGAAAAATGAACATACGGTTCGCTGAATACTAGCAAAGCTGGTGAAACTTACAAATTATGTCAACCAATAATGCAGTTACTTAATTTGTTCCAAACTATACTGGCGCAACAGCCACAAATGAGCAACGATGGTGCTAAACTAGATAGAAAGAGCTCTGTATACACATGATAACATATTCTTAAGACCGGAACAACTCTATTCTCCATGCGCCAAGCACGTGACGAAAGCGCATTTCAGTGACATCTCCGGTTAATTTTCGTCCGTTGAATCCTGTTGGAATATGCCCACGCATGCTACTGCTCCTGGCTAACTTCCCACGACTGGATAGCTCGGCGTCTGACTACACATGCACTCCAGCGCGCCTTACGTGCACTTGCACGTCCTGCATGCAAGGGATAACCCAGCCATGCCGTTGTACTCTCACCGGACTCTGCGTAGTCTCTCTCTTGTAAACCTGTACTTATAGCCCTTGAGGCAGATCAATACAACCGCGGTGAGATTTACAGTACTCAACTTGGTATCAGACTTCTTCATCGATCCTTATGCTTCCGCTATGGATCGCCTCCTCCGGCGCTCTCGCTCGGCCGACTTCGACTCTCCGACCTCCCCTCGCCGTCCGCTCGCCGCCACCCCCGTCGCCCGCGTCGCGCCGGCCGCTTCCCGCGGCAAGGAGCCCCTCAACGCTCCCGCGCCGGCTGGCCCTTCCTCCTCTCAGGCCGCCCGTCGCGCCTGCCCGCGCTGCTGCGCCAACCACGACGCCGCCGCGACCATCCTGCGCACTGCCGGCAGCACGCCGGTTCCTCCTTTTAAATGCGGGAGGTGGTGGCGGCCCCATGATCCTCGTCTCGGCGGCGACGCCGGGCCCTCCTCCTCGACCGGGCTGCTTCCCTCGATCGCGCACTACTTCTCGTCGAAGCTCGAGCTCGAATCTGGTTCGTATTCCAAGTGGCGTCAGCTCTTTTACTTCATCTGTTGCAAGTATGACGTCCAGCACCACCTCGGCAGACGACGCCGCCGAGCCCCTCCATGAGAGAGCGCTGTTTGGCGCAATGATGATCTCACGATCGTCTTGTGGATGTACGGCGTGCTCTCGGAGGAGATCTCCGCCAACGAGCGCTCCCGCATCGACGGCCGCCTCGAGTCTTCTCCGACCGCTCTCTCCATCGGGCATCTCGGCGACCGCGGGTCCGCGCCAGACCGCGGCAACGACAGCAACGACAAGGGCAAAAGCCCCGTCGCCTCGCCCACTAGCGACAAGGGCGGGCGTGAGCGTGGCCGCGGCCGCGGCCGTGGGCGTGGCGCTTCTGCCAACGGCTGCTCCACCCCCTCCTACACCGACGGCCGGCTACTTCGCCCCCTACGAGGCCCTGATTCCCGCGCCCTCCGGTACGCGCGCAGGCTGAGCCGCCCCCAACGCGGCTGGTGTTCTCGGGCCCAGGCCTCCGCCGCCGCAGCAGGCCTTCCACGTCGCCCCACCCACACCCGGCAGCGCCCCCACCTGGGAGCAGTACAACCACCTCTACGCCGCCCTGCAGAACCTCTCCATGCAGCAGCAGCAGGCGGCGGCGGCCAGGAGTGGTTCCTCGACACCGGGCGACTTCGCGCGTGGCTGGTACGACCGACCTACTCACTAAGTTTTGTTCTCCATCATGGCATCACTCTCGCGGTATCGTAGTTGGTGACGGTTCTCGTCTCCCCGTCACCGCTGTCGGCTCTACCTCCCTCTCTTCGTTCTCCCTTAATGATGTCCTCATATCTCCTACCATCATCAAAAACTTGATCTCCGTACGTCATTTTACTATAGATAATTCTTGCAGTATTGAATTTGACCCATTTGGTTTCACCGTGAAGGACCTAGCAACTCGACGGATCATCATGAGGTCTAGTAGCCACGGCGAGCTTTACCCCTTCTTCACCAACTCCACGGTCCAAGCAGCGCTCTCCGTCGCCGGCGATGTGTGGCATGAACGCCTTGGCCACCCCAGCAATAAAACCACTTCCATTTTAGCTCGTGATTTCCTTCCTTCATGTACTAATAATGGCACGCCAAAACTCATATATGCCCGTCGTGCCAAATAGGCAAGCAACCACGGTTGCCCTTTTCTAGTTCAAACTCTTTTACTACTGCCCCATTTGAATTAATCCATTGCGACATTTGGACATCACCTGTGTGTAGCTTTACTGGTTTTCAATATTACTTAGTGATTCTTGATGACTTCTCTCACTTTTCCTGGACGTTCCCCTTGCGCCACAAATCCGACACCGCGGACACTATACATCGTTTTCATGCGTATGTTCGTACCTAGTTTCATGTATCCATCAAGTGCATGCAATGCGACAACGGGGGCGAATTTCTCACCACCTCCCTCCGTGACCTCTTCTCCTGCTACGGTGCTTCCTTCCGCCTCTCCTGCCCATACACGTCCGCTCAAAACGGCAAGGCCGAATGCCACCTACGCACCACGAACGACGTATTACGCGTCCTCCTTCTCCACGCAAACCTGCCTCCCCAATTCTGGGTTGAGGCTTTACACACTGCCACCTACATCATCAACCGGCGTCCCTCTACCACCATTGCGTCTCACACACCATACTTTTGTCTCTTAGGTCACTACCCAACCTATGATCACATGTGCGTGTTTGGCTGCCTTTTGTTTCCCCAATTCTATCGCCACAAGCCCGCACAAACTTGCTCCACGATCCTCACGTTGTGTCTTCTTAGGATACCCTCTGGAACACAAAGGCTATAGATGCCTCGACCTACAGTCTCGCAAGGTTATCATCTCCCGTCACGTTACGTTCGATGAGACTCAGTTCCCCTATTTTCCTCCCCCCAGCGCTGAATCTACCAAACCAGCAGCCACAACAACTACCGGACTGGAAATCCTCCCCGAGCGGCGCGCCCCGCCTACCTCGTACCGATCTGCTGCGGGATCTCCACACCTCGGATCGCCCGCCAGCCCCACCAGTCCGCCCGGTTCCTCATCTGGATCCACCCCGCGCCCCACAGATTCCGCGCGCCGTTCGCCAGCAACCTGCATGCCAGGTTCCCACGGGCCCGCGTTGTCTCCCCCTCTCGCGCATGCCACGCCCTACTCCAGCCGGGTCGTTCCGTCTCCCTCACCCCTGCCATCCGTGCATGCAGCTCCCAGCGCCACGAGCACGGGCCACCACCCATGCATGCCTCGCCACCGCCCATGCATGCATCGTCACAACCAACACCGCCCAATCCCACGTCTCTCCCTCCTCGCGCCGTAGCCATCCAACCTAAAGTGCTTGCCTCCGCTCATCCTCAGAACATGCACGCCATGCGGACGCAGCTGCAAGACTGGCTTTGCCCAACCTAAAGTGCTTACCTCCGCTCACACGCCGCCTCCCTCCATCAGCCCTATCCCGTCTTCTTATCGGGTAGCACTCAAGGACCCAAACTGGCTCACCGCGATGCACGAGGAGTATGATGCACTGATGCAGAATAACACTTGGTGTTTAGTGTCTCGTCCTGCAGGTGCTAACGTGGTCACCGGGAAGTGGATATTCCGGCACAAGTTCAACCCCGACGGTTCTCTTTCCCGGTACAAGGCGCGGTGGGTTCTCCGCGGCTTCACGCAGCAGGCCGGTGTCGACTACGGCGAGACCTTCAGCCCGGTGGTGAAGCCGGCTACTATTCGTACCGTGTTGAGCATCGCTGCCGGGCGGTCTTGGCCCATCCATCAGCTAGATGTCAAGAACGCTTTCCTCCACGGGCACCTCGTGGAGACGGTCTACAGCACGCAACCGTCCGGCTTCGTCGACGCTACCTCGCCCTCTCACGTGTGCGGCTGAACCTTTCTCTTTACGGTCTCAAGCAGGCGCGCCATGGCGTGGTTCTCGCGCTTCACCACCTACTTACGGACGCTTGGCTTCCGTGCGTCTCGGTCGGACACGTCCCTCTTCATCCTTCGGCGGCGATCATCTCGCCTACCTGCTGCTCTACGTGGACGACATCATCCTCACCGCCAGCTCCGCCACCGTCCTCGACTCCGTCATCCGGGCGCTCCATCGTGAGTTCTCGATGACGGACCTCGGCGCCCTGCATCACTTCCTCGGCATCAACGTCACCACGACTGCATGTGGACTGTTTCTCTCTCAGGAACAGTACGCGTTGGAGATCCTCGACCGTGCCGGGATGCTGAACTGCAAGCCCATCTCCACGCCCGTCGACACGCTCGCCAAGCTCTCCACCGACTCCGGCCCGCTCTTCCACGACCCGTCGTTGTACCGCAGCTTGGCTGGGGCGCTCCAGTACATCACGCTGACTCGCCCCGACCTCTCCTACGCCATTCAGCAGTGTTGTCTCTTCATGCATGCACCGCGGGATTGCCACTTCCAGCTCGTGAAGCGCATCGCCCGGTATCTGCGTGGGGCGACACACCTTGGGCTTCGGATCCATCGAGACGCCTCCACGGAGCTTGTTGCCTACTCCGACGCCGACTGGGCTGGCTGCCCCGACACACGCTAGTCCACCTCGGGTTCTGCGTCTTCCTCGGGGGCAACCTACTCACGTGGTCGTCCAAGCGACAGACTACCGTTTCACGATCCAGCGCCGAGGCGGAGTACAGAAGCGGTCGCTAACGCCCGTCGCCGAGGCGGTCTGGCTACGCCAGCTTCTCGGCGAGCTTCACCAACCCCCCACGCGCGCCACGGTGGTCTACTGCGACAACGTCAGCGCCATGTACATGTCGAGCAACCCGGTGCAGCACCAACGCACAAAGCACATCGAAATCGATCTCCACTTTGTGCGTGAGCGTGTCGCGCTTGGCGAGATACGGGTGCTTCACGTACCCACGAGCTCACAGTTTGCTGACATATTCACTAAGGGTCTGCCGACAAAGCGTCTTCAACGACTTCGGTCCAGCCTCAACGTCGGGGAGCCCCAAGTTTGGCTGCGAAGTGGGTGGTGTTGGAATATGCCCACGCATGCTCCTGCTCCTGGCTAACTTCCCACGACCGGATAGCTCGGCGTCTGACTGCACGCGCACTCCGTGCACCTTACGTGCACTTGCACGTCCTGCATGCAAGGGATAACCCAGCCATGCCGTTGTACTCTCACCGGACTCTACGTAGTCTCTCTCTTGTAAACCTGTACTTATAGCCCTTGAGGCAGATCAATACAACCACGGTGAGATTTACAGTACTCAACTAATCCGTCATCATCTGCCATGGACAATCTGCATGACAGTGCTATTATTAGTCTTCCTCTACCTTCCCACCAGACATCCGAGGTCAGTAGAGGAATGAGAATGTAGTACTGTGATGAAGTAGAAACGTCGGAATTGTGTGTGACTGACCTTGATATTTGTCATTGCAAGGAGTAGACGCGGTACAACACAGGAGATCTTGTCGGCGGGTTTTGTTGAAGGCAGTGTACCGAATACATTGTCCCACAGGGTAGAAGTTATTCCAAAGCCCTTGTTTTGAATTCGGTAGTGGTGGTTCAGATGGTATTTCTGATATACAGCATGAAGAATGCGTAAGTACACTAGCAGATGGATAGTGCTCTGCTAAGCTTCACAATGAAATAAGCATCTTGAGATATTTTGCTGGATCAAATGAGGGTTGTGCGTGATGCATCTAGTAGTGTGTGCAATCATCGACCACGTAAACCAACAGGCCACCTCAAAACACGCCAGGAGTGTTGGCTGTAGTGGTGAAGAGCTTGACAAAAATCGGAATTCCAGAACTTGACGGAGAGAGCAGAAGAACATCATTAAAAATAATACGTGGTATAAAAAATGGAAATTTAAATAGGGTCCGAATAACTGCCACACGTGTGGCGTCGACGGGAACCCGCCCGCACGCCTCGTGTGGCATGGACGGGAACCGGCCCGCACGACCACGTCCGCGCGCACAAAAGCACGACCCGCACGTCCGTTGTGTGCCAACCCCACCCGCACTGCCCCGTCCGGGAAAGCCGACCCGCTACCCGCACGACCCAGCAGTTCCCGGCCTCCGATCCATCCCCTCTCTCGTCTGCCGCCATCGTCCCCCACCTCTCAAACCCCGACCTCCGTCGCCGGTCTTCTCTGGTTGCCATGGCAACCAGAGCAGATCCGTAGGGCACTCCCACCGCAAAACCACACCCCAACCCTCCCCACCCCCAGCCCCACACTCCAACCCAGCCCTCCAGAGACGATCATCTAAAACCAGGTGAAAATCTCCCGATCTCATCCTTCTCATCCTTAACGCTGAAAATCTCCCGATCTTGTGCTGGATCCATGCTATAGGGGTAGAACACTGCATGGTTTAGTGTATAGTCGCAATTGCCAGGCAGAGTACACCAGATCTGCCATGTACTACGTTTGAAATTGACTTAAGTTCCTAGTTTAATTGACGCAAGTAGTTGGGTATGCAAAATGGATGAGTAGGAAATTAATTGCCACTTGTGTATAACGACAGTTGCCACCTTTCGATTGTCGATAGCTGCCACCTATTTTGACTCGTAAACGCCATCCATATCTTCTATGTGCAAGCAGCAGAAGAATACAATTCTTGTGGATTGTTGATGCCTTCTTGTTCATGCAGTGATTGAGAACACATTGGAAAGAAGCGAGACACGGAAAGAATGAATCACGAAGATGGCACTGATGCTTGGGGTTCTCAAAGGCGAACGCCCCTTGGGATGCAAGCAGTACAGTCAGCTCATCTCTTCAGGGCCGTTGCTGCCACTACTAGAACAGTATGCAGGCGTAGGTATGATGCGTGATAACAAAAGAAGAGAACAGTTGCCATCTTCGCAACGATGAAGATGACATTCTACTTATGTCGTACACTGTCATTTTTTCGCAGGTTCTTATGACCAAAACACAATTAGGGGGCCCCCGTGGCAAGTTCACTCACAAGGCGCTAACACTGACAAATGTACGGGCAGCCAACTTCAACTAGCTTGTATGGATAATCAAGGTAATGCAAAAACGAGAAAAGAGCGCATACTGCTGTGGACATGAAAAATGAACATGCAAAAAAACTGGCAAAAGGACTCACGAGTTACCACGGGTGAAAATGCAGAGCCTTCATGCAGCACGTGGCATCAGGCAGCACCAATGTACCTGCCATCGACGTCATACACAGGTGAGTCCATAAAAAAAGTGAAGTTGCGGATGATCAATTAGCAGAAGGAGCATAGTTGACAACTACAATTGCCATGACTGGACATCTACAGTTGCCATGTATTAGAAACTACACTTGACATCCCTGGACAACTGTTGTTGCCATCCTGGACACCTGCAGTTGCCAGGGAAGAACAACTGCAGTTGCCATGCCAGTGCGACTACATTTGCCATGCCATGGCAACTGCAGCTGCCATGAAGGAACAACTGCGGTTGCCATGCCGATGCAAATACAGTTGCCATGCCAGTAAAACTGCAGTTGCCACATCAGGGGCAACTGCAGTTGCCGTGCTAGCACAAAATGCATTTGCCATGAATTGACCAACCACTACTATGCGTACACGTTATTACGCTGGTGGTACTCGTGGCAAGCTTCACAAATTGCAGGTGGAGCACGTCATTTTGGTGTCACAGACCACACAAGAAGGTCAAATGCAACACAACAAGGTAAGGAAAAAACTGAACCACAAAAACAGCACTACATTTGTTATTTGTAGTTATTTGTAGGCAAAAACAATAGTTGCCATGTTTGTTGAACAGTAGCTGCCATGACTGGACAGCTAAAGCTGAAGAAAATATGCCCTAGAGGCAATAATAAAGTTATTATTTATTTCCTCATATCATGATAAATGTTTATTATTCATGCTAGAATTGTATTAATCGGAAACATAATACATGTGTGAATACATAGACAAACACAACGTCACTAGTATGCCTCTACTTGACTAGCTTATTAATCAAAGATGGTTATGTTACCTAACCATAGACATGTGTTATCATTTGATTAATGGGATCACATCATTAGGAGAATGATGTGATTGACATGACCCATTCCGTTAGCCTAGCACTTGATCGTTTAGTATATTGCTATTGCTTTCTTCATGACTTATACATGTTCCTGTAACTATGAGATTATGCAACTCCCGTTTACGGAGGAACACTTTGGGTGCTACCAAAGCGTCCTGGCGTGAACTGGGTGATTATAAAGGAGTACTACAGGTGTCTCCAAAGGTACATGTTGGGTTGGCGTATTTCGAGATTAGGTTTTGTCACTCCGATTGTCGGAGAGGTATCTCTGGGCCCTCTCGGTAATGCACATCACTATAAGCCTTGCAAGCAATGTAACTAATGAGTTAGTTACGGAATGATGCATTACGTAACGAGTAAAGAGACTTGCGATAACGAGATTGAACTAGGTATTGGATACCGACGATCGAATCTCGGGCAAGTAACATACCGATGACAAAGGGAACAACGTATGTTGTTATGCGGTTTGACCGATAAAGATCTTCGTAGAATATGTAGGAACCAATATGGGTATCCAGGTTCCGCTATTGGTTATTGACCGAGAATAGTTCTAGGTCATGTCTACATAGTTCTCGAACCCGTAGGGTCCGCACGCTTAACGTTACGATGACGATGCTTTGTTATGGGTTTATAAGTTTTGTTGTACCGAAGTTTGTTCGGAGTCCTGGATGTGATCACGGACATGACAAGGAGTCTCGAATTGGTCGAGACATAAAGATTGATATATTGGAAGCCTATGTTTGGACATCTGAAGTGTTCCGGGTGAAATCGGCATTTTTGCAGAATGCGGGGTTTCTTGGAACCCCCCTCCCCGGGTTATTGGGCCTTCATGGGCCATAAGGGAGAAGAGGAGAGGAGGCAAGAGGTGGGCGCGCCTCCCTCCCTAGTTCAATAGGACAAGGAGAGGGGCGGCGCCCCCTTCCTTCCCTCTTCCTCCTCCTTCCCCTTCTCCTACTCCAACTAGGAAAGAAGGAGTCCTACTCCCGGTGGGAGTAGGACTCCCCCTTGGCGCGCCCTCCTTGGCCGGTCGCCTCCTCCCCCCTGGCTCCTTTATATACGGGGGCGGGGGGGCACCCTAGAACACACAAGTTGATCTACGGTTCGTTCCTTAGCCGTGTGCGGTGCCCCCCTCCACCATATTCCACCTCGGTCATATGGTCGCGGAGTTTAGGCGAAGCCCTGCGCCGGTAGAACATCATCATCGTCCACCACGCCTTGCGTCGTCGACGGAACTCATCCCTGAAGCTTTGCTGGATCGGAGCCCGGGGATCGTCATCGAGCTGAACGTGTGCTGAACTCGGAGATGTCGTATGTTCGGTGCTTGGATCGGTCGGATCGTGAAGACGTACGACTACATCAACCGCGTTGTCAAAACACTTCCGCTTACGGTCTACGAGGGTACGTGGACAACACTCTCCCCTCTCGTTGCTATGCCATCACCATGATCTTGCGTGTGCGTAGGATTTTTTTTGAAATTACTACGTTCCCCAACAGTGGCATCCGAGCCTGGTTTTATGCGTAGATGTCATATGCACGAGTAGAACACAAGTGAGTTGTGGGCGATACAAGTCATCTTGCTTACCAGCATGTCATACTTTGGTTCGGCGGTATTGTGAGATGAAGCGGCCCGGACCGACATTACGCGTACGCTTACGTGAGACTGGTTTCACCGTTACGAGCACTCGTGCTTAAAGGTGGTTGGTGGGTGTCTGTCTCTCTCACTTTAGCTGAATCGAGTGTGGCTACGCCCGGTCCTTGCGAAGGTTAAAACAGCACTAACTTGACGAACTATCGTTGTGGTTTTGATGCGTAGGTAAGAACGGTTCTTGCTAAGCCCGTAGCAGCCACGTAAAATTTGCAACAACAAAGTAGAGGACGTCTAACTTGTTTTTGCAGGGCATGTTGTGATGTGATATGGTCAAGGCATGATGCTATATTTTATTGTATGAGATGATCATGTTTTGTAACCGAAGTTATCGACAATGGCAGGAGCCATATGGTTGTCGCTTTATTGTATGAAATGCAACGCATACAGTAATTGCTTTACTTTATCACTAAGCAGTAGTGATAGTCGTAGAAGCAATAGATGGCGTAACGACAACGATGCTACGATGGAGATCAAGGTGTCGTGCCGGTGACGATGGTGATCACGATGGTGCTTTGAAGATGGAGATCACAAGCATAAGATGATGATGGCCATATCATATCACTTATATTGATTGCATGTGATGTTTATCCTTTATGCATCTTATATTGCTTTGATTGACGGTAGCATTTTAAGATGATCTCTCACTAATTATCAAGAAGTGTTCTCCCTGAGTATGCACCGTTGCGAAAGTTCTTCGTCTTTGAGACACCACGTGATGATCGGGTGTGATAGGCTCTACGTTCAAATACAACGGGTGCAAAACAGTTGCACATGCGGAATACTCGGGTTAAACTTGACGAGCCTAGCATATACAGATATGGCCTCGGAACACGGAGACCGAAAGGTCGAACATGAATCATATAGTAGATATGATCAACATAGTGATGTTCACCATTGAAACTACTCCATCTCACGTGATGATCGGACATGGTTTAGTTGATTTGGATCACGTGATCACTTAGATGACTAGAGAGATGTCTGTCTAAGTGGGAGTTCTTAAGTAATATGATTAATTGAACTTAAATTTATTATGAACTTAGTACCTAATAGTATTTTGCTTGTCTATGTTTGTTGTAGATAGATGGCTCGTGCTGTTGTTCCGTTGAATTTTAATGCGTTCCTTGAGAAAGCAAAGTTGAAAGATGATGGTAGCAATTACACGGACTGGGTCCGTAACTTGAGGATTATCCTCATTTCTGCACAGAAGAATTACGTCCTCGAAGCACTGTTGGGTGCCAGGCCTGCTGCTGATACAACTGACGACGTTAAGAACGTCTGGCAGAGCAAAGCTGATGACTACTCGATAGTTCAGTGTGCCATGCTTTACAGCTTAGAACCGGGTCTTCAACGACGTTTTGAACATCATCGAGCATATGAGATGTTCCAGGAGTTGAAGTTAATATTTCAAGCAAATGCCCAGATTGAGAGATATGAAGTCTCCAATAAGTTCTATAGCTGCAAGATGGAGGAGAATAGTTCTGACAGTGAACACATACTCAAAATGTCTGGGTATAATAATCACTTGATTCAACTGGGAGTTAATCTTCCTGATGATAGTGTCATTAACAGAATTCTTCATTCACTGCCACCAAGCTACAAGAGCTTCGTGATGAACTATAATATGCAAGGGATGGACAAGACTATTACCGAGCTCTTCGCAATGATAAAAGCCGCGGAGGTAGAAATCAAAAAGGAGCATCAAGTGTTGATGGTTAACAAGACCACCAGTTTCAAGAAAAAGGGCAAAGGGAAGAAGAAGGGCAACTTCAAGAAGAACAGCAAACAAGTTGCTGCTCAAGAGAAGAAACCCAAGTCTGGACCTAAGCCTGAGACTGAGTGCTTCTCTGCAAAGCAAAGCTGGACCTTTGGAAGCGTAACTGCCCCAAGTATTTGGCGGATAAGAAGGATGGCAAAGTAAACAAAGGTATATGTGATATACATGTTATTGATGTGTACCTTACTAATGCTCGCATGATAGTACAGGTATTTGATACCGGTTACATTGCTAATATTTGCAACTCGAAGCAGGGACTACGGATTAGCGAAGATTGGCTAAGGGCGAGGTGACGATCTTGGCGTGGTAAATGGTTCCAAAGTCGATGTGATTGCGGTCGGCACGCTAGCTCTACATCTACCATCGGGATTAGTTTTAGACCTTAATAATTGTTATTTGGTGCCGGCATTGTGGATGAACATTATATCTGGATCTTGTTTGATGCGAGACGGTTATTCATTTAAATCGAGAATAATGGTTGTTCTATTTATATGAGTAATATCTTTTATGGTCATGCACCCTTGAAGAGTGGTCTATTTTATTGAATCTCGATAGTAGTGATACACATATTCATAGTGTTGAAACCAAAAGATGCAGAGTTGATAATGATAGTGCAACTTATTTGTGGCACCGCCGCTTAGGTCATATCGGTGTAAAGCGCATGAAGAAACTCCATCTTGATGGGCTTTTGGAATCACTTGATTATGAATCACTTGGTACTTGCGAACCGTGCCTCATGGGAAAGATGACTAAAAGCGCCGTTCTCCGGAACTATGGAGCGAGCAACTGATTTGTTGGAAATCATACATCTTGATGTTTGTGGTTCAATGAATGTTGAGGCTTTCATGGCGGGTATCGTTATTTTCGCACCTTCATAGATGATTTGAGCAGATATGGGTATATCTACTTAATGAAACACAAGTCTGAAACATTTGAAAAGTTCAAAGAATTTCAGAGTGAAGTGGAAAATCATCGTAACAAGAAAATAAAGTTTCTACGATCTGATCGTGGAGGAGAATATTTGAGTTACGAGTTTGGTTTACATTTGAAACAATGCGGAATAGTTTCGCAACTCACGCCACCTGGAACACCAAAACGAAATGGTGTGCCCGAACGTCGTAATCATACTTTACTAGATATGGTGCGATCTATTATGTCTCTTACTGATTTACCGCTATCGTTCTTGGGTTATGCTTTAGAGACGGCCGCATTTACATTGAATAGGGCACCATCAAAATCCGTTGAGACGACGCCTTATGAACTGTGGTTTGGCAAGAAACCAAAGTTGTCGTTTCTTAAAGTTTGGGGCTGCGATGCTTATGTGAAGAAACTTCAACCAGATAAGCTCGAACCTAAATCGGAGAAATGTGTCTTCATAGGATACCCAAAAGAGACTATTGGGTACACCTTCTATCACAGATCTGAGGGCAAGATTTTCGTTGCTAAAATCGGATCCTTTCTAGAGAAGGAGTTTCTCTCGAAAGAAGTGAGTGGGAGGAAAGCAGAACTTGATGAGGTAACTGTACCTGCCCCCTTATTGGAAAGTAGTTCATCACAAGAACCGGTTCCTGTGACAACTACACCAATTAGTGAGGAAGCTAATGATATTGATCATGAAACTTCAGATCAAGTTTCTACTGAACCTCGTGGGTCCACGAGTAAGATCCGCACTGCAGTGGTACGGTAATCCTATTCTCGAAGTCATGTTACTTGACCATGATGAACCTACGAACTATGAGGAAGCGATGATGAGCCCAGATTCGCAAAATGGCTAGAGGCCATGAAATCTGAGATGGGATCCATGTATGAGAACAAAGTGTGGACTTTGGTTGACTTGCACGATGATCGGCAAGCCATTGAGAATAAATGGATCTTTAAGAAGAAGACCGACGATGGTAATGTAACTGTCTATAAAGCTCGACTTGTTGTGAAAGGTTTTCGACAAGTTCAAGGGGTTGACTACGATGAGACTTTCTCACCCGTAGCGATGCTTAAGTCTATCCGAATCATGTTAGCTATTGCTGCATTTCATGATTATGAAATTTGGCAAATGGATGTCAAAACTGCATTCTTGAATGGATTTCTCGAAGAAGAGCTGTATATAATGCAGCCAGTAGGTTTTGTTGATCCAAAAGGTGCTAACAAAGTGTGTAAGCTCCAGCAATCCATTTATGGACTGGTGCAAGCATCTCGGAGTTGGAATAAATGCTTCGATAGTGTGATCAAAGCATATGGTTTTATACAGACTTTTGGAGAAGCCTGTATTTACAAGAAAGTGAGTGGGGGCTCTGTAGCATTTCTGATATTATATGTAGATGACATATTATTAATTGGAAATGATATAGAATTTCTGGATAGCATAAAGGGATACTTGAATAAAAGTTTTTCAATGAAAGACCTCGGTGAAGCTGCTTACATATTGGGCATCAAGATTTATAGAGATAGATCAAGACGCTTAATAGGACTTTCACAAAGCACATACCTTGATAAAATTTTGAAAAAGTTCAAAATGGATCAGGCAAAGAAAGGGTTCTTGCCCGTGCTACAAGGTGTGAAGTTGAGTCAGACTCAATGCCCGACCACAGCAGAAGATAGAGAGAAAATGAAAGATGTTCCCTATGCTTCAGCCATAGGCTCTATCATGTATGCAATGCTGTGTACCAGACCTGACGTATGCTTAGCAATAAGCTTGGCAGGAAGGTACCAAAGTAATCCGGGAGTGGATCACTGGACAGCGGTCAAGAACATCCTGAAATACTTGAAAAGGACTAAGGATATGTTTCTCGTATATGGAGGTGACAAAGAGCTAGTCGTAAATGGTTACGTCGATGCAAGCTTTGACACTGATCCGGACGATTCTAAATCGCAAACCGGATACGTATTTTTATTGAACGGTGGAGCTGTAAGTTGGTGCAGTTCTAAACAAAGCGTCGTGGTGGGATCTACATGTGAAGCGGAGTACATAGCTGCTTCGGAAGCAGCGAATGAAGGAGTCTGGATGAAGGAGTTCATTTCCGATCTAGGTGTCATACCTAGTGCATCGGGACCAATAAAGATCTTCTGTGACAATCTTTGGTGCAATTGCCTTGGCAAAGGAATCCAGATTTCACAAGAGGACCAAGCACATCAAGAGACGCTTCAATTCCATCCGGGACCAAGTCCAAGTAGGAGACATAGAAATTTGCAAGATACATACGGATCTGAATGTTGCAGACCCGTTGACTAAGCCTCTCTCACGAGCAAAACATGATCAGCACGAAGACTCCATGGGTGTTAGAATCATTACTATGTAATCTAGATTATTGACTCTAGTGCAAGTGGGAGACTGAAGGAAATATGCCCTAGAGGCAATAATAAAGTTATTATTTATTTCCTCATATCATGATAAATGTTTATTATTCATGCTAGAATTGTATTAACCGGAAACATAATACATGTGTGAATACATAGACAAACACAACGTCACTAGTATGCCTCTACTTGACTAGCTTATTAATCAAAGATGGTTATGTTTCCTAACCATAGACATGTGTTGTCATTTGATTAATGGGATCACATCATTAGGAGAATGATGTGATTGACATGACCCATTCTCATTAGCCTAGCACTTGATCGTTTAGTATATTGCTATTGCTTTCTTCATGACTTATACATGTTCCTGTAACTATGAGATTATGCAACTCCCGTTTACCGGAGGAACACTTTGGTGCTACCAAAGCGTCACAACGTAATCGGGTGATTATAAAGGAGTACTATAGGTGTCTCCAAAGGTACATGTTGGGTTGGCGTATTTCGAGATTAGGTTTTGTCACTCTGATTGTCGGAGAGGTATCTCTGGGCCCTCTCGGTAATGCACATCACTATAATCCTTGCAAGCAATGTAACTAATGAGTTAGTTACGGAATGATGCATTACGTAACGAGTAAAGAGACTTGCCGGTAACGATATTGAACTAGGTATTGGATACCGATGATCGAATCTCGGGCAAGTAACATACCGACGACAAAGGGAACAACGTATGTTGTTATGCGGTTTGACCGATAAAGATCTTCGTAGAATATGTAGGAACCAATATGGGCATCCAGGTTCCTCTATTGGTTATTAACCGAGAATAGTTCTAGGTCATGTCTACATAGTTCTCGAACCCGTAGGGTCCGCACGCTTAACGTTACGATGACAGTTTTGTTATGAGTTTATAAGTTTTGATGTACCAAAGTTTGTTCGGAGTCCCGGATGTGATCACTGACATGACGAGGAGTCTCGAAATGGTCGAGACATAAAGATTGATATATTGGAAGCCTATGTTTGGACATCGAAGTGTTCCGTGAAATCGGCATTTTTACCGAGATGCAGGGGTTACCCGAACCCCCTTCGGGGGTTATTGGGCCTTCATGGGCCATAAGGGAGAAGAGGTGAGGAGGCAAGAGGTGGGCCGCGCCCCCTCCCCTCCCTAGTCCTAATAGGACAAGGAGAGGGTGGCGGCGCCCCCCCTCCTTCCCGGGAGTCCTACTCCCGGTGGGAGTAGGACTCCCCTTGGCGCGCCCTCCTTGGCCGGCCGCCTCCTCCCCAGCTCCTTTATATCTGAGGCGGGGGCACCCTAGAACACACAAGTTGATCTCTGGATCGTTCCTTAGCCGTGTGCGGTGCCCCCTCCACCATATTCCACCTCGGCCATATCGTCATGAGTTTAGGGCGAAGCCTGCGCCAGTAGAACATCATCATCGTCCTGCACGCCGTCAGTCGTCTTGTGGAACTCATCCCCGAAGCTTTGCTCGATCGGAGCCCGGGGATCGTCATCGAGCTGAACGTGTGCTGAACTCGGAGGTGCCGTACGTTCGGTGCTTGGATCGGTCGGATCGTGAAGACGTACGACTACATCAACCGCGTTGTCATAACACTTCCGCTTATGGTCTAAGAGGGTACGTGGACAACACTCTCCCCTCTCCTTGCTATGCCATCACCATGATCTTCCGTGTGCGTAGGAAATTTTTTGAAATTACTACGTTCCCCAACAAAAGCTGCCATACATGTCCACGCGCAGACTCACGGCTTGCTGTTTCAAATGATGTCGTGCCAAATCACTCGTAGATGGTGTGATCCGTTGCGATACACATGTTATTCAAACAAAAAAACTTACTCTCGTACCTGTTTTTTCTATTACAGGGCCTACAACTACAGTGAACAGCGGCGCGGGGACATCTACTGCGGGGAGCTCTGAGCGCACGGAAGACGCATTCCACCAGCCAGCAGACAATCATGCCGCAGACAATTTCGAGTCAGAATCGGGAATGGCAATCATTCCAGCAATACCGACAAGCACCCCTTTGAACACAATCACTGCCAACACTCAAGTAGATGGAACTGCCGCCGATACTGAAGTGAATGATGAAACTGACGACGAGGCACAAGGGGATGAAGATGGTGGGCAATCAGAAATCGTGGTACCTCAGCCACCGTACGTTGGGCAGAGATTTGAATCGTTCGAAGAAGCAAAGGAATACTACCAGACATATGCAAAGTTCCATGGATTTGCGGTCAACACCGAGTACCATAGGAAAATTAAGAAAACTAACGAGTACATCAGAGGTGAGATGAGGTGCCACAAGGCACGGAGGAACAAGAAGGGGAAAGGTGTTGCGCCTGTCGTTAGGAGCGAAAAAGAGGGATCATTCTCAAGGCGGGATGCCCATCCGATTGTAAGCTGAGCGTAGATGGAACACGGTATGTGGTCACCGAATATTTTGACGAGCACAACCACAAACTCATAAAGAAGTTCGACCTGGTCAAATTTCTGACCGCCCACGTAGGATTCACCCGATCGAAAGGCAATTAAATAAAGCTGCTACATGATTGTAACGTCGGTCCATCAAGAATGGTCCGGATACTATCACTCATCCACAACAAAAAGGAAATCGAGTAGCATGCCGTACATACCGGTGGACGTCACAAACCCTCTGTGCCAATCACCGTAGGGAGAGCAGGCTGGCTGACATAGAGGCTACAATGGCCTACTTCGATGAGAAAGCGAAGGAAGATCCAGATTTCTTCTACAGCAAAAAAGGGAAACTGAGTAGCATGCCGTACATACCGGCTGACGTCACAAACCTACAGGCCAAGTACCGTAGGGAGAGCAGGCTGGCTGACATAGAGGCTACAATGGCCTACTTCGATGAGAAAGCGAAGGAAGATCCAGATTTCTTCTACAGGATAAGGTTGGACGATGAGGACCGTGTCAGGAACATGTATTGGGTGGATGGTGCTGCAAGGAGAGCCTACAAACATTTCCGAGATTGCATTTCATTCGACACGACGTACCTCACCAATATGTACAAGATGCCATGCGCTCCGTTCATAGGAATAAATAACCACAATCAGTCGTTGCAGTTCGGCTGCGGGCACGTTCGGAACGAAGACACGGATGGGTACGTCTGGCTGTTCAAGACCTTCTTGGAGTGCATGGATGGACTTGCTCCGATGAACATAATAACAGACCAGGATTTCAGCATGCGTGCAGGCATAGAGGAGGTCTTTCCGTTGGCGTGCGAGCCTTTGCGGTGGCTTTGATATAAAGAAGGCTGAGGAGACGCTAGGACCATTCTTTGCTCACCGTCCAGACCTGCACAAGGCATTCGAGCTGTGCGTGGACCATAGTTTGACGGTCGAGGAGTTTGAAAGGAGCTGGATGGCCATGGTTGAAACACATCAAGTGCAAGACAACGAGACGCTTGCTAGTCTGTGGGAGAAGCGAATGTACAGGGTGCCCGCCTACTTCATGCAGTGCTTCTTCCCTTTATGCGGAACTTACGCAATGAGGGGTTCAATGCTGTTTTGAAGCGATCGTGAGCCACGGCAACTCATTGCTACAGTTTGCCAAGCAGTACACAGCTCTGCAACAAAAAATATGGGATGTAAGCTACAGCAAGAAGCTACCACCACGCTAAAGCAGCCGAAATTGCTAACGTATTTACCAATGGAGAGGCAAATGAGCAAGATATACACAAACAAGATCTTTAACAAGTAAGTCAGTTGCGTTACGGTCTTATTTGCGCAAAAGCACTAAGGCAGTAGGTGCCACATAGAGTGCAATGCAGTTGCCATGATATGCAGTTGCCATGTTTAATGAAATACTATTTGCCATGCTTACTCAGCTGCAGTTGCCATGTTCAATGAAAATTCTGTTTACAATGCTTACTCGGATGCATTTTCCATGTTCAATGAAGTGCAGTTGCCATGTTTAATGCACTGTACTTCCATTTGGGGCATGTTGGTATGCAAATGCCAATGTCAACTGAAAAATGTTATATTGTCAACACATATGCTGAAATGCAATTGCCATGTTTACTAAAATGCAACTGCCATGTTTGTTGAAAATGCAATTGCCATGTTTACTCAACTGTAGATGCCATGTTTAATAAAAATGCAGTTGCCATGTTTTATGCAATGTGCTTCCATTGGGGAAATATTGGTGTGGAAATGACAATGGCCAGTTGAAAATGTAATACAGTTGCCATGTCTGGTGTACTGCAATTGCCATGTCTTGTGTACTACAGTTGCCATGTCTAGTGTACTGCAGTTGCCATGTCTTGTGTACTGCAGTTGCCATGTCTAGTGTACTACAGTTGCCATGTTCAGTGTACTATGTTTGCCATGTTCCGTATACTATGTTTGCCATATTCAAACAAAAATCTATTTCTATTTCCATGACAACATAACGTGCTACAAAAAAAGATCGCACGATAGATTAACATAAAACACACAAAACTTGCAGATTCCAGGAAGAAATAAAGCGTGCTAGCATGTTCACGGCTTTCCAGGTGGACGAACATACGTTCAAGGTGTGTTCTATTTTGGGCATGTCGGATTCAGAACCTGAAGACCCGGACAAAGGAAGGAACTACTTCGTGATAGCCTCGATCGCGCAAGGCGAATACTACTGCCAATGCTGCAAGTTTGAACGGGACGGCATTGTGTGTTGTCACATACTAAAAGTAATGGACATGAACGCTGTGACACGGATGCCCTGCCATTTCATAAGGCGACGATGGACTTGGGACGCTGACGACGCGTTGGCGCCGCAGACAACACTGCAGCGGTTACGGCTGTGCATGACAAGAGACCTGAGTCAACCATGGAAGTCGTGAGGCACGTTGTGCTGACAAAGAACTATGCTGAGCTAATTGATGAAGCGTGCAAGAGTGATGAGACAGCGAAAGTCGCAGAAAAACACAGGAAGGCACTGAAAAGAGAGCTTGATGAGATCAAGAAGAGGAAAGCTGAGGAAGCCTTACAACGGTTCCCCCGCACATCAAGTGTGCCTTCATCGACGGGGCCGTCATCTGAAAACTCAGAGATAGGATCTGGAACAGCAAGCACACAAACCCAGATCAGGAACCCACCCGTTCCATCACAAAGGGTCGTCCAAGAGAGATAAGGTACAAGTCAGGATTGGAGATTCAAGCAAAACACAAGAAAACGAAGAAAGGGGCGGGAATCCATGAGCAGAAATTGGGGCGATGTGACATGGTCCTTGTGGACATTTTGTTTTGTACCCTAGACGATGAGATTTTTTTTAAAATTGGGAGAATAACTCTTGAGGGGCATCAGAAGTGGAAGGAAAATTCATTGAGTGGAGAAATGCAGTTGCCATGTTATGGGTACTTAATCTGCCATGTTATGTGTAGTTAATCTGCCATGTTATGTGTAGTTAGTCTGCCATGCTATTTTATACTAAATATATGCCATGCTATTTTGTACTAAATATGCCATGCTAGTTGTACTGGATCTGCCATTTTAGTTGTATTGGATCTGCCATGTTAGTTGTATTGTATCTGCCATGTTAATTATGTTGGATCTGCCATGTTGTTTGTATTGTATCTGCCATGTTAGTTGTACTGAAAATATGCCATGGTATTTGAAATGACTCTGCATAACATATATTTCCATGACAAATACGACGCGGTTTAGAGAAACATAGTGTGTTGTGGGCAATGTATGGGAAACAAGTTGGAAAAGGCGTAACGTGCATAAACCGCAGCCAAGGTTGTGGCTACATGATCAACCTACCCCATGCTAGCCGGTGCACTTAGCGATGAAAAAGAAGAAGCAAAACAGACAAAATGAAAAACGACGATGACTTTCACTACCCATGTATGTTGAACTACATTTGCCATCTGTTTTAAAACATCATAGACGCATTCAAAACAGCAAAAACCGGTGCTATAAACGATGAAACCATTGTAATAATGATAAAACATAAAAAAATATGTGCATTAACGCCTAAAATAGGTTCACATCCACACATATATTACAGAAACTACTCAAATGTCGCTCACACACCACCACTACATAGTAGGCTACGCGGGGTTGCAGTCGTAACATAGCACACAAACATAGTTTTCGACGATAACAAAGAGATAGTACCTTACATTCCTCAGCAACAGAATGTAAGGTATGCGTCCGGTGTGTAACACCACGTGATCACTTATACTTCTTGTTGATTTTCTTGACAGCTTCCTCCACGAACTCGCGTGCTCCGGACCGCTTGTTGAAATCTTCATTTGTCAACCAGTTCCATGTGTGGATTTTCCGGAGCTCAACGACCGTTGCAGCTGTGATAGCGGGGACAACTCTGCCTTCCCACTTTGCAAAGTATTCCAGCGCGTGAAAGCCACAGTCCGTCCTGCACGAGAAAAAGATTCAGATGAACACGCAAAAAGGACAGATGTAGCAAAGATAGACTTCAATTCACATGTGACAACAAAAAGAGGGGTTGCATTAATGTAAACGGCACATGAAGGAGGGGGTTAAGGAATTACGTGTTCCCTTGCTTCACAGTCGCCACATACTCAATCGGGAAATGTCTGATCTGGACCTTTGAATGTTCATAGTGACGATTCCATGTCTCTTTGAGGTTGTTGATGAAGAATTCGGCATGCGTAGTAAGGTCTGAATCAGCTTCCGAACGGATTGAATCAAGCACCTCAAAACGTTGGTTCTTCAGGTCAAGACAGATCGCATAGTGGTGACCACACTTGTCGTGTGTGTCATGTGGTGCAAGATCCTGGAACATGGTGAACATGATTTGCATTTGAAAGTGAATAAATGAGAAGCAGACTACACAAAAAGAACAACAGAGGAACCAAAAAAATAGAATCATGTAGAATGTTTGGTTATGGGTGGGGGTAGTTGAAAGAAAGTTGTCGTCCATGTATGAACAAAATAAGCCGTGTATTTTACTATCAAGTTGCCACATAGTTCGCACGGGATGCAAAAATCGAAGATGTCAATGTGCACAGCAGCTGTTGCCACATGAAAACATCTGCCACATAATCACAAGTGCAGAAGATGGCAAAAAACCACACCATGTGAAAAAACAGTGCAGACAGGGAAGGAGTACTCACATATTTCTTCAGTGTGAGCTTGAATTCACCATGTTGAGCAAAATTCTTCCTCAGGATTTTGTGGTGGAAGTCACCATCCCATATTTTGCAGGTCACACTGTAATGCATGATGATCTTGTCGGCACACACATCGATGTGATTGTTGATGTAGTCGATCCCGCATGCAACTACATTCGTCGACATTTTACCGTTTGGCCTCACGGACTCGGCAAGATCACCCAGGTCGACGTACGTCGCTCCGCATTGAATGACTTTGGTTCTGTCCAAACATGAGCTGTATGAAAACGACATAACATGGAAGAATCATGCCTACTAAGTAAAAAATATATGAAAGAACTAAAACGTAAGCGGATCGTGTATAGAAAGTACGAAGAAGATGAATGGTAAAAAAGGAGCAAAGCAAAATGAGAGATTATGGGGTGTGGTCATTTACGCTTTCAGCTCCTTCATGTGCTTGCTGCTGGCCCTAGCATTTCCAAACCGCTTGATGATATCGTACAACTGGGTCTGTTCTTTAGTGGCCCTGATTTCGGTCTCGTAGTCTTCCGCTGGAGGTGGGTGAACTACCCTCTGCTGCCTCACAGGACCAGGGGTGGCACTCCTGATGGTATCCTCAGAAGCCGTATCTGCAGGCACGTTGGAACTTGATTGCCCTTGCCCTCGTGAGGTCCTCCTCTGCAATGATGCCTCCTTGATCTTGCGGTAAGTTTCTTCAAGTGACGGTGAAATCTCCTCAGGGGTGCCTGCAATGATTAAAAAATAAAAAGTGTGTTAGGATACCTAGAAAATCAGAAAACAGATGGATTGTGAGGAGATGTAGGTAGAAATAGTGGGGAAGTTGCCATGTGTGGTCCAACTACAGTGGCCATGTCATGGCAACTACAGTTGCCATGCAGTTGTGCTATAGTTACCATCTAGATGGATTGTAGTTGCCATGTCACAGCAAATGCAGTTGCCATGTTGTGTCAACTCCACTTGCCATGTGATTGCCGTATAGAAAAAATGCAGAATGGTAACAAAAAATGCAGGTGACATGGTGTGGCAAATCCAGTTGCCATGTGTAATACACTGTATTTGCCATGTGACAGCAAATACAGATGCCATGTTGAATCAACTTCAGTTGCCACGTGGTTACCCAAATGTCAAATGCAGCATGGCAGCAAAAAAAATGTAGGTGACATGGTGCATCAAATCCACTTGCCATGTCATCACATGTCAGTTGCCATCACAAGTGAGAACACCCAAAAAATATGATTGGGACAAAAGTCAAACTACAAAGATGTATACAAGAAAATCATAAGGACATGACAAGTGTACCTTGCACAATCGGCTCCGCAAACTTGACAGCCTTCCTGCCCTCGACCATTGGCTGCGCCATCATTGCGGGCATGCCTCCTGGGAAAGCAAAGGCAACTGGCAAAGGATCTTGCACCACGGTTGATCTTGACTGATACCAAGGCTAAAGCTCGGTGGGGTAAATGCCATTGGGTGCCTCTCATTCCTACTGGCCGGACCACGAACGATTTGCGGGGCAGAATCCAAGGGTGAAAGATCGACAAACATATCTGAATCGGCCGCTACAGAATGATCGGGCTTATTTGCAGGGCGGGGCGTGTTGTCGGTGATATCGGCAGCAGCTTTCATGACAATCTTCTTGTTTGGGCTATAGGGGACACCGACATTGGTAGGAGCCCGGAAGTGCGCAGATTTATCTTTGGGGATTTCCGCCGGGTAAAGCGCGATCTGCTCCGGCCGTTCACCTGCGTCACTCGTGCCCGGCTTGACACCTGCATCAGTTGTGCTCCGGTCTTGCGGTTTCTCCATCACATTGCTTTTGGCAGGTGGCGGGAACAGTGTGGAGGCAGGAACATAACCAGACTCGTCTCTCCTGCTCCTAGCTACAGCCGTTGTGTTGGGTATGACTGTTGGTTGCTTGCGGGGGCTACGACACCTAGGTGGAAGACCAGCACGCGGCACGGTCGCCTTAGCAGTATCTGCACCGACAGGGGCTGGAGCTGTTGTGCCAGGACTCTCACCTGTAGATGGCATATCCTTGTGAACTGCCGCCTCAGCCGCTTCTGTCGTGGACACAGGTGTGCCACCACGCACGCGCTTGGAATCAGTGTCAGAAGAGCGGGAATCTTCCTTGCCTAGGTTCGTCTCGAGAGCGTCCACTTCAACGCTTGCTGATGGGGTGGCATGGCTCACAAAGCATCCTTCATTGCCGTAAGAGTTGGCAATATTTCAGCTGTCTGGCAGATACCGACTCGTCACTCCCGATGTACGGATGCCTGTTGTTCTAGCTCGGACATCTGCGGCAGCCGGAGATGGTCGGCCACTTACCTGTGAAGTTGGTGGGAGCGGTCAACGGTGCAGCAGCAGTATTGTCGCCGGGTGCCTCATGTACATCTGAGTTGCCCCCCGTTGACAACTTTGAATGTAAGCGTTCGAGCGGGTCCTTACTGATATGCTTGGCCTCGCGCATAGTAGTCTTCTTCACCCTGCAAAGAAAAAAAATCACATGAGAAAGGTATGAAAAAATGAACAAAAATATGTTTGCAATGGTAGAAATCTTAAAAGAATGAAAAACAAGTGGAAAAGCTGGAAGTTGCCATGTAATGGGAACATGAGTTGCCATGTGTCATAGTTAGCAGTTGACATCCAGCAGCAGTTGCCATGTTAGCCAACTTGAAGAATGATAGAAATGTCTGTTCTGTCAGGAATGCAATTTGAAACCTAGGAGTGGGATGAGCTCACAAAGCCAACGGTAAAGATGGCAGCTGCCATTAGGTAGAGTGGTAGTTGACAGTTAGCCTAGATGCCAATTGCCATGTAAAGACCAATAGGAGTTGCCGTAAACTAAAAAAATGAAGGAAGAAATCATTTGGAAAAATAGCAGTTGTCGCGTGGGGGACGATAACAGAAGAACATGTGACAAGCTGAACAGTAGCATTGGAAATTCAAGAAAAAATACCACTATGTAAATGAAAGCACATGGAGAAACCTACTTCTTGACTGGCTTCCTCAGGTCTGGCAACACGACAGGATCCCCGGTGTTGGTCGTCATAAATGCGAGGAGAAGACCTGGTGGAAGGGGTGTCACCGGCAATGGGGGCACCTTTGTTCAAGCGAGCAGAAACACGGGTTGGCGTTGGCGCCTGTTTCTTCGTAACTGCTCGTCTACCAGCGGTCGGCTCACTGCACGTAACAGATGGAGGGAAAAATGTGGCAATTGTCAGACAACAAACTCATTGCCACGCTTGACAAAAAATAAGTGCAAGAAATGGATGAGACTGTTCCAAGAAAATAGACACAGAAAAAAAACTAAAATTAAAAGTCAAACCTCCTCCTGGCAGCTACGGGATCGGTCCTAGACCTCTTGCCAGGAGAACCCTGCCCAACATCCTCTGGAGCCCTCCCCCTCCTTGATGGCAACACCCCCTCGCCTCTCGCAGCCGTATGTTCTTTCACTTTCTCCGGTGGGGGGACATCTGTTGCATCCTTGCCCTTGTTACCGCCTGTGCGAACTTTAGCATGTTCATCGTCATCGGTGTCCTGTTGCACATTATCCATGTCATCGTCGTCATCCTTGCTGAGGCCAGCATCTCCATCTACATCATCTTGTGTGTCACCGGGCTCTTGGGAACTGTTGTAGTCATACCGGCGACGGCAACCGGTTGGCCGATGTGTACGTTCTGGGACAAATGAAGTGAACTGCCTCGCAACCGCGTCCATCGCCGAGAGGCACTGAGGGACGTCCACCCCTCAACCAACATCCCGAGCAAGGCGGTCATTCCGGATGCAAACTGCCCAATTAGATGCTCAACAGGTGCCCTCGCCTGTGCATGAAAACAAGAAGCATCAACAACCACCCATATTGCAGTCTCTTGCGCGACATCAACAAGTAATCCACGGCAAACCATGGATGTAGATATTTTGATTACCTCAGTAGGGCAAGACGGAGCTGAGTGCACGTCCATCCACTTTCCAAAGTTTTGAGGCCCCCCCCAAACACGCTGTAGTCTATAGCATGCTTGGCCATCAGCTAGGAAAAACAAAAAAGAAATAGCAAGGATGTAAGAGATAGTAGGTAAGTTTCAGCACGGATGAAAAGAGTTCCCATGTGGAGTGAAACATGGATACAATACGCAGACAGCTATGGATAACAAAATGTAGTCATCCCTTATAAACCACGGGACGGTTGCCTCATGTCAAATTTGTAAGCATGCCATGTGGAGAGAGAAACCAAAACTAACCTGCAGTTTTCCATATGTGGTATCAGTTGCCCTGTCTGCGGCAAGCACAACCTTGACAGCGTTGATAGTCCACGCAGAAACAGCAAACTTGTGCGTAGGCAGCGGGCCTCCTACCCCAGTGAAATCCACGGTGGACAGATCAAGAGAGACGACATACATGAGCTGATTTAAAACAATTTTACAGAGAAAGAAATGTCAGTTGCCATCATGGGTCCTTTGTAGTTGGAAAAAAACAGGATAATCTATGTTCCCATGATAATCAAGTTGATGTGCATGAAAAGAATGGAGTAAAAAAGAAGAAGTTGCCTTCTGTATGTGCAAGTTGCCATCATAATGTGATGGCAAATTGCCATGTTGCTAAGATGGCAGTTGCCATCGTAGTGTGATAACAATTGCCATGCTAATATGATGGCAGTTGCCATATTGTCATTATGACAGTTGCCATATTGTCATTATGACAATATGGCATATTGTCATTATGGCAGTTGCCATCTGGTTATGATCAGGTTGCCATGCATGAATAAAAAGTGTGTTAAAAGACACTGTTCACAGAAAGAACTGGTAAAAAAAATACCATTAAATGCAGCCGACAACCCTTTTGGTACATCTTGCTTGAGAATGCATCGTGGAGGAAGTCAGCAATAAACTTACACCAGTTCATGTTCTTCACATTTTTCAGATTCGCCTGCACCACACAAAATTTCAGGGCAAAAGGTTTGCCGCATTAGAAATCAAACGGAAAAAAACATCGAAAACACTGGCAGTCATTAGCTTTACACATGACATCGGAGCCAAAAAGATTGAAGGAAAATAAAGTAGTAAAGATGGATCATTCACCAGGATGGGGAAGCATCTGTTGCTTGGGCGAAGAGAAGTGGTCGGCGCGAAAACAGCTGAGATGAGGTACATGAGTAGCTTCATCTTGAAAACATCTCCATGCGTCGTCATGGCCTGCAGCGAATCTGCCAGTGCAGACGTGTTCGGCATGGACTCCAATCCAGGAAACAAACGGGTGAACAGCGCTTCCTCGATCTCATTATTGACCTCGTACGGGACTTTGATATGTCCACGAGGCACACCCAAAGTGCAGAACACTGATTCCTCGTTCAACGGTAGTCTTCCACGTCCCGGAATCACGAATTCCCTGGAGGCGGGGTGGTAGATCTCACCAAGCCAGTCGCATACGGGGTTGACAAGGTTCGTGCACCGGACATCCATCAGAGCCTGCATACCCATCTCAGCAGCAGCTCCCTTTTGATCGTTGGTGAATTTGTCAATCAACACAGTCAGACGTTCTTGGGAGGCTCTGTTGCGAATACGTTTCTTCTTCTGCAAAAAACAGACAAGAAGTGATCAGTTGTTGCCATGTTTTGCAATGTCATGAAAATTTAGTTCATGACAGACGACTGCAAAAGATCGAGATGCCAACCAGTAACATAAATCAGGAGGAGGGTGGGTGGGCGTGTGGACAGTTACCTCATCACCCTCTTTTCTCCGTCCAGCTGCCCGATTACGCTGTGGTGGATCCATGAAATCATCGTCATCATTTTGATGATCGCCACGAGCCATTCTGCTGAGATAGGAACAGACCAAATTGTCAACGTGGAAATGTAAATGCAAGAGGTAAGCAGTTGCCACCTAACAGAAAATGTCAACTAGTGAATGCAAAAAATATAGCATGAACACACACGCGGCCCTCCTATGATTGTCGAGAAAATAAACGTGGTAAGTAAGCACGTTGGTTGCACTATCAGGTAAATGCACTTGAAAACAAAATGTTGAAGTTGCCATGTTAGCCCAATATAGTACAAAAAAGCAATGAAACCACATCTGAATCAATAACCTGAAAACTGGCACAGTGTGTTCAGATATCACAAAGTCATTGTGGCAAATAAAAAAATTGCGTCCGCAGTACAATGAAGTTGCCACATTGTACTGACTGTAACATGGCAACAGACATGATGTGGTCAGCCAAAAAACTTGCCACATGCAAAAACATATGTATGGCATCTGACACAATTGGTACGCAAATGTGGTTGCCATATTATGCAGCCAATTTGCCACACTGTCATATCTGCAGTATGGCAACAGACAGTGTGTTCACATTCTGTTTGCACGTGATTATACAATCCAAGTGGCAAACAGGCACACTTGATGTGCACATTAGTTGCCGTCCAATGCAGCTGGCTGCTGAAACTGCATTGACTACCGATTGTGGCAACTATCACAGTGTGGTAACTATCACAAATAATTCAGAAAAAATTAGATGTCACAATGAAAAAGCATGTTAGTGGTTACTATCATAGTAATTCGGCAAATTCAGTTGCCACATAGAAGAGCGTGTGGAACTATCATAGTCATTCAATAAAATTAGTTGCCTCATGCTAAATCTTATATGTGGCAACTATGACAGTCATTTCAGAAATTTGTTGCCGCAAAGGAAAACACGTTTGTGGCAACTATTACATTTGTTCAGGGAGTTAGTTGCCACACAATCATGATAGTTAATCAATCTACCAAGTTCGCCTCATACTACAGTTTCAAAACCAAACTAACTAGATCTAGGTTTCAATGGCAACTACTTCGACTTCAAATTCACCCTCAAAATTCTCTCACGAACTGACTGCAAACACAAATTCGAACCAATGCGCATCAAACAAACCGGGGGACACCTGCCAAATCCATACGCAAGACTAGTGTGTGCCTCCGAACAGGCATAACCACACCAACGATGCCGCCGCGGCGGCGGCGGCGACGAAACTGCCCAGTGCCACCAAAAACGGCTAGCAGACAACTTCGGCGCCGGCGGGAACGCCGACGCACCGCCGAATCGCCAGAATCTCTACGAATCGATCTAGGAATCGAACAGGGAGGGAAGGGGGGAAAATGCAGGAAGGGGTTGTGAGAGATGTTGCGAGCATTACCTTCAACCCGCACGCGTTCCGGCGAAGCCGCTCCGTTCCGGCGAGCACCACCGACGGCCGCGAACACCGTCGATTGTTCCGCCTCCGCCGTCGCCTTCTCCCCTCGCCTTCTCCTCCAGTGGTTTGAAGTGCAAGTGGGTTGTGCCAGTAACTGCGCCGCGGGTGAATAAATGGAACCGTGAGGGAGAGGGTGGAGGGGTGTGCGACGTGTTTGACGTCAACCGCGGTCGGAGCGTGGCGTGCGGGCGCATGGCAGTTCCATCGCACGCCTCTGAGTGGCAACCGCTGACCACGGGATGGCAACCAACGTGCGGGCGAACAAACTCGCACACCGCAAACGCGCCTCGTCCTACGTGGCGGAGAAAACCGGCCGGTTTGTTCCAAAATTCGTGCACACGGTTGCCCACGGAGATGCTTGCGTGTGGTCGGGGTGGTGAACGCCCACACGTGTGGGCGTTAACATTTCCGTTTAAATATAGGCATTCCTATTAAAGCCAAGAGATACAGAACAAATAAATGACACAAAGTAGATTCAAATCCATTCAGGACAAGATAAATCCAACTACTAGTGGACGGGGCCGGTTCTGGGCCTAAGCGGGAGAGGTGACCGCCTAGGACTCATACGATCGTAGGACTAATTAACGAGAGCTCCTTTGGAAGCCTCGCAACGATCAGCGCCACTTGCCGCGCTCACAGCCATTCGCCACGTGTCGCGTTCTGGGCGCTTCCTCCGGATTTTTTTTTATTTTTACGCACGCGTTTTTGGCTTTTTAAACATTTTCTTTTCAGTTTTTTTGACATTTTGATTTTCTACCGGTCTTTCCTAGCTTTTCAACCAAAAGTTTTTTTCGGAAAAAATAATTTTTTTGCGAGAGCCACGGTTTTGTTTTCGTGAGAGGCACGGTTGTGCTTTCGCCAGAGGCACGGCCGTGCCTCTTGGAAACGAAAAAAAAATATTTTCTGTTTTTTTTCTTTCGCGAGATGCACGGTTTTACTTCCGCGAGAGGCATGGTTGTGCTTTCGCGAGAGGCACGGGCGTGCCTCTTTTGGAAAGGGAGAAAACGCGTTTTTCGTATTTTTTTACTTTCGCGAGAGGCCCGGTTTTGCTTCCGCAGGAGGCACGGTTGTGCTTTCGCGAGAGGCACGGGCGTGCCTCTTTCGGAAAGGGAAAAAAACGCGTTTTCTGTTTTTTTTTCGCGAGAGGCACGGTTTTGCTTCCGCAAGAGGCACAATTGTGCTTTCGCGAGAGGCACGGGCATGCCTCTTTCGGAAAGGAAAAAAACTCGTTTTTTTTTCTTTCGCGAGAGGCACGGTTTTGCTTCCGCGAAAGGCACGGTTGTTATTTCGTCAGAGGCACGGGCGTGCCTCTTTCGTAAAGGGAAAAAAATCCGTATTCCCGTTTCGGTTTGTTCCTTTTTATTTTACTTTTCGTTTCTTTTTCCTATTTATCTGTTTTTTAAGCATCAGTGAACCGCGAGTTACTTCATTCATGAGAGTAAACAGATCAGCTCTTTGATAAGACAAATAATAAATAGATCAAATTAGAAATATGTCACACTGGCCAACAATTGCATTTCTTTGCAGATTTGGCAAGGTTTTTTTTGTTTATCTTAGCGGTTGCAGCTTGTACAAGTAAGTAATCACAGGACATGGCATTTAACCGCTATAATATACTAATATAATTACCTGCTGGCATAGTCGTCCCATTCAGGTTCAGGTAGCTGGAGATGAGATACATACTACAGGGAACATAGTTGAGCGACAAGGCGGTGCTTCTTTCAGTTTCAATCATAGCCATTGCTCGTACTTGGTTGTTGGCCATGTCAACAGCAAGAAGCCATGCCTTGGGGTGCCGGAATTTGACCCTGGTGATGAGGTAAACAACAGTACCTTCATCATCATTCAGCCTGACAACAGGCTGACATGTCCAGAGATTTTGCAAGTTTCTTTCTGCAGCCTCGTCACTGTTGTGCAGCATTCCACAGCGAACCAATGCAGACCGCATTGCTGTGTCAATTCCGATGGCGGATGCACTGACAGTGAAGTCGACTTTCCAATCCTCGGGGGGATTGCCGGTGATGTTGCAGTTGGTACTATATGTGGTGAGTGTCCAGTCATCAATTCTGAGCATGGGGCCCCCGGTTTCAGGGTCCTTACCAGGAAGACGATCGCCGAAGGGTTCCAACTCGACAAGCTTGAGGCAATGGCTTTGGACAGCACTCAAGCGCCTTGCCGCAATGGCTTCCCGGCCTTACCGGCAGCGGCACAAGGCGGACTTTACCGTCGTCGTCATTGCCGTCACGGAGCATGTCATAGAGCAGTATTCCGTGCCAGAGATCAACCCAGCCAAAGAGTCCCCTACTCACTACGAGAAACGCACCCTATGCCAATGGCCAGGGCCGTCGGCAAATCCCTGACAAGCCGTCGGGACAGGCCTATGCCGACGGCCCCCGTCGGCATAGGGCCGTCGGCAACATATCTGTCGGCGTAGCCAGGATGACCGTCGGCATAGAATGGCCGTCGGCATAGATCATATCCTCGACGGTGGTCAGAGATTCTATGCCGACGGCACTGGCCGTCGGCAAAGCCATCGCCTAACGGCGGCTGCCGTCAACTGCTGAGCAACGGCGGCTCACCACGTGGCACCCCTATGCGGACCGGACCGTCGCATCGTGCCCTCATACATGCGGGGTGGTGTGGTGGCATGTCCGAAGAGGCGGCACGCGTCTTCGGGGTGTGGCCCCCCTCACGGACGGCGATGACACACGGTAGTAGACGTTCTGCGGAAACGATGCGGCGTGAATATTATTAAATACTCGGAGCGCGATAAAATCATGAGTTTTTTACATGATGTGGGCACATGTGCTATAGGACCGATGGTAATTTTTCATAATTTTTCGTGATGGAGAAGTATCTTAACACATCCCTCTACGCGGATTGATCTTCGGCACAGATAACGACCGTGTGGCGGCCTCCGGCTAGTATACCGTCAAATCTTGCGTGGCGGCCTCTCACAAGTCCGGAAGTGTTGTGGCGGTTGCAAATGCTCACGCAGCGTCTCCGGTGTGCCCCCCTCAGACGCCGCCGCCCGGCATTGGAGAAGCAGACGTCGGGTCTACGGAGGGATCTTGCCGTGGGTCCGCCAAACCCACGCGAAGATCCCTCCGTAGACCCGACGCGTCTGCTTCTCCAGTGCCGGCGGCGCCGTCTGGTGAGGGGGGGCACCCCGAGCCCCAAGACGGGCGACGATGCATGAACACTTTCACATATGCATCGGGACCCGTGCGATGTTTCGTGACATAGCTACACCCCGAATCCCCCACCAACCGTAATTCCTTCCGTGTCGACCTGCTTCCTCCGTGACACGGCGATAGCGATGTTCGTAACGGGGCAATCGATATACCATCGGGTATGTTTTTTAGATAAGGCATAATTATCATATACAAAAACAAAACTAAAATAAAGTAAAAATAACAAAACCGAGTAAAAATAAAAAATAAAGTAAAATACACGTATGCCGACGGCCAGGCCGTCGGCATATCTGTGCACACACGGAGGTTGTCCCACGGATCGTTGACGCGGCGTGGCACACGGATCGCTGATGTGGCAGAGGGGCCTATGCCGAAGGCTTGGCCATAGGCATACCTCTGCCACTGATATGCCGACGGCCCGCCATCGCCTTGCCGGCGTAGGGTCAACGCCGTCAAATGGTCGGCCCGACCGGGCAGGTGGGCCCGCGGATATGCCGACGGCCTCCCTATGCCGACGGGCCCGTGAGGGCGTACCTCGGGCGGTCCCGACGGCCTTGTCTATGCCGACGGCCCGTCGGCATAGGTGGATGTGTGCCGACGGCTTTTCACGCCCACGCCTTTTCCGCGGGCCGTCGGCATAGGTCCATAGATGCCGACGGGGGCCGTTGGCATAGATTTCGCCGTCGGCAACCCCAGTTTTTCTGGTAGTGACTCCCCCCGATGGTGATGACCGAGTTGGTAACATGCTGAAAGTGGCGGCGGCCATGGGGGAGCGGCATCGGGAAGGGTATCTGCGGCGGGTCCACCAGCACCTTCTTGGAGGTCCAACACCAGTCCTCGGATTTGAAGAGGTAGAGGACGAGGTTGAAATACGAGGCTTGAGACAGCGCGGCGATGGTGAAGTGGTGGCCGCCGCCGCGGGGGAGGACGCTAACTTCGCCGTCTCCGAACAAGTGAGGGTGAGGGTGAGCGAGGAGCCTGAGCGATGTGCCTCCCCCGTGGAGCCGGGCCGGGCCGGTAGACGGCGAAGTCGCTCATTCTCTGCGTGATGTTGAAGGGTGGGGGGCTGCGGCCGATGGCGACGCGGAGGACAAAGAAGCCGTCCGCGGTGCAAAGGATCTTGGGTTCGTGGAGGAAGTCTTGGCCGGGATGCCGCATCCTCTTCTTGAGGTGCACAGAGAGACGGGAGGGGATCGGCGGGTGAGCAGGCCATAGGGAAACCACGATCTGATTGCCTGTGCTGCTAAACGTTTGGGTTGTGCTGTCGTTGGTGCTTCCGTTGGTAATGTCGATGTAGGCCACGGAATCGACACTAGTAGAAAAAGGGGCTATCGTTGAGGCCTGTTTTGCCCATTAGTCCCGGTTCAATCCAGAACCGGGACTAATGCGAGCATTTATCCCGGTTCGTGAGCCCAGGGGGCCGGCGGGCCACGTGGGCCATTGGTCCGGTTCGTCCGGACCTTTTGGTCCCGGTTGGTGGGACGAACCGGGACCAATGGTCTGGCTCTGGCCCACCACTATTGGTCCCGGTGGTGGCATGAACCGGGACCAAAGGCTTCCCTTTAGTCCCGGCTCATGCCACCAACCGGGGCTAATGGTGCTGCTATATATAGCCCCTCACAAGAGCAGAGCACACCGCCTGCTTTTTTCCGCCGAGGGAGGGGCTTGGTGGTGCTCTAGCTCACCTCCTATGCACACAAGGTGTTCGATGGAATGCCCGAGCCACACTACTTAAGCTTTCTCCTCTCCAAGCTCGACCTCTAACCTCCATTTTCCTCAATATTTGTCTAGGTTTAGCGGTCCGTCACGCCCTGGCCCCGTCTTCACCGCGTCGATCACCCATGGCGATCTCATCGCCAAAGACCACCGTGGTGAGCCTCTTGTTCTTATCTTCTTTCCGAAAGGAAAAATATTCTTACTTGTATTATTTTCTTACTTTTATTATTGCATCTTATATAGTGCGATGGTTTTGGTATCCGCCCCGTCGGCCCTCGTCCCTGTCTATGATTCGGATGTGGTATATGTTATCTTTTTCATAACTATTGGTTCATTTATTGTTTATGAAAATTAAGCCGACCAACGTGACATAGATTTTATTTATCTAGGAGGTTGTTGAACCGAAATTCCAACCGACCCTATTGTCGAGAGGTTAAATTTAGTTGAAGAAGAAAACAATTTCTTGAAGGAAAAAATAAAAAAACTTGAGGAGGAGAAGATGATATTGGAGTTGCATGTTGCGGATGTCGTCGATGATCACAAGATCAAGATGGATGCAATGCGCTTGAAGATGGGAAAGATTAGAAAATATGCCATTCATACCGAGGCTTGGTATCATTATGTCGTTGGATCAGTTGTTACCTTGGTTGCGATTATGATCGTATTTGTTTTCACATTGAAATGTTTTACATAGTTTCAATGTATGGTTTAATTAATTTAGATTCTCTGCAGAGCTTTATGTTGTTAGATGAGAACTATGTATGCACTTTGGTTTTTATGTGATGATGAACTTCTATTAATTTGGTCATTTAATTATCTATTCATGATGTTCTGTAATGATTTTTGACACACTTAATTATATATAATGCACGCAGATGAACCGGCAATGAATGAATATACGGTGATGTATACACCTCCGAGTACATTAAGGGCGTGCATGCTTTTCTCAAGTGGCTGAGGCAAACAAGCAGAATGGTTTTATGTGTTGTCCATGCCCTATATGTGGGAATACAAAGTCTTACTCTGACCGGAAAATCCTTCACACCCACCTGCTTTACAAGGGTTTCATGCCACACTATAATGTTTGGACGAGGCACGGAGAAATAGGGGTTATGATGGAAGACGGCGAGGAAGAAGAGTACGATGACAACTATGTGCCCCTGAATACGGTGATGCTACTGAACATCAAGTTGCACCAAACGATGTGCACGATGGTCTTTGCAACGGCTAAGCTGCTGAAGATCAAGATGAACCAGACGATGTGCCCCATGATGATGATCTCCGCCGGTCATTGTCGATGCAAGGACGCAATGCAAAAGTCAAAAGGAGAAGCTGAAGTTCGATCGCATGTTAGAGGATCACAAAAAAGGGTTGTACCCCAATTGCAAAGATGGCAACACAAAGCTCGGTACCGTACTGGAATTGCTGCAGTGGAAGGCAGAGAATGTTGTGCCTGATAAAGGATTTGAGAAGCTATTGAAAATAATGAAGAAGAAGCTTCCAAAGGATAACGACTGCCCGGCAAGACATACGCAGCAAAGAAGGTGGTATGCCCGCGAGGATTGGAGGTGGAGAAGATACATGCGTGCCCTAATGACTGCATCCTCTACCGTGGTGCCTACAAGGATCTGAACGCATGCCCGGTATGCGGTGCATTGCGGTATAAGATCAGACGAGATGACCCCTGGTGATGTTGACGGCGAGCCTCCCAGGAAGAGGGTTCCTGCGAAGGTGATGTGGTATTGGAAGATGGCAGAACTATTCAGGAATTGGAAGAAAGACCTCAATACGTATGTCGAAAAAAATGAGACACCAGAATTCACGGGCAAATATGAGAAGATCAGAGATGACTGGCCCGCATTTTTGGCCTACAAGACATCGGAAAAGAGTAAAAAGATGTCGGTGACAAACAAGAGAAATGCTGCGAAGAAGAAGCTTCACCATCGCACGGGGTCAGGTGGCTACCTCGTAGCCCGACCTAAGTGGGCCAAGGCTGAGAATGATCTGCTTGATAAAGGGATCGAACCCGAGACAATGAATCTGGCGAACCGTTGCGGACTTGGTTCTTCGGGCATGGATCCTTAGACCCTATAACGGGAAGTGCATTTGGACGGACGAACAATTGGACATACCAGTCAAGAGGCTTAAGCATTATATCGAAGCAAAGACAAAGAAGGGAAGTTCGTTCTGCATGTGGAGAAGGACGAGCTCACAATGGCCCTCGGGAATCCACGAGCACCTGGACGGACACGAGGCACGCTTAGGCTCCCTTTCGTGGAAGGCTGGATTTCGGACGCGGGGGTTACAAAACCCATGAGAGGAGGAAGAAACCGGAGCAGAGCCTAATGCAAAGGCCGCATTTAAAGGGTAATGGGGCTAGAGGAACGAGAAGAGGAACGAGAAGCAGCCGATCACAACAAACGACACCGAAGCTTCCCCAAGCTACCCCGCCATCTCAGCGGAGAAGCAGCGTGGCTTCCACCGAGCTGCTTCAGCAGAGCAAAGCATGCCTTGACGGCTCACGCCACCTATCCCGTGGATGCTATCACGGATGCTGAAAGTTGCCACCTTATGGCGCAATGGAGCAATTTAAAGGTCAAGGCGGCTGTTGGCTCTGCTTATCCCACTAAACCCGACTCAACTTTTCACCGCCGGCCGATTCGGAAGGATATGCTAAGGTGATGGTCGATGAAATAACAGAGGATTTGAGGAGCTCAGGCTTGACCACCCTACAGGGGAAGGGGAGTATAGGCTGGGTTCTGCTCTAAAGACTCCATGCCTATGGTGGAAGGATCTCATCAACCATCAGAACTGGACGCCTCCGCCTCCTCCTCCTCCCGGCGAAGTCAGGCACTCCGCCTCCTCCACCGCCTCCTCCTCCTCCTCCGGCGAGTCAGGCACTCCGCCTCCACCGCCTCCTCTTCCCGGCGAGTGACGATCAGGCACTCGGCCGGCTCCTTCTCCGCGCGTGGCGGCACTCCGTCTCCTTCTCCGCTCGCACCGTGGCGTCCCGCAGCCAGCCTCCTCCTTCTCCGCCTCGTCAGCAAGGGCGGAAGAGACCCGCCGCCGCTTCGGCTGCTCCGGCGCGTCGTAGTCCTTCTCCTCCGCCTCGTAAGCAAGGAAAGAAGACATCCGCTCCGTCTGCTCTGCCGGCGTCTTGCAGTACTGCCAAAGGCGGGAGGAGATACAGATTCGGTCCTTCTCTGAAGACTCCTGAGAAGTTACCGTCACGAGGAGCGAGGAGGAAAACGCGAAGATCGCGCAGATCAAGTGGATGACTGGTTTCAAGGGTTGAAAGCAAAGAGACATCCACCTCCGGAGGAGAAGGTAGATCCGGTCAAAGCGAAGCGCACTCGCTGCCCCGACAAAACCACCCAAGTCTCCGCCGAAAGGCAACTATGAGCGCATTATTGGAAAGGCATTTGCCGAGGCGGAGAGATCGGGAAGTACTGTCGCTGATCAAAGGATGAAAGAACGACGAGCTGGGAAACAAATTGCCCAGCTCGGCGAACAAGCCGGGCGAATCGTGCCCCCGCTCAAGGTGCTCGCTAGCGACATCGTCGATCCGAGGATGGTGCCCGGTTATGGCAATCCTGAAGATTACTTGCCCGATGATGTACAATTTGATTTCTTGAAGGTGCAGATACAAAGATACGAGTACGGGAAGCCTCTCGTCAAAGATGAAAGCTCTCTAACAACGATGATGCGAAGATTGCATGATTGGTACATGAAAACCTGCAAAGAGTCTCGACGGAGGAATACTTTGTATTTGAGAGTTAAAAGGAGCATGACCTCCTTGGAATTGAACTGCTGCCTATTCCATTTGAGGAGTTCTATCAGTTTTCAATCAATTGGCCATCGATAAAGCAACGGTCACCTGCTATCGTCTGTAAGTAGTACTACTTGTCATTAAGTATCTCTATATAACTCAGCTCTTTCATTGCATGTATTTATAAATATCCTCACTATATTATGCAGATTGAAGATCGCAGAAATGAAGAAAAACAAGTGGGTGATATTGGGTTCATTAACACATATCTCATCGATGCAAATGAGGTTAAATATCGTGTCAAGGAAACCGAGGCCAACTTGCTACGATCGTTGGAAATAAATGAACACAAAAATACAATACTCTTTCCTTACAACTACACGTGAGTGTTACTGTCTTGTGGCATATTCGGTTTCCCTTATTTAGTCCAGGTTATAAAAATGTAATATTGATGAGTTATGCATGCGCATGCAGGTTCCACTATATTCTCCTAGAGATTAAGCTTGAGCAGGAGTAGTAACTGTCTTAGACTCGAGACGAAAAGATCCCAAGGAGTATGCGGAAATGACTGAAATGCTCGAGAAGTAAGTTAAATCGATCATTATCCACCATATCAGCAACTTTGTTCATTTCTGATATCAAGTAATTGTTTTCTTTGTATGGCAGGGCTTGAGGAAAATTCACCAAAAAGCTCCGGGACTACCAAGAAGCTGCAATTTAGACACCAGTAAGTACTATATAGTAGCATATTCCACGCCAGCATCTCCTAGTGATTCAAGCGCTAGTTTCATCAATACCATTTAGCATGTGCTTGCTATATATAATTATCAGTTTGATTGACCTCTGTTTCTTGTAAAGTGGTTGTGGCAGGAACAAGGGAATGATTTCTGTGGATACTACGTTTGCGAGTCCATCCGCCACACGACCTGTGAGAGGGGCTACTCCGACAAAAAATTTTAAGTGCGTAAATAAAAATATTCACAATTTTATTTTATTACCATCATTTGTGTTGAGTTTCATTCATTCATATATATATATATATATATATATATATATATATGTATTGACCCCTTTCTTAAAATTAGATGTTTCGGCAGCGGGATGAACTCCTAGCACCAGATCGCATGCGAGCAATTCAAGAGGAATTGGCGGCATTCTTTCTTGACTATGTGATCGCTGAAGACAGGAATACCATGTGGACCACGCGTCCGTATTGTAAAAGATAATTATTGTATATATGTAGCGGTAGCGTCGGATAGATATACGAGAACTTGTTGTTCGACCAATCTCTCGGAGAAGGAGAGGTGGTCGATATCACTTCTCTCTGTATGCATATATATGTTCATGACGATCTTCTGTTTGCTTAATTACTAGCTAGCTAGCATGTCTAGTTAGTCCTCTCTATACGTATGTATAGTACGTAGCGTCGACCAAGCACGGACAAAAGAAATGACACTTTTCTCTATTAATTAGCTAGCTATAGCACAATATATGAAACACCTAAATTAACCCCCAAAACCCCCCAAACCCCCTCTCTTTTGAAAAAACAAAAACCAGAGCTAAAGAAATGTCGACGTGGATGTTTATTGGTCCCGGTTGGTGCCACCAACCGGGACCAAAGGCCCTCCCCGCCACGCCGGGACAGGCCACGTGGAGGCCCATGTCCCTTACAGATAGAACCGGGACTAAAGGGTGAGGGTATTAGTACCGACCCTTTAGTCCCGGTTCACGAACCGGGACTAAAGGCCCTTATGAACCGGGACTATAGGCCCTTTTTCTACTAGTGCGACGAGGACGCAGCAGGTGGCCGCCATGGATGGGAAACCCTACCCTTGATTTCTTTGGATTTCTCTTCACTTCTCAGGTTAAGGGCTGGGGAGGGGTGGTGGGGAGTTGAAGCAAGAACAAGGACGGGACGGGACACGGCGCGACAAGTTGAAACCCTAGCTATCACGCATACCTCCAGTTTTGTTTTTTGTTTTTTTAGGGCGCATACCTCCCATGGCCACGATTCCAGCGGTGGCCTTGTGTTCCATGTAGATAGATGGGCCAGCAGAGCCCATCCACTTTTCCCCCCTTTTCACAAAAAAAATGTTTTTTTTCTAAAAACAAGAAAAGAAAAGGTTTCTGCTTACAGAAGAGGAGCGGCCACGTTCCGTAAGGCGGAGCACGGTCCAAGCTGGCACATGGCGATGCTCGAGGAGATGAGCTCGATCAAGGAGAACGGCACACGGGAGCTTGCCGATCTCGATCCCCACTGGATACCGGGCCATTGGCCTAAAGTGAGTCTTTAGAGTGAAGAAAGACTCTCAGGGCGCCATCGTCTTATCGCAACGGAGTTTGTGCAGAAGCAGGGGATCAACTTCGACGAGGTATATGCCTCGGTACGTAGCCCGCATGAAATCAATGCTCGCACTTGCAGCGCACCAAGGGTGGCCGATCCATCACATATTCACATGGATCTAAAATCGGCCTTCCTGAATGGCAAACTCGCAGAGGAGGTCTACGTCGGCCAACCTCCAGGATTCGTCTCCATCAAACGCGAGTATAAGGTGTTGCGTCTATGCAAGGCCATGTACGGGGTGCATCAAGCGCCGTGGGCCTGGAACGCCACGCTCGTCGACATGGGTTTCAGGCGCTGCAATTCCGAGAACAATGTCTACGTACGCGGGTTAGGCCACAAGCTCCTATTTTCTGTGGGTGTACGTGAATGATCTGGTGATCGCCGGCATAGTTTTAAATAGCCGGCTATAGCCCGCTATAGCATTTTCAGCAGGGAGCTTCTAAATTGTCTCCTTCACAAATAGCCCGCTATAGCTGATTTGGAGGTTCGTCGCTATTTTTCATAGCCCGCTGTTTAAAACATTGATCACCGGAGCTGACGCCGGTGAAATCGACAAGTTCTAGACGGCGATGAAGGCCACATTTCGGATGGGTGATCTTAGGTTGCTGTCTTACTACCTAGGCATTAGAGTGCGCTAGGACGCGCAGAACATGTACGCCGGCAAGATCATCCACAAGGCAGGGGTGACGGTATGTAACCCGTGCCAAACACTGATGGAGGCTAGTCAATTTTGGAAACATATAACATGATTTTGGACAGTCCGGACAGTCCGAATCTATATATGTAAAGTTTCTGGTGGCCTTAAAATGGATTCCCGAGAGATCCAAAAGATACGGGCTTTTATATGTGGTACTCTTCCCCTAAATTTTATCTTTTATATACTATACAATTCATATTGAAAAATATAGCTATAATCATTTATACATGCCAAAAACAAGAGGTCATAAGAAAATGTAAGCCTTGAATTTTGAATACACGCTCCTAAAATCCTAGGCCCGCCCCTGCGGAGAATGGCGTTTTGGCTCTCGGCCTTCATGGAGGCATATATTTAAAAAATTCAAAATTCAAAAAATTCTGTTTCAACAGAATCTGAAAAAAATTGTACAAGTAAACAATGATGTGAGGAGTATTTGTGTAAAATATCAGGATGAAATATGTTGAAATGCAACCTGTACAAAAAAGAGAAATTTATGGTCTAGTTGGATGAATAGTATCATGTGTTAAAAAGCCTCAGATTTGCCTTTTTTACACAGCCCTCATTTCAACATATTTCGCCCTGAAATTTTACACACTTATGCACTATGCTTTCATCTATCTCTGTATTTTTTTTTAAATTTTTTTGAAATGTAAAAATATGAATTTTCAAGAAATTTGAATCTTGCATTTGGATGCCTTCAAGGAGCTCGGCCTCCAAAAGTAATTTTCGGCCCCTGCGGGCTTTTATTTGTGAAAGAAAGTTACAGTATGAGAGAGACAGGTAATGCACTCCTTTGCATGTTCGGTGGGTGCACCGGTGTACATGTGCGCTCGTCCATCTATCAACGTGCATGCATGCAAAGGCTTAGCTAGCTAGCCGTTCTGGAAAGATCTCTTCTGGGGTCTGGACACCTAGGATCGACATGGTGGTGCTGCTACCTACACGTACGTACGTATATGTGGTTCAGATATTGATAATAACCAGCTAAAGGGGCCAATCATAGATGCATACCACTAGTTTATTAGCGTGTTTGCAGCTCAGGGCCCAATAATATATTGGGAATTCAGGACGTTGCCTTTGTCACCGTCCTCTTTTGTGTTCCACTACCATACTCATCACACACCGCATGGAAAAACGCTGTTTTCATTTCTTTTCTTTTGCTGGACCATCTAGCTTTGATCATGGATTATTGCCATCTACTTTTCCCACCGAGAAAGGGATAAAGATTAACACCTACCTGCTCCCTCCCTAAATATTTATCTTTCTAAAGATTTCAACAAATGACTACATACGAAACAAAATAAGTGAATCTACACTCTAATATATGTCTATGTACATTAGTATGTGATAGTCCACTTCAAATCTCTAAAAAGACAAATATTTAAGAACGGAGGGAGTAGTTACCACTAGCTATTAGCTTTGTTTTATTTGTATTTTTTTTTCGAACCAACCTGTGCTTGAATGGTTAAAACGACACCGATATCCTAGCCCATCAGGGTTCAAATCCTGATACTCGCATTGAATCTGGATTTATTTCAGCATTTTGCGGTGATGTGCGTGGCAGGGGACGTTCCCTCAACTACGAGGTGCCTACGGCGAATTCATAAAATCTCAAGATAATATGCCGGCTCGATCTCTCGGAGGTGTTCATAGTGGTAAGGTGTGCATGTGTGCGTTCATATGGTTGAGTGTGTGCATGTATATGTGAGTGTTTGCATTTGTGCTGTGTTTTTTTTTTTATGTATCGGTCGATAAAAGAAAACTAAGTTGATGGAGAGACTACTTTTTTTTCGGATAATGCCGAGAGTATGTTTAATTACAAGTTGACTTATTTCAGTTGGCCCTGGTCGGATTACTTAATCCTTTACCCCATAGGATTTGGATTGGATGGCCAGGATCACACTTGCAACCTGAACCTGTCCTTGCTCGACACGCCAAAGTTACTGCTCGTTATAGGACTTGACCAAACATCTCACGACACGAGCTGACGACAGCCATGCAGCACCTGTATGAAAGTCTGGGGCTGGCTACGCTTGCTAGATTTGATAAAATTTATGTGTCCTACGCCAGGCGGAATTGTTGTTTCACTCCTCCAAGCGTTCCTTGCCAATGGGTAAAGCCTTTATCTATCACTTCCGCCGGAGACATATTAATTACCTTTTTTATCCTGGGATCCTTGAAAGCTCGCTTCTCTTCCTGAACCGAGGGAAACCGGTGCCTGAGAGATCCGTTATCTGTAGTTTCTGAGCTTGACTGCAAATCTTTTCCTGCTCATACATGTGTTTTTCTTTGCCACCGCCTTTTCCTCCCCCTTAGAGCGGCTCCTGTCTCCACCACCGCTGAGAGGCCATCTGATCAGAAATGTTGTTTCCTCTAGAGATAAGCCCGAGGCTCCTACACTAACCCTGACTTGTCGCCTTACCTCAATTTATGTCTTGCTCTTGCAGCCACCGCCATGCTGGCGTAGTCATCTAGTCTAATCCACGTTGTGTCTCAGTGTTGTCGGCCCCACTCCAACCTTGAAGTTTGTCTCCACTTGGCACTACCACCCCGTATCATCGTTGGTCGTGGCCGGTGGCTCGGACCTCATCTCGCCTCTACCCAGTACTACCGCTCTATATTGTCGCCCCGTTCACCATAGGATCGCCAAATCAAGAAAGCGAGCAAATTGTCTCAAAGAACAATTATGGCCAAATTGAGAAATAGCCATCACACTATGATGTCCTTAAGTCAATTTTGCTGGTCTATGATGTGCGAGCATCCGTGGTCACTCCGCCGCCGGTGGATCCTCTTCAGCCATCTACTTCCTGTCCTCCTTTGTCTCGGCCGTCAAGTGCTTCAACATCTTAACAAGAACAGTGCGCATGATGCACGCAGCTTTGGAGTCAAACTTTTCGTCACTCGTGGTCAACAGTTTTGTATCCTTCGAAGCAGTCGCAAGCTCAACTCTCGTCTCTTCAAGCTTGGATTTCTTATCGGACACCACCATCAATATGTTAAACTTCTTCACCTTTTTGTCCATTTCAAAGCGCTTGATACATGCCCCTCCTTCGCCAAGATGCCCTTGAATCTCACCGTCATCTTGGCTGCCGTTGATATTGCTCCGGCTAGGATGGTGTGTGCACAGACAACTGTTGCGGCAGCGGCGCCCTGCGTCCCCGGCCACTCCCGACCCATGCACCCCATCGCCGGCCCCAGCACTCCCTTCTCGCCGCCCTTTTTGTCGGCGCCTTCCTTTGCCTTCTGTTTGAGGTGGCGGGCTTGCCGGGTCGCCAAGTTGGTCCTATGGGCCTCCGCCTTCTGTGGATCCTCCACCTCTGCCGGCTCCGGCAACTCGTCGATCAGGTCCATGCAGCGGCGGATGCAAAAAGGGTGGATATTGGGTTGGACAACGCCGACGGTCGGAGCGGAGAAGGTGAAGAAAGTGCGGGATTTTGAAGCGGAAACAGCGGCTCCAAATGTGCGGGTCTTTTATATAAAACATTTTTTTCTAACATAAAATAACTTTTTGATAATTTTTAAAGCTTCCAAACTTGGTTTTCACAAAATGTTTCTTTGTAAATTTGTCTTCATAGAATATATTTTTCTTCTGGAGAAGATCTACCCAACCAGTGAAGTGGTTGTACTGCTTGTACTACTAGCACGCATAACATTTTGGCTCCCGAGATCACATGCTCTCGAAAGAACACTAAACTCAAAGTTTATTGCCACTTTTAATATCCGTACCAGCATCTTTTCTTTACCAAGACAAATGTTTTGTTTCCTTTTTGTTGCCGTCTATTGCAGGCTGCATGCGACCACACAAAGGTTGGTGTCTGTATATTTGGCACGACCAATTGGACGTATCACTCTCGCAAGTTGTTGGGAAATCTATCATCCATCCCTTTAATCTTTTCGACGATGACAAGGACATGCATGCGATGCAACGCGCTGCGGTGCGGCGCGTGCTGGTGCCCTTGGCCCCACACGGAGCAAGTCTTGGTCAACCACACACCCAACCAACGCTGATGAGGACTCACCATTTGATTTCATCTAATAACTTTTCTCACTACAAGGCATCAATAGAAAACCTCATTTTTGTAGCTTCTACTTACTTTTCATTGGCTTCGGAAAAAAAATAAACGGAATTTAACTCTTTGATGCTTACTTTAACTAGTTATTTTGGGTGAGTATCTATACGGAGTGAGATTAATCTGCTCAGCTCCCTCCATTTAGATGCATTAAGCACTTTTCCTGCCATCTCAAGCCATTAGCGTTTTCAGCCGTTGGATCCTCAGTTCAATGCATTTATGGCCGTCAGATTTGCTCTCGATCGCCCCTAATCAGCCTCAGTTCGTTGTAAACGAGCGCGAACAGTTATAGGTCGCTGCTCTGGTCGCATTTTTTCATCTCTCTGGTAAACTTCGGCCTAGTGGGCCTTTGCCCTCTTCCCGGCCTGTACCAGCAGACCTTTTTCCCCAAAAAGATGCATTATCTAGATCGGGAGAGTCGTGTGCCGCTCCGATCCCTTCGCTTGGCGGCTCTCTCCAGATGCGACCAGCCTGGGTGACGACCGATGCCGGGCTAGAGCAATGGATCCATGGCGACCCCGCTGGTTTAGAAAGTGCCTCGCCGGGCAATGGGGCAGGGGGTCCACTCGATCCTTTCAGTTGCACAGCGCGGCATGATTGTTTGGCGGCAATGCATGCGTCCTTTGAAGTTCTATTGCCAATTAGGTGATGATTGATTGAGAGTTTAATCAGCCATTACTACCAGTCAATTCGCGGACTGCTGGTTATTCGCGGACTGCAGCTTACCGGCAGAGGAGGTCGGCGGCGGCTTGCTGTACGGCTGGCGACGACCAGAGGACGGGTCAACTCGCGGCGATGCGGAAGGAAGCACACGGGAGGATGGGGTCAGGGGAAGGAAGGTGGGGCTGCGCAAGTTGCTGCGGATCCATTTTTCTGGCATGATTTTGGGTGGTCAATCTGGAAATCTGTGAATTGCTGGCGGGTTTGCGGGGATTGGGGACGCGGAGCGAGGATTGGCAGACTACCGCGTCTGTTTTGGCAGAACATCTGATCTGAGACGTTGATCTCAGTGACAGACTATTGATGCATTATGAATGGTAGGATGTATTTAAGTCAATTTGATCCGAGGGTCCTCGTAATCCTGTGTACAGTTTACTGTGTGGCTTTAGGGGGATTGATGTTTGCTTTTTTAATAGTGGTATATATATATATATATATATATATAACATGTTTTGTAGATCCAGATTATAGCATCACAAACTTTGGTGCCCATAATGATCAAGGTACGACACTGGCAAAGTTTTAGTAAAATTTGTTGTGTTTTGAAACTTTGAGTAATTGGCCAACCAATATTTAGAATTGCAACTTCGAGATAATTTTGATTGGTAACGACCATAAATATTTCTAGACTAAATGGGGTACGCAAAATTTCGGTTCCTAATATTAAACAATATTAGTACTAATCAAACCGCACCGACCTCAAATTCGAGTAGTCAAATATTTTTAGCTGAATTAGACCGATGATCGATTTATAATTCCTATCAACATAACTATACTCATATTTGTGCCTTATTTTAACTCAATAAAAAATCCAGAAATGAATTATGCTCCTTTACAAAAATACAAAGGCCCTTCGATTGCACGAATATCATAGTTTGAAATATATTCATCATCGTGTGCCCAGTTAAAAGAAAAATGCAGCGGCTGGGGGAGGGGGCAAAATTCAGGCCGTCTTTTTCAAGATAACAATAGTGGTGCATGCTATCTTTATTTCACAAATTGCCCTAAGTTTGCATATTAAATACCACAGATTATCGCAACACACCCTTACAGAAAATAGACAAATTCATTCAAGTCCTTGAGGGTGCTGAAGTATTTTTTTTCACCAGGATTCATAGGTGGCGCGCCATAAACAAAGCTCATTGGACATGCACAACCCATGTCCAATGCACCGCTACAAAAGAACATTATTGGACTCGGCGATTTCTTTGTTTTCTTGGCTCACAAACTCCCAAGCCATGGAAACATGGAAACATGTTGTGCACGTGCGCACGTCCATCGATCTACGTGCGTGCATGCATGCATGCGAAGGTTAGCTAGCCATTCTGGAACTTTCGGGCTCTCGACACCTAGGTGCTGCTCCTGCCTACACGTACGTGTGCACCGTAGTGTGCTTCAGATATTTCTAACCAGCTGAGAAGGCCAATCATATCATAGGATGCACACCACTAGTTAACTAGGAGTGGCTTGCAGCAACTCGACGGCCAATAATATATCAGGATAACATGACTCACCTCTTTTGTGTTGGGATCGATAACATGACTCATCACACACCGCATACAAGTGCTGTTTTTCTTTTTGCTGGGCCATCCCGGTTTGCTGATGAGATGATGAACACCTACCTAGCTAGCAGTTTTAGGCTGGACCTTTTTATTTTTTGTGGTAGGACGATTTTTTCTATTTAATTATGTTGGACGTGTCGGTAGTGGTCAGACATTCGTCCAGCACGATTGTATCACCGTGATATATCAACTTTTGAATGGAAACGTCCTTTATTTTTTGAAACCGAGGCAATTTTCAATAAAAAGCTAATCGTTGTAGCTAGTGGCCTTTCTATATGGAATTATGGATCCAATAAAAAGAACTAACTTGATGGGATAGTTTGTTTATTTGACTGACTTCCATCAGAGCGGTCTTTTGGTTGCATTAGCTAGAGCATGCACTTCTACAAACACATCCAATTCCGATTCGTCTCCCTCTTCTTATTCCTACACTTGAGCGGCTCCACCACTGCCCTCCTCAGATGAAGCACGTGCTTCATGAGGGGCAGAGCATAACTCCTATATCGCTGTCTTACCTTCACTTAGGCCATGCCCCTGCTGGTGCCATTGTCGCGCCGCTCTGACTCCAATAGTGTCCTGTTTTCGTCAGCCCCACTCAATCTTTGAAGCTTGTCTCTGCTCAGGAATGCCGTCCCACGTCATCTTTGGTTGTAGCTCGAACCTCGCCTCGCCTCCACGCAGATCCATTGTCATATCATTGCTAGGTTCGGCACGGGCTGGTCACCGAATGAAGAAGAAGAAGAGGAGATTGTCGGAAAGATAATTCGTTTCCCTATTAAGAAACAGCTAACACACCGTTTTGGGGGCCTAAGATGATAATGATGTTTGGTCTTCCTACTACACAGTTACAGGGGCGTCATTAGAAGTTTTCACAATTTCTAGCCATTTTTTGGACTGTGAAAGTGTTATTTCACGTTTTCTAGCCATTTTCATATTTTCTAATGGATCAAATCTGCAGAACAATTACAAACTGATGTTGTTCGTCGGTTGGGAGTTGGGGCTGAATAGTAGAATATCATGTTATCTAAAAGAAAATGACGAAATGATTAATGTCCATTCACAAAAGAAGATGATTAACTTCCATACACGACACTAAAGACGAGTAGACGACACAAAGCCAAAACTGGATCGACCAGCTACCCAATACTCCTATATGTTTTCCCCCCCCTTTTCAAAAAAAAATTTATGGAGTATATTAACAAGGCTGGTTGTTGGCAATAATTTTATTGTTATAACATTCCTCTTTTGAAAGCAGTCGAGTTCGCACAAGTGTGCTGCATTTTATTTATTTTGAAAAGCATCAGATATGCTACAATATCAATGCTTTTGAGAAAGGGCGACGTAGAGTATATACCAGTCGCATGCGTTGCTAGTTGGCAGATTCTCCTGTTCCTTTTCGACTTTGGAGGATCGCCAATGGGTAAGTAGGAACATTCGTAGAAGCAAGCAGCTGCAAGTGAAGGGTGCGAAAAGTGTGAAGATGCAACGGTAAAGCCAAGGGAATGTTGGAATTAACAAGGTAAAAAGGTGAGGTGCGCAAAAGGTTATATATAGAGAAAAGGAATGACCTGAGATTTTGTTCAACTGCAGTCGCATTCATATATAGGTCTCTGGACCGACATGCATGGAGTGATAGTGATCCCTTTTCATGATTTGGAACAAATTGACTGCGCGCTCCACAAGGCTGAAGAAGAAGAAAATAGCCCGTGGAAGCCAAAGTCTACAATCCCTAAAAAGACAATTCCTACAATAAATCCCTTTCATGATTTTTTTAAATCCTACAATAAATTGTGAATGTTCACAAGACATGTGTCTACAATCCCTAAAAAGACAATTCCAAATTCAAAACATGCATGGAGAAACAAAAAAAAAACACAAATCAGGATGAGAACAGCGCATGTTTTTTTATTTTGTATTTTTGCGGCACTATTCATGAAGATTTGTCTGATGCTCCATTTTGAACCAATAAAATATACCCTTCATCGAAAACTTCATATAGATTTCTCCTTTTTGTTTCTTAACATGTATTTTGAATTTGGATTTGATTTTTTTAGAGATTGTAAAAAATTGTCCTGAGAAAAATGAAAAATATTTTTCAGAATTTCTTAAAACATTTTAATTTGCTTTCTACATGATGGAGCATAGGAGCATTTAACGTGTAGGCGCAACTGATATATTTCCAAATTTATTGTTCATCCAAGAGCAGGTGAGCTCGGGTTCTATTTTAAATACCGTACGAGCACGTCCTTTTGTTCTCTAATAAGTGCATTAGTTTTCCATTTTGTTGCCGGCTATTGCAGGCTGAATGCGACCAAACAATATTTGGCACGATCGACCAGTTCGGAGCATCACTCGTTTCATTCCGCCTCCTCTGGCTAAAAATTTATTTACTTTAGACAATTTTTTAAAAAAATTTTCTATGATATAAGAATGATCTAACACGCGGAATTGATTTTGGACGATGGATACAATGCCTGCTGCCTGCTGGTGCCCTTGGGCTGGGCCACGGGACAAGTCTTGGTCAACAAGACACCCAACCAACACTGACCACGACTCGCCATGGTACGTGTACAGTACCTACCAGGGTGCCGCGGGGAATCAATCAATTCAATTATTAAAACAATAAGTGATTTTCCTGTGCGGGAATTTAATGATTAATTTGATTTCAGCTAAATTATGAACGAAATATATGGTGTAAATCAAAAGCAACGATTTTTAAATGTAGATATGATCTGTACTTGCCTTATGTGCGAACGTATATAGTATACGTGGTTTGCATGAGGCTGAATAATAGTGTTAATGGATGCCTACGTGGCACACTTGGTAAAGTTGAAGACTGCATATCGAGAGAATTAGAGATAGTGAAGATCAATTATTTAGGTATGTAGAATTTCATTAAAAATATTACTTATTATTCCAACAAAAACATTGTGCCTCATGATACCTTTGTATGATTTATTATTTTCCCTGAAAAAATCGTTTGATCTATTAACAATTTGTGTCGACGGCACACAAAGATCTCCTGAAGTAAAAAATATATAACCAAGTCCATAAACCATCTAGCAACGACTACAAGTACAAGCATTGGGGCAAGCCGAGAACACTGTCATCATCGTCCTTCCCTCACGAAAACCGTGCAAACCATGTTGTAATAAGTCGCCATCCTAAGGCCGAAAGGACCAGCGCACGAAAACAACGATAGTCGTCAAGGATGAGAAGCATAAATAAAATGGGTCATACATCCAAAAAGACCAACAAAAACAAGGGCTACCCGAATCAAGATGGATCAACTGAAGACAAAAGCCGACCCGATAATTCAAGCAGACCCATCGGAGACCAACACTAACCAGATCTAAGAGGATCAAACAAGAGCACATTATTCTAACCTTGGGATGCCGCCATTTCATCGTCCCGACCAAGAAACTAAAACTACCTAAAGCAACGACGAAGCCCCCCTCGTCGGCGGGGGCTGGAGTATGCTACACATCCAGGTCCAATAGGACCACTGGAGACGGGACAGAACAACGTCGATGCCGGTGAGGGGGCTGAAAACGTATTATTCCCACAATCATGTGTGAAGGGAGATGTGAACAATTCGCTTGGTTTCCCTTAAACATGTGCTTCTATTTCACATTGCATTTTTGTTTGATTTTAACCTAAATAAAATAAGAATATATAGGATAATGCTCGTGCTTTTATTGCACAAATATTATATTGTGAAGTAGAAGCAATTTGTGCCCAGTTAAGGCAAAAAATTGCAGTAAAAAGTGAGTCATTCTGCATGGTCGTTAATGAACCCACGAATTCACAAATCTTGAAATTCATAGGCAAGGATGGCCTGTCTTATATATTTGTCGCAAATTTTTCATGCTATATCCCCTTTTCAGAAGAAAAAAACCGAGGACCAATGCATCATATCTTTTCCAACATTTATTATAGGCTTGATATCTTATCTTATCTTGTATTAATGTTGAAAGGAGCCTTTTATTTCTTAAGTGTGCCCTGTTAATCTTATCCCACATCAATCAATTAAAGCGATGTGACATAATCAGCCATGTGACTATGGTATAAACGCAAACACATTTTTCCGCCAAAAAATTGTTAGACCTGCTCTTGTTTCGTACTATTCATTGAGGTTTCTTGCAGAAATCAGCCTATAGACAAACCTATAAGTATGTCACCACGATTTCATAGCTGCAAAACATAGCATAGCATCACAAAAAAGGGTAAATGTATCCCGCCGCCAATTTTTTGGTATAAATTTTAGTATGTTTCACCTACAGCGTCGGATTTTTAAGCTTGGCAAATTGAACGTTCATGATGGCAAATTACGTTGTCCATCAAATTGGTCATATTTGCTAAATCAAATTGCCATCCTCACGACAGTAGCTCGATTTGACATGTTCAGAAATCTAATGCTCGATTTGCAGCGGAATGTTTTAACTAAATTGACAACTTTTTTTGAACACTTGCCAACAAGAATTTTGAATGGCAACTTTGGACATGATTAATTTTGTTTGTCAAGGACTACAAATTTTGTAGCAGTAGACCAAATGCACACAAAATCCAAACATAATTTTGTAAGTAATCCTACTCAAACTAGAGTATGTAGTAAATGTTTGCAGTAGCGGCGGTTTCCTTGTTTTCTTCGCTCGCGAAATCCAAAGCCAAAGGAGGCCATAAAAGCCAATGGAAACCAAAAGAGACCATCCCACTTCACACTCCACAAGCTCGGCCGCCTCCTCTCCTCTCCTGTATGCTCGCCGCCGGCGATGCCCAGCCCGCTGAAGCGCCCCTCCCTCGGCCGCCTGCTCGCCGCCCTCCGCTCGCCGTCCCGCGTCCCGGTCCAGACCGGCTTCCCCACCTCCCTCGCCGACCTCGTCGTCAAGAACCATGGCCGCCTCAGGAAGCCCCGCAAGCCGCGCCGCCCCACCGCCCTGGCGCTGCCTCCGTCTCCGGCGGAGACACCGGTGGACGTAGCGGAGATTCCTTCTCTGCCGACATCGCCCGGACCTCTGTCGCCGGTGGTCGTGGAGGACTCCTCCGCCCCGGTGGTGCGGCGGCTGGACGCGCCCAAAGGCGCCGCCTTCTTCCGGCCCCGCCCGGAGCTCCTCGCGCTCGGCGGGGCCGTGGCGCTCGCGCTCCTCGCCGTGTGGAGCGAGGGGACCGTCGCGGCCTTCACCATCGCCTCGCTGTCGCTGCTCTGGATCGAGTCGGCGTCCCGCCGGCGCCGGCGCCCGGCGGAGCTGCCCGATTCGCGCGGCCGCGCCCCCGTCTCGCCGATTCGGGAGGTGGAAGAAGCGCCCGGCTGCTCCGATTCCGACAAGAGCAGCGAGGCCCCCTCCCCTCGGCCCTCCGAGAGGCGCGAGCCCGTCTCCGGCGGCGAAGATCCGGCCAGCCCGAAGAGGAAAGCGAGGAGGTCGCTGAGGAAGATAATCTCCAAGACGCTGCAGAAGAAGCCCAAGGCGAAGGACGCCTCGGGCTCTACCGGCGGCGAGGTCGAGCAGCCGGACGACGTCGGCGGCGGCATCATCGAGGCAGTTAGAACAGAGGCCTTTCCAGCACCTTCCTTGGCCGAGCAGACGCCGTCGGAACCGAGCACAGAATCGTCGGTGGAGATGAAGATGGAGACGGAAAGGCGAGGGGGCAGGTTCCCCCTGGCGGCGTTCGTCCCGGTCATCCTCGCCGGCCTCGCCGCCGGGAAGCTCCCGGCGACGGCGCTGGCCGTGCTCTGCGTGGCCTTGTTCGGCGCGCGCCGTCGAGCGAATTTGGGCGGCCGGTGTCCGGCCGAGTGAGAATCAGAGAGTTCCGATCCCCTCGAAACCGGGGGAGATCCGTGAGTCCGTTCGATGATCCGTGAGTCCGTCCGTTTGTAAAAAATCAGAGACAGAAGAAGAAGAAGAAGAAATGCATACATGTTGATTTCAGTTTTCAACTGTGAGCTTGTTTGTGCTGGTTCCTGAATGCTGTTGGCATGTCATGTCTGAATTTCTTTTCCCGTGTGCAGTGCGGCATGTTGAATTGAACACTTCTTGGCTGACAGCGATCCTGCAAAACCGTTAGCGCGTGACCACACTTGACGCGACGGTGATGATGGATTATCTAGGAGATGAAAAGTGGAATTAAACTGAAAATGCTGTCGGCGTCAGGTATTCAACTCCCGGGGAGCCCACATCATCATACATTTGGTCTCTCGTTTTTCTTGCTTCCATTTGGCAATGCGTACGTTACGATCAATCAACCAATAATTGCATTTGCATCCGATGGGAAATCAGACCAAATGTGGGCGTTTTCCAATTCCATGTGCGTAAGTTCCGTGGTGGTAACACCAACCACACCACGACAGACAGACAGACAGACAGAGATATCGTCGTTGGTGAGAAAATATCGTCGTCATCTTGTTGATAACTGATAAACAATCAGCGTGCTGCGGTCTGTGTCTGTCGGCTACGTGTTCTTCAGTGTAGCATCATCGACCCTATGGATTCTGAGTGTAAGATCATGTCTGTCATCTTCTTGGTAACTTGATAAACAATTAGGCGCGAAAGGATCCTATGGATTCAGAGTGTAAGATCATGTCTGTCAGTGGTTGTATTTCTCTCTTTTTCTTTTGTTTTGCGAATGTCAGTGGTTGGGTTTCAGATATCTCGTCTGCAAGACCGTGACCAACTCTCGTAAACTGAAACCAGCTTTCCTGGAAACTGCGCGCTGCAACGAGCAATCAGCCTCTGCAACAATCGTTTCTCTGCATCTTGAAGCCGCACAAATGTATGCACTTTGCATACTTTCTCTCGCCGTCAACCGATCATCTTATCCTGCACAATAAGGTGATATCACCACACTTATCTTGGCGATGTCATGTCCGCACGTGAGATGATTGCTGAGCTAAAAGATGATCGCGATCCTTTCGCGCCTAAGATAAGACATGTTTTTACCGTACGCATCTCCCAGACGCAGAGTCGCACATCCTCCTTTTCTTTTCTTTTAAAGAAAAGGATACGACATGTTTGATGTCAGCGCTCATTCCCATAATCTTTTTTCCTACTTAATTTTAAGCATTACATAATACTAGAGACATGTCAGCATTGTTGTCACCGTCAATACAATAAGAGAAAAGGTTTTTGATTGGTCAGTGGTTACGGAATTTTTTTTAGTAGGGGCGTACACGACGACCTTACACTGAAGTGTTTTGTAAATAGGTAATGTTGGGTGTGATCTACTTGTATGTTAGGATCAAGGCACAGGGCGAGCTTGTCAAGACTAGCTTGGTCCACTCTCGGGTCCGGGTCGGTTAGGACTCCTCCGATGTCCATAGTAGGGCTCGCTTGGAGCTATATGTCTATTCTTCAAAATGGAATGGAAATGCTGTCGGTGTCAGGCATTCAACCCTGGGGGAGCCTACACCATCAAACCATCAAGGTAGCTGAGTTGATTACTCGCTCTTTTCTTTTTGTGCGGAGTGATTAGTCAATGTGTGCGTTAACACCAACCACACCACAGTAAGCGGAAAATATTGCTAAGAATCGACAAAATATCTGCAAGAGGAAAACGATCCTTGAATTCTGGCCTTTCTTGATTCTGGGTATTGTGTTTTATCATGCCTGTCAGTGGTTGGCCTTTCAGGTATTTTTCCTTTGCAAGGTCATGATGTAACTTTCAAAACAGTTTTCCTGGAAACAGCAAAAATGCAATCGGCCTCTCCAACCTTCGTTTCTCTTAATATTCGTTTTTTTTATCAAAGAAGGGCTTGCCCCTTCCGATTTTCATTACTGAAAACCAAAGAGTTCTACAGACGAGTTCAAACGAGAAAGAAAAGAAAGAAACAGAAACAAAGCTAACACGACCATAAAGCATCCCTAGCAGCCAACAAAGGGCCAGCCATTCCTCGCAACTTAAGTTCAAAAGACAGCCACCAAGTTCAAAATGCTAAGTCACCATTACAACCAGAGCAAAAGCAGCAAAAAGGAGCCCAAGGGTTCTGTCATCAGGAACCACAAACATCAGGTTCACCATCGCAAGAGAATCTTCATTCCAATCTTGCCACATTGATCTTCCATCCTTGCTTGGCAGTGAACACCTCATTTGCCGCCTGTTCTAGTACCCTTGCTCCCAGCTCCAGCGTTTTTCTTGACGACTCCTTTATCTGCAGGACAGACCAGTCAGTCAACCACCTGCATAATAGCATGACAATACATAAAGGATCATTTATCCTTTTATTTTCAAAGACAATTGCATTCCTGCTTTTCCAAATCGCCCAAAGCAGGGCTGAAATCCCCACCAGAACCAGTTTTTTATCTTCTTTATTAAATTTCCTAATCCAATCCCCCAAACACTCTCTTACATTTGATGGGACAGTTTTAAATCCACACACACCTCTGACCAAACTCCATAGCAGTGAAGCAGTGGAGCAGGAAAAAAAACAGATGATCAATTGATTCATCTTTCCCACACAGCACACACCCTTTCCCACCCTTCCAGCCTTTTCTAAGCAGCACATCCCTAGTTAGGATACTTTTTTTATTAATTAACCATAGAAACACTTTCAGTTTTGCAGGCAACTTGGTCTTCCATAAGTATTTCTGTGGGAAATTCATCCCAACAGCCATCAATTTCCTATACAATGACCCCACAGAAAACTTATGATCTGCAGTGAGAGTCCAGAGAACCCGGTCCGCCCTCCCTGCATTTGAATTTCCTCACATCTTTTTTTCAAACAGTTCCAAAGCCCTAACGTTTCCCCATGCAAGGTCCTTCTGAATTTGAACCCACACCACCCTTTCTGTATAGCCTCTTCCACGGTGATGTTGTGGTCAAAGCATATATCATACAGTCTAGGGTAAGCCTCCCTCAAAGGTTTGTCATCAACCCATGTATCTTCCCAGAACCTAGTATTTCTCCCATCTCCCACCTTCTTCTTAACAAATTTGTAGAATATTTCCTTAATTTTCACCAAGCTAGCCCAAAATTGGGAATCCCCAGGCTTCTTGCTTACTAAAGCTAAACAGCCCCCTTTTCTATATTTTCTATCCAAAATATCCTGCCACAGACCTTTTTCATTTTCCATTTTCCAAAACCATTTTGCCAGAAGCGAAATATTCATGATCTCTAAATTCAGTATCCCTAAACCCCCATGTCTTTAGGTAGACAACACTCTTTCCAGTGCACTAAATGGTATTTTTTTACATTCTCATCTTCTTGCCATACCAATCTGGATCTAAAGAAATCAGCTTTCTGTTGGGGAACGTAGCAGAAATTCAAAATTTTCCTACGTGTCACCAAGATCTATCTATGGAGAAACCAACGACGAGGGGAAGGAGAGTGCATCTACATACCTTGTAGATCGCTAAGCGGAAGCGTTCAAGAGAACGGGGTTGAAGGAGTCGCATTGCCGTGATCCAAATCACGGAGATCCTAGTGCCGAATCGGACGGCACCTCCGCGTTCAACACACGTACAGCCCGGTGACGTCTCCCATGCCTTGATCCAGCAAGGTGAGAGGGAGAGGTTGAGGAAGACTCCATCCAGCAGCAGCACAACGGCGTGGTGATGATGGAGGAGCGTGGCAATCCAGCAGGGCTTCGCCAAGCACCACGAGAGAGGAGAAGGGAGAGAGGTAGGGCTGCGCCAAGAGGGCGATCAACTCGTGTGTTGGGCAGCCCCTAGACCTCAACTATATATAGGGGGAAGGGGAGGGGCTGCGCCCCCTCTAGGGTTCCCTCCCCAGGGGTGGCGGCAGCCCCCAGATCCCATCTGGGTTGCGGCCAGAGGGGAAGAGAGGGGAGGCGCGCCTGGGGTGGGCCTTAGGGCCCATCTGCCCTAGGGTTTGCCCCCTCCCACTCTTCCTGCGCCTAGGGCCCCTTGTGGGGGGGGGGGCACCAGCCCACCTGGGGCTGGTCCCCTCCCACACTTGGCCCACGCAGCCCTCCGGGGTTGGTGGCCCCACTTGGTGGACCCCCGGGACCCTCCCGGTGGTCCCAGACGTTACCGATAGAACCCGAAACTTTTCCGGTGACCAAAACAGGACTTCCCATATATAAATCTTTACCTCCGGACCATTCCGGAACTCCTCGTGACGCCGGGATCTCATCCGGGACTCCGAACAACATTCGGTAACCACATACAAACTTCCTTTATAACCCTAGCGTCATCGAACCTTAAGTGTAGACCCTACGGGTTCGGGAACCATGCTTGAACATGACCGAGACGCGTTCTCCGGTCAATAACCAACAGCGGATCTGGATACCCATGTTGGCTCCCACATGTTCCACGATGATCTCATCGGATGAACCACGATGTCAAGGACTCAATCGATCCCGTATACAATTCCCTTTGTCCAAATGGGTATTGCACTTGCCCGAGATTCGATCGTCGGTATCCCGATACCTTGTTCAATCTCGTTACCGCAAGAAGTCTCTTTACTCGTTCCGTAACACATCATCCCGTGATCAACCCCTTGGTCACATTGTGCACATTATGATGATGTCCTACCGAGTGGGCCCAGAGATACCTCTCCGTCACACGGAGTGACAAATCCCAGTCTCGATTCGTTCCAACCCAACAGACACTTTCGAAGATACCTATAATGCACCTTTATAGCCACCCAGTTACGTTGTGACGTTTGGTACACCCAAAGCATTCCTACAGTATCCGGGAGTTGCACAATCTCATGGTCTAAGGAAAAGATACTTGACATTATAAAAGCTTTAGCATACGACCTACGATCTTTGTGCTAGGCTTAGGATTGGGTCTTGTCCATCACATCATTCTCCAAATGATGTGGTCCCATTATCAACGACATCCAATATCCATGGTCAGGAAACCGTAACCATCTGTTGATCAACGAGCTAGTCAACTAGAGGCTTACTAGGGACATGGTGTTGTTTATGTACCCACACATGTATCTGAGTTTCCTATCAATACAATTATAGCATGGGTAATAAATGATTATCATGAACAAGGAAATATAATAATAACTAATTTATTATTGCCTCTAGGGCATATTTCCAACAGTCTCCCACTTGCACTAGAGTCAATAATCTAGTTCACATCGTCATGTGATTAACACCGATAGGTCACATCGCCATGTGACCAACATCCAAAGAGTTTACTAGTGTCTCAGAACTAGTTCACATCATCATGTGATTAAGACTCAATGAGTTACGAGGTTTGATCATGTTTTGCTTGTGAGAGAGGTTTTAGTCAACGGGTCTGAACCTTTCAGATCCGTGTGTGCTTTGCAAATTTCTAGGTCATATTGTAAACGTTGCTTCCACGCTCCACTTGGAGCTATTTCAAATGGTTGCTCCACTATACATATCCGGTTTGCTACTCAGAGTCACTCGGATAGGTGTTAAAGCTTGCACCGACGTAACCCTTTACGCCGAACTCTTTATCACCTCCATAATCGAGAAACATGTCCTTATTTACTCCAAGGACAATTTTGATCGCTATCCAATGATCCATTCTGGATCATTCTTGTACCCCTTGACCGACTCATGGCAAGGCACACTTCCGTGCGGTACACAACATAGCATACCAGAGAGCCTACGTCTAAGGCATAGGGGACGACCTTCGTCCTTTCTCTCTGCTCGCCGTGGTCGAGCTTTAAGTCTTAACTTCACACCTTACATCTCGTGCAAGAACTCCTTCTTTGATCGATCCATCTTGAACACCTTCAAGATCATGTCAAGGTATATGCTCATTTGAAAATACCATTAAGCGTTTTGATCTATCCTCATAGATCTTGATGCTCAATTTTCAAGTAGCTTAATCTAGGTTTTCTATTGAAAAACACTTTTCAAATAACCCCATATGCTTTCCAGAAATTCTACATCATTTCTGATCAACAATATGTCAACAACATATACTCATCAGAAATTCTATAGTGCTCCCACTCACTTCTTTGGAAATAGAAGTTTCTCATAAACTTTGTTTAAACCCAAAATCTTTGATCATCTCATCAAAGCGCACATTCCAACTCCGAGATGCTTACTCCAGTCCTTAGAAGGATCACTGGAGCCAGCATACCTTTTAGCATCCTTAGGATCGACAAAAACTTTCTGATTGTATCACATACAACCTTTCCTTATGAAAACTGGTAAGGAAACTCATTTTGACATCCATCTGCCAGATTTCATAAATGCAGCTCATGCTAACATGATTCCGACGGACTTAAGCATCGCTACGGATGAGAACATCTCATCGTAGTCAACTCCTTGAACTTGTGAAAAACTCTTCGCCACAAGTCGAGCTTCATAGACGGTGATATTACCGTCCACATCCGTCTTCTTCTTAAAGATCCATTCATCTCAATGTCTTGCCGATCATCGGGCAAGTCCACCAAAGTCCATGCTTTGCTCTGATACATGGATCCTATCTCGGATTTCATGGCCTCTAACCATTTGTCGGAATATGGGCCCACCATCGCTTCTCCATAGCTCGTAGGTTCATTGTTGTCTAGCAACATGACCTTCAAGACAGGATTACTGTACCACTCTGAAGCAGTACGCATCCTTGTCACCCTACAAGGCACGGTAGTGACTTGATCCGAAGTTTCATGATCACTATCATAAGCTTCTACTTCAATTGGTGTAGGTGCCACATGAACAACTTTCTGTGCCCTGCTACACTCTGGTTGAAGTGATGGTTCAATAACCTCATCAAGTCTCCACCATCCTCCCACTCAACTTTTCGAGACAAACTTTTCCTCGAGAAAGGACCCGATTCAAGAAACAATCCCTATTGCTTTCGGATCTGAATTAGGAGGTATACCCAACTGTTTTGGGTGTCCTATGAAGATGCATTTTATCCGCTTTGGGTTCGAGCTTATCAACCTGAAACTTTTTCACATAAGCGTCGCAGCCCCAAACTTTTAAGAAACAACAACTTAGGTTTCTCCAAACCATAGTTCAAACAGTGCCGTCTCAACGGAATTACGTGGTGCCCTATTAAAGTGAGTGCGGTTGTCTCTAATGCCTAACCCATGAACGATAGTGGTAATTCGATAAGAGACATCATGGTACGCACCATATTTGATAGGGTGCAACTATGATGTTCGGACATACCATCACACTATGGTGTTCCAGGCGGTATTAATTGTGAAACAATTTCCACAATGTCTTAATTGCATGCCAAAGCTCGTAACTCAGATACTCATCTCTATGATCATATCATAGACATTTTATCCTCTTGTCACGATGATCTTCAACTTCACTCTGAAATTACTTGAACCATTCAATAATTCAGACTTGTGTTTCATCAAGTAAATACACTCAAGATTCTACTTAAATCATCCGTGAAGTAAGAACATAACGATATTCATCACATGCCTCGGCACTCATTGGACTGCACACATCAAAATGTGTTACTTCCAACAAGTTGCTATCTTGTTCCATCTTATCAAACCGAGGCTTTTCAGTCATCTTGCCCATGTGGTATGATTTGCATATCTCAAGTGATTCAAAATCAAGTGAGTCCAAACGATCCATCCCCATGGAGTTTCTTCATGCGTATACACCAATAGACGTGGTTCGCATGTATCAAACTTTTGAAAAACGAGTGAGTCCAAAGATCCATCAACATGGAGCTTCTTCATGCGTTTTACACCAATATGACTTACATGGCAGTGCCACAAGTAAGTGGTACTATCATTACTATCTTATATCTTTTGGCATGAAAATGTGTATCACTACAATCGAGATTCAATAACCATTCTTTTAGGTGCAAGACCATTGAAGGTATTTATTCAAATAAATAGAGTAACCATTATTCTCCTTAAATGAATAATCAGACATAGACATAATCCAATCATGTCTATGCTCAACGCATAAACACCAAATAACAATTTTAGGTTTAACTCCAATCTCGATGGTAGAGGGAGCGTGCGATGCTTGATCACATCAACCTTGGAAACACTTCCAACACATATCGTCGGCTCACCTTTAGCTAGTCTCCGTTTATTCCATAGCTTTTATTTCGAGTTACTAACACTTAGCAACCGAACCGGTATCTAATACCCTGGTGCTACTAGGAGTACTAGTAAAGTACACATTAACATAATGTATATCCAATATACTTCTATCGACCTTGCCAGCCTTCTCATCTACCAAGTATCTAGGGTGGTTCCGCTTCAGTGTCTATTCCTCTCATTACAGAAGCACTTAGTCTCGGGTTTGGGTTCAACCTTGGGTTTCTTCACTAGAGCAGCAACTGTTTTGCCGTTTCATGAAGTATCCCTTGTTGCCCTTGCCCTTCTTGAAACTAGTGGTTTTACCAACCATCAACAATTGATGCTCCTACTTGACTTCTACTTTCATGTGTCAAACATCGCGAACACTTCAAGGATCATCATATCTATCCCTGATATGTTATAGTTCATCACGAAGCTCTAGTAGCTTGGTGGCAATGTCTTTGGAGAAACATCACTATCTCATCTGGAAGATTAACTCCCACTCGATTCAAGTGATTGTTGTACCTGCATAATCTGAGTACAAGCTCAACGATTGAGATCTTCTTCCTTAGTTTGTAGGCTAGAAAACTCGTCAGAGGTCTCATACCTCTTGACGCGGGCACGAGCCTGAAATCCCAATTTCAGCTCTCAGAACATCTCATATGTTCCGCGAAGTGCCTCAATTCTAAGCCGTTTAACATTACCGAACTATCACGTAGTCATCAAAACGTGTGTGTCAGATGTTCGCAACATTCACAGACGACGTTTGAGGTTCAGAACACTGAGCGGTGCATTAAGGACATAAGTCTTCTTCTTTCCGCATAATCGCCATCGCCAACTTTCAACTATATTTTCTCTAGGAACATATCTAAACAGTGGAACTAAAGCGCGAGCCATTTACATAATTTGCAAAGATCTTTTGACTATGTTCAGGATAATTAAGTTCATCTTATGAACTCCCACTCGAATAGACATCCCTCTAGTCATCTAAGTGATTACATGATCCGAGTCAACAAGGCCGTGTCCGATCATCACGTGAGACGGACTAGTCATCATCGGTGAACATCTTCATGTTGATCGTATCTACTATACGACTCATGCTCGACCTTTCGGTCTCTTGTGTTCCGAGGCCATGTCTGTACATGCTAGGCTCGTCAAGTTATCCTAAGTGTTTCGCGTGTGTAAATCTGGCTTACATCCGTTGTATGTGAACATAAGAATCCATCACACCCGATCATCACGTGGTGCTTAGAAACGACGAACTTTCGCAACGGTGCACAGTTAGGGGGAACGCTTTCTTGAAATTTTAATGAGGGATCATCTTATTTACTACCGTCGTTCTGAGCAAATAAGATGCATAAACATGATAAACATCACATGCAATCAAATAATGACATGATATGGTCAATATCATATTGCTCCTTTTGATCTCCATCTTCGGGGCTCCATGATCATCATCGTCACCGGCATGACACCATGATATCCATCATCATGATCTCCATCATCGTGTCTCCATGAAGTTGTCTCGCCAACTTATTACTTCTACTACTATAGCTACCGGTTAGCAATAAAGTAAAGTAATTACATGGCGTTGTTCAATGACACGCATGTCATACAATAAATAAAGACAACTCCTATGGCTCCTGCCGGTTGTCATACTCATCACATTCTTCTTGGCCATATCACATCACATAGCATACCCTGCAAAAACAAGTTAGAAGTCCTCTAATTGTTGTTTGCATGTTTTACGTGGCTGCTATGGGTTTCTAGCAAGAACGTTTCTTACCTACGCAAAAACCACAACGTGATATGTCAATTGCTATTTACCCTTCATAAGGACCCTTTTCATCGAATCCGATCCGACTAAAGTGGGAGAGACTGGCACCCGCTAGCCACCTTATGCAACAAGTGCATGTCAGTCGGTGGAACCTGTCTCACGTAAGAGTACGTGTAAGGTCGGTCCGGGCCGCTTCATCCCACAATACCGTCGAAACAAGATTGGACTAGTAACGGTAAGCATATTGAACAAAATCAACGCCCACAACTACTTTGTGTTCTACTCGTGCAAAGAATCTACGCAATAGACCTAGCTCATGATGCCATCGTTGGGGAACGAGCGTAAATTCAAAATTTTCCTACGTGTCACCAAGATCTATCTATGGAGAAACCAGCAACGAGGGGAAGGAGAGTGCATCTACATACCCTTGTAGATCGCTAAGCGGAAGCGTTCAAGAGAACGGGGTTGAAGGAGTTGTACTCGTCATGATCCAAATCACCGGAGATCCTAGTGCCGAACGGACGGCACCTCCGCGTTCAACACACGTACAGCCCGGTGACGTCTCCCATGCCTTGATCCAGCAAGGTGAGATGGAGAGGTTGAGGAAGACTCCATCCAGCAGCAGCACAACGGTGTGGTGATGATGGAGGAGCGTGGCAATCCAGCAGGGCTTCGCCCAAGCACTACGAGAGAGGAGAAGGGAGAGAGGTAGGGCTGCGCCAAGAGGGAGATCAACTCGTGTGTTGGGCAGCCCCTAGACCTCAACTATATATAGGGGGAAGGGGAGGGGCTGCGCCCCCTCTAGGGTTCCCTCCCCAGGGGTGGCGGCAGCCCCAGATCCCATCCTGGTGGCGGCCGAGAGGGAAGAGAGGGAGGCGCGCCTGGGGTGGGCCTTAGGCCCATCTGCCCTAGGGTTTGCCCCTCCCCACTCTTCCCACGCCTTGGGCCCCTTGTGGGGGGCGAGCCAGCCCACCCGGGGCTGGTCCCCTCCCACACTTGGCCCACGCAGCCCTCCGGGGTTGGTGGCCCCACTTGGTGGACCCCCGGGACCCTCCCGGTGGTCCCGGTACGTTACCGAAAAAACCCGAAACTTTTCCGGTGACCAAAACAGGACTTCCCATATATAAATATTTACCTCCGGACCATTCCGGAACTCCTCGTGCCGTCCGGGATCTCATCCGGGACTCCGAACAACATTCGGTAACCACATACAAACTTCCTTTATAACCCTAGCGTCATCGAACCTTAAGTGTGTAGACCCTACAGGTTCGGGAACCATGCAGACATGACCGAGACGTTCTCCGGTCAATAACCAACAGCGGGATCTGGATACCCATGTTGGCTCCCACATGTTCCACGATGATCTCATCGGATGAACCACGATGTCAAGGACTCAATCGATCCCGTATACAATTCCCTTTGTCCAGCGGTATTGAACTTGCCCGAGATTCGATCGTCGGTATCCCGATACCTTGTTCAATCTCGTTACCGGCAAGTCTCTTTACTCGTTCCGTAACATATCATCCCAGGATCAACCCCTTGGTCACATTATGCACATTATGATGATGTCCTACCGAGTGGGCCCAGAGATACCTCTCCGTCACACGGAGTGACAAATCCCAGTCTCGATTCGTGCCAACCCAACAGACACTTTCGGAGATACCTGTAATGCACCTTTATAGCCACCCGATTACGTTGTGACGTTTGGTACACCCAAAGCATTCCTACGGTATCCGGAGTTGCACAATCTCATGGTCTAAGGAAAAGATACTTGACATTAGAAAAGCTTTAGCATACGAACTACGATCTTTGTGCTAGGCTTAGGATTGGGTCTTGTCCATCACATCATTTTCCAAATGATGTGATCCCGTTATCAACGACATCCAATATCCATGGTCAGGAAACCGTAACCATCTGTTGATCAACGAGCTAGTCAACTGGAGGCTTACTAGGGACATGGTGTTGTTTATGTACCCACACATGTATCTGAGTTTCCTATCAATACAATTATAGCATGGGTAATAAACGATTATCATGAACAAGGAAATATAATAATAATTAATTTATTATTGCCTCTAGGGCATATTTCCAACACTTTCTTTATGATTCCTTTAGGCACAGCATAAAAGGACATCATGAATAGGGGTATGTTAGTCAAGCAGGCTTGTACCAAGGTAATTCTTCCTGCAATAGAGCCCAGTAGCTTCCCCTGCCAACATCCACACCTTTTCTCAATTTTATCAGTCACACAATCCCAGTGTGTGTTCCCAATTATGTTCTCAGAAACAGGCATCCCCAGGTATTTAATGGGCAAGTCTCCCATCTTACATGTTAGGATATCTTGATAAGTTGATTGCTTCTCTCTAGCCTTGCCAAATAATAGCAATTCACTTTTATGAAAGTTTATTTTGAGCCCCGACATTTGCTCAAAAGCCCCAAGTATAAGTTTAAGATTTTTTACACTTTCCACCTCATCTTTGATCAAGAAAATAGTATCATCAGCATATTGTAACATATTAACCCCTTTTCTCCATTGCCATTCAACACACCCTTAACCAAATCATGCTTCAGGGCATTACTCATTATAAAAGCTAGGGCATCGGCAGCTATGTCAAACAGTAGGGGTGACATAGCATCTCCCTGCCTTAATCCTTTAAAGGTTTTAAAATATGAGCCAATTTTATCATTTACTTTAATTCCAACATGTCCTCCTCTCATAGTTTCCATCACCCAGTCACACCATTTATCAGGAAATCCTTTCATTTTCAGCATTTGCATCACAAAAGGCCATTTGATTTTGTCATAAGCTTTCTCAAAATCCACTTTAAAAACCAGGGCATCTTCTTTATTTTTGTGGAAGGAGTTCAGGGCCTCATGCAGGATCACAATCCCTCCATAAAGTACCTGCCCTTAATGAAGGCAGTTTGGGTTCTGGAAATCACAGGGGCCACACATTTGGCCAATCTATTCATCAGAATTTTAGTAATGATTTTAAAACTGACATTCAACAGGCAAATGGGTCTGAACTTCTGAATTTGTTTAGCATCATTAGTCTTGGGAACTAGAGTAATTATGCCATAATTAAGTCTGGCAATATTAATTTCTCCTTTTGCAAAACCCTCTACTAAGGATTTCAGATCCCATTTAACCACTTCCCAAAACTCTTGGTAAAATCAGCAGGGATCCCATGAGGGCCAGGGCTTTTGTTCCTTTTCATCCCAACAACCACCTGATGGATTTCACTTAGGGAGATAGGAGCCAAAAGCTCCTCTTTCTCTTGCACATTAATTTTATTCTTCTCCATCTCTTTCATCGAAATTCTAGATTCTTCAGATGTCCAAATAATTCTTTATAGAATTTGGTAATATACTCCATTAATTTCTCATCTCCCTCTATAATCCCTTCTTCCTGTTCCAGGGAAACAATCTTGTTTTTTCTTCTCCTCCCATTCACCTTGGCATGATAATATCTAGTATTTTTGTCTCCATCTTTAATCTTTGAATCTTTATATCTTTGCAACCACTTCATCTCTTCTTGCAGCATTACTTTTTTCAATTGTGTTCTCAACTCTTTCTGATCATCCCTATCCTTCGCACTTAAACCCATAATCTCAGCTCTCTTATCTAAATCATCAAGTTCTTTTAATATGTCCATTTTTATCTTTCTGTACCAAGCATCCATATTTCTATTCCAGCCTTTAGCTTTTTTCCTAAGATTTCTCAACCTTGATTGCCATCTATCCAAAATGTCCCCAAAGTATCTCTCGTTCCAGGTGTTATACACCAGCTCTCTAAAACCCTTTCTTAGCAGCCAAGCATTTTCATACCTAAAAATGTATTTGTGATCATGAGTCTCCCCTGTATCCAGGAACAAGAGGGTATGATCAGATATCTCTCTAGCAAAGGCTTGCAAAATGGTTAATGGGTATTTTTCCTCCCAAGCTGGGCACATCAAAACTCTATCCAGTTTCTCAATAGTAGGGTCCTCCTGATTATTAGCCCAGGTGTACTTCCTACCATTCAAAGGCAATTCCCTTAGCCCTGCTTGCTCAATAATAGCATTAAACATAAAGGGCCATTGTTCATTAAGCATAGGTTTGTTTTTCTCCTTCCCATTTCTAATAATGTTAAAATCTCCCCCAACCAAGCAAGGCAGAGGATTGTCAAGATATAATCTTGCCAATTCAGCAAGAAAACTAGTTTTTCCTTCCTTCTGAGCATCCCATATACATTGACCAAATTCCAGTGCATTTTGATATTCTTATCAAATACTAGCATTCTCAAGAAATATTGTCCTTTTTCAATAGTTTCAACATTAAACACCTCTTTGTTAACCCCCATCAGATCCCTCCCGACATGCCTCCGGGTGGGTTCCAACTCCATTGAAAGTTTCTCCCACCACATAAATTGTGCAACTCATTTTTGTGAAGTCTTGCTTTATGGTCTCAGAGAGTCCAATAAAGTCTAGCTTCTGATCTATAATCACCTCTCTAACGTATCTTTTTTTGTGATCTTGACCTATGCCCCTTACATTCCAGAAAACACCCCTCATTTTTACTTTATTATTCCAGCAGCCAAGTCTATACCTGATGTAAATACAAAAGAACTCCCAGCTAAAAACTCTTATTTTTTCCTCCTTCTAAGAACCCCAATCCCAACTGATTGCTTCACACAGTCAAGTGCTGGTGAGCTTTTCTTACTATTTTTTCTCCCTGAGAACATTCCTCTCAGCTTTTTGATTTGTTGTTCCTCAATGTCCACATCAGAATGTTCATAGTCTGAACAAAGTTCCTCAAGAGTAATATCTCCAGTATTAATATATCTTTGGGACATCTTTTACAAATCTCTCCCCCATCTTTTTCTCCTGCTTTATCCCTTTCCCCTCTTTTAATATTCTGGAAATATAACTCTCTTCTAGCTTTTTCCATCTTGTTAATAATGTCTATGTTTTTATCAATCATATCTATTGAGCAGCCCAAATCAATCCCCACCAAAGAACTAATATGCAGTAAAGAAGCATCAACAATAACCAGCTCAGGGTTCTTACCATAATTGTCTCTCTCCTCAGCTCTGCTCTTAGCCATATCTTCAATTTTCTTGTCTTCCTTCCCTTTGTTTCTAAGACTTCTCTTGATCTCAACATCCTTTTCTTCCCCTTCTTTGTCCAGGACCTCACTTCCATGTATTTCAGCCATCTTCTCCCCCAAAGTCCCAACAGATTCTTGGCTAGCATTATAATCAGTGGGCTCATTATATTTCCCAGAATCTGTATCATCTTTTTTCTGTTGAGCCTCTTTCTCATAGTCTTCAAGGTCCATATTAGCTAATTCCATTTCATATTCCTCTCTATTGGCAGCCTCTTGTGCCAGTTTCTGGATTTCTTCTCATTGTTTTTTACTTGTCTCCTGCAACTCTGTCTGAATCCTCTCTAGCTCTCTGATTCTATTTTCATTTTTTGCCCATAGTGCATTGCTTCTGACCTTGTCCTCCTCCAAATTTTTTATTTTACTGAGCATGATTTCACTTTCTTTTTGCCATCTTCCTCTCTCCAAAGTCATCTAATTTTGCCATTGCATCATGTTTTCCTCCATCTGAGATTTCAACTTTTCAATCTTGCCATCAACCTCCTCACTCTGTTTCAGGGATAAGCATCCCAGAGAAACTCCTCTGCGATCATTATCCTCCATTTTGGTTCTCTTCCTGTTGTCAATCTCCTCCTCTCCCACTTCTGAGATATTATTGCTGTGATTTTTTCTCTTCTCTTCCCTGTACCAGCCAATTTCCACCACCTTCTCAGCCTCCACCTCAATTCTGAACATGAGAAGGTCAGGTGAAGTGATTTCCACTTGAGTAGGAATTTTCTCCACATCCCTGACTCCACATTTTGCTCTAATTTTCTCCTCATTAATAGTGTCCATATCAATCTCCAAGACAGGTGCCACTGCAGTAGCCACCTCACAAACCCCTAGGAAATGTCTGAAGCAATCTGGTACTTTGGCCAGCCTGACCCAAACAGTATGCATCTTACCAATAGCCTGGTGGTCAAGGGACCAGGGTTGAACTTTGATCACCACCCCTGTCCCCAGCAAATTAAAGTCATTAAACTTGGCCAACTCCACCAACTTTGCTTTATTGGGAAATCTCATCATATACCCATTTTTTCCAAATTCCCTCACTCTCCATTGCCATCCCCAGTCAAACATCTCTCCCAAAGCTTTCACCAGTTCAGTCTCATTGATTCTCCCTTCTCTTATGATCACCACACCCAAAGGATTGGTGTGTTCTTCCACCAGAACATCCTTATAACTCTGCACAAGAAGAATTTCCAATCCTTTAGCTGCATATCCAACATATTTTGGGACTGTTTTTGAAGGAAATATGCCCTAGAAGCAATAATAAAGTTATTATTTATTTCCTTATTTCATGATAAATGTTTATTATTCATGCTAGAATTGCATTAACCGGAAACATGATACATGTGTGAATACATAGACAAACATATAGTCACTAGTATGCCTCTACTTGACTAGCTCATTAATCAAAGATGGTTATGTTTCCTAACCATAGACATGTGTTGTTATTTGCTTAATGGGATCACATCATTAGGAGAATGATGTGATTGACATGACCCATTCCGTTAGCCTAAGCACTTGATCGTTTAGTATATTGCTATTGCTTTCTTCATGACTTATACATGTTCCTGTAACTATGAGATTATGCAACTCCCGCCACCGGAGGAACACTTTGGTGCTACCAAACGTCACAACGTAATCGGATGATTATAAAGGAGTACTACAGGTGTCTCCAAAGGTACATGTTGGGTTGGCGTATTTCGAGATTAGGTTTTGTCACTCCGATTGTCGGAGAGGTATCTCTGGGCCCTCTCGGTAATGCACATCACTATAAGCCTTGCAAGCAATGTAGCTAATGAGTTAGTTACGGAATGATGCATTACGTACGAGTAAAGAGACTTATCGGTAACGAGATTGAACTAGGTATTGGATACCGACGATCGAATCTCGGGCAAGTAACATACCGATGACAAAGGGAACAACGTATGTTGTTATGCGGTTTGACCGATAAAGATCTTCGTAGAATATGTAGGAGCCAATATGAGCATCCAGGTTCCGCTATTGTTTATTGACCAAGAATAGTTATAGGTCATGTCTACATAGTTCTCGAACCCGTAGGGTCCGCACGCTTAAGGTTTCGATGACAGTTATATTATGAGTTTATGAGTTTTGATGTACCGAAGGAGTTCGGAGTCCCGGATGAGATCGGGGACATGACGAGGAGTCTCGAAATGGTCGAGACATAAAGATCGATATATTGGACGACTATATTCGGAGTTCGGAAAGGTTCCGAGTGATTCGGTATTTTTCGGAGTACCGGGGAGTTACGGGAATACGGGGAAGAGTATTGGGCCTTAATGGGCCTTAGTGGGAAGGAGCCAGGAGGTGGCGCGCGCCCCTCCCAAGCCCAGTCCGATTTGGACAAGGGGTTTGGGGCGCGGCCCCCCTCTCCCTTCCTTCTCCACTTCCCTCCTTTCTCCCCTTCTCCTAGTTGGACTAGGAAAGAAGGAGTCCTACTCCCGGTGGGAGTAGGACTCCCCTTGGCGCGCCCTCCTCCTAGGGCCGGCCTCCTCCTCCCTTCCTCCTTTATATACGGGGGCAGGGGCGCACCCCATAGACACACAAGTTGATCTACGTTCCCCAACAGTGGCATCAGAGCCAGGTTTTATGCGTAGATGTCATGTGCACGAGTATAACACAAGTGAGTTGTGGGCGATATAAGTCATACTGCTTACCAGCATGTCACACTTTGGTTCGGCGGTATTGTTGGATGAAGCGGCCGGACCGACATTACGCCAGACGCTTACGCGAGACTGGTTCTACCGACGTGCTTTGCACATAGGTGGCTGGCGGGTGTCAGTTTCTCCAACTTTAGTTGAACCGAGTGTGGCTACGCCCGTCCTTGCGAAGGTTAAAACAACACCAACTTGACAAACTATCGTTGTGGTTTTGATGCGTAGGTAAGAACGGTTCTTGCTAAGCCCATAGCAGCCACGTAAAACTTGCAACAACAAAGTAGAGGACGTCTAACTTGTTTTTGCAGGGCATGTTGTGATGTGATATGGTCAAGACGTGATGCTATATTTTATTGTATGAGATGATCATGTTTTGTAACCGAAGTTATCGGCAACTAGCAGGAGCCATATGGTTGTCGCTTTATTGTATGAAATGCAATCGCCCTGTAATGCTTTACTTTATCACTAAGCGGTAGCGATAGTCGTAGAAGAATAAGATTGGCGAGACGACAACGATGCTACGATGGAGATCAAGGTGTCGTGCCGGTGACGATGGTGATCACGACGGTGCTTCGGAGATGGAGATCACAAGCACAAGATGATGATGGCCATATCATATCACTTATATTGATTGCATGTGATGTTTATCCTTTATGCATCTTATCTTGCTTTGATTGACGGTAGCATTTTAAGATGATCTCTCACTAAAATTATCAAGAAGTGTTCTCCCTGAGTATGCACCGTTGCGAAAGTTCTTCGTGCTGAGACACCACGTGATGAACGGGTGTGATAGGCTCTACGTTCAAATACAACGGGTGCAAAACAGTTGCACACGCGGAATACTCAGGTTAAACTTGACGAGCCTAGCATATACAGATATGGCCTCGGAACACGGAGACCGAAAGATCGAGCGTGAATCATATAGTAGATATGATCAACATAGTGATGTTCACCATTGAAAACTACTCCATCTCACGTGATGATCGGACATGGTTTAGTTGATTTGGATCACGTGATCACTTAGATGACTAGAGAGATGTCTATCTAAGTGGGAGTTCTTAAGTAATATGATTAATTGAACTTTAATTTTTCATGAACTTAGTCCTGGTAGTATTTTGCAAATTATGTTGTAGATCGATAGCTCGCGTTGTTGCTTCCCTATGTTTTTGCTTCCCTATGTTTTTATATGTGTTCCTAGAGAAAATTGTATTGAAAAATGTTAGTAGCAATGATGCGGATTGGATCCGAGATCTGAGGTTTATCCTCATTGCTACACAGAAGAATTATGTCCTTAATGCACCGCTAGGTGATGTACCTATTGCAGGAGCAAATGCAGACGTTATGAACGTTTGGCTAGCTCAATATGATGACTACTTGATAGCTTAGTGCACCATACTTAACGGCTTAGAATCGGGACTTCAAAGACGTTTTGAACGTCATGGACCATATGAGATGTTCCATGAATTGAAGTTAAATATTTCAAGCAAATACCCGAGTTGAGAGATATGAAGTCTCCAACAAGTTCTATAGCTAAAATATGGAGGAGAATCACTCAACTAGTGAGCATGTGCTCAGATTGTCTGGGTACTTCAATCGCTTGAATCAAGTGGGAGTTAATCTTCCAGATAAGATAGTGATTAACAGAATTCTCTAGCCACCATCACTAAGTTACTAGAACTTCGTGATGAACTATAGTATGCAAGGGATGACGAAAACGACTCCCGAGCTTTTCATGATGATGAAATCGATGAAGGTAGAAATCAAAAAGGAGCATCAAGTGTTGATGGTTGACAAGATCACTAGTTTCAAGAAAAGGGCAAAAAAAAAAAGAAAAAAAGGGGAACTTCAAGAAGAATAGCAAGCAAGTTGCTGCTCAAGTGAAGAAGCCCAAGTCTAGTCCTAAGCCTGAGACTAAGTGCTTCTACTGCAAAGAGACTGGTCACTGGAAGCGAAACTACCCCAAGTGATTGGCGGATAAGAAGGATGGCAAAGTGAACATAAGTATATTTGATATACATGTTATTGATGTGTACTTTACTAGTGTTTATAGCAACCCCTCAGTATTTGATACTAGTACAGTTACTAAGATTAGTAACTCGAAACGGGAGTTGGAGAATAAACAGAGACTAGTTAAGGGTGAAGTGACGATGTGTGTTGGAAGTAGTTCCAAGATTGATATGATCATCATCGCACACTCCCTATACTTTCGGGATTAGTGTTGAAACTAAATAAGTGTTATTTGGTGTTTGCGTTGAGCATGAATATGATTTGATCATGTTTATTGCAATACGGTTATTCATTTAAGTAAGACAATAAATTGTTGTTCTGTTTACATGAATAAAACCTTATATGGTTACACACCCAATGAAAATGGTTCATTGGATCTCGATCGTAGTGATACACATATTCATAATATTGAAACCAAAAGATGCAAAGTTAATAATGATAGTGCAACTTATTTGTGGCACTGCAGTTTAGGTCATATTGGTGTAAAGCACATGAAGAAACTCCATGCTGATGGGATTTTGGAATCACTTGATTATGAATCACTTGATGCTTGCGAACCATGCCTTATGGGCAAGATGACTAAAGACTCCGTTCTCTGGAACAATGGAGCGAAACAACTGACTTATTGGAAATAATACATACTGATGTATGCGATCCGATGAGTGTTGAGGCTCGTGACAAGTATCATTATTTTCTGACCTTCACAGATGATTTGAGCAGATATGGGTATATCTACTTAATGAAACTTAAGTCTGAAACGTTTGAAAAGTTCAAAGAATTTCAGAGTGAAGTTGAAAATCATCGTAACAAGAAAATAAAATTTCTACGATATGATCGTGGAGGAGAATATTTGAGTTACGAGTTTGGTCTACATTTAAAACAATGCGGAATAGTTTCGCAACTCACGCCACCCGGAACACCACAGTGTAATGGTGTGTCCGAACGTCATAATCATACTTTATTGGATATTGTACAATCTATGATGTTTCTTACCGATTTACCACTATCGTTTTGGGGTCATGCTTTAAAGACAGTTGCATTCACGTTAAAAAGGGGCACCACCTAAGTCCGTTGAGACGACACAATATGAACTGTGGTTTGGCAAGAAACCAAAGTTGTCGTTTCTTAAAGTTTGGGGTTGCGGTGCTTATGTGAAAAAGTTTCATCCTGATAAGCTCAAACCCAAATCGGAGAAATGTGTCTTCATAGGATACCCAAAGGAGAAAGTTGGGTACACCTTCTATCACAGATCCGAAGGCAAGACATTCGTTGCTAAGAATGGATCCTTTCTAGAGAAGGAGTTTCTCTCGAAAGAAGTGAGTGGGAGGAAAGTAGAACTTGATAAGGTAATTGTACCTTCACCCTTATTGGAAAGTAGTTTATCACAGAAATCTGTTCCTATGACTACTACACCAATTAGTGAGGAAGCTAATGATGATGATCATGTAACTTCAGATCAAGTTACTACCGAATCTCGTAGGTAAACCAGAGTAAGATCCGCACTGCAGTGGTACGGCAATCCTGTTCTGGAAGTCATGCTACTAGATCATGATGAACCTACGAACTATGAAGAAGCGATGGTGAGCCCAGATTCCGCAAAATGGCTTGAGGCCATGAGATCTGAGATAAGATCCATGTATGAAAACAAAGTATGGACTTTGATTGACTTGCCCAATGATCGGCGAGACATTGAGATTAAATGGATCTTCAAGAGGAAGACGAACGCTGATAGTGTTACTATCTACAAAGCTAGAATTGTCGCAAAAGGTTTTCGATAATTTCAAGGTGTTGACTACGATGATAGTTTTTCACTCGTATCTATGCTTAAGTCTGTCTGAATCATGTTAGCAATTGCCACATTTTATGAAATCTGGCAAATGGATGTCAAAACTGCATTCCTTAATGGATTTTTTAAAGAAGAGTTGTATATGATGCAACCAGAAGGTTTTGTCGATCCGAAAGGTGCTAACAAAATGTGCAAGCTCCAGCGATCCATCAATGGACTGGTGCAAGCATCTCGGAGTTGGAATATACGCTTTGATAAGTCGATCAAAGCATATAGTTTTAATACAGACTTGCGGTGAAGCCTGTATTTACAAGAAAGTGAGTGGGAGCACTACAACATTTCTGATAAGTATATGTGAATAACATATTGTTGATCAGAAATGATGTATAATTTCTACGGAAAGCATAAAGGAGTATTTGAAAGGAGTTCTTTAAAAGAAAGACCTCAGTAAAGCTACTTACATATTGAGCATCAAGATCTATTGAGATAGATCAAGACGCTTGATAAGTTTTTCAATAATTACATACCTTGTCAAGATTTTGAAATAGTTCAAAATGGAACAGTCAAAGAAAAGTTCTTGCCTGTGTTGCAAATGTGTGAAATTTAGTAAGACTCAAATCCCGACCACGGCAGAAAATAGAAAAGAGAATGAAAGTCATTTCCTATGCCTCAGTCATAGGTTCTATAAAGTATGCTATTCTATGTACCAGACCTATTGCATACCTTGCTCTGAATTTGGCAAGGGAGTACAATAGTGATCTAGGAGTAGATCACTGGACATTGGTCAAGAACATCCTTAGTGAGGACTAAGGAAATATTTCTCGATTATGGAGGTGATAAAAGAGCCCGTCGTAAAGAGTTTCATCGATGCAAGCTTTTTACACTGATCCAAATGACTCTAAGTATCAATCTGGATACATATTGAAAGTGGGAGCAATTAGCTAGAGTAGCTCCGTGCAGAGCATTGTAGACATAGAATATTTTGCAAAATACATACGGCTCACGAATGTGACAGACCCGTTGACTAAGCTTCTCTCACGAGCAAAACATGATCATACCTTAGTACTCTTTGGGTGTTAATCACATAGCGATGTGAACTAGATTATTGACTCTAGTAAACCCTTTGGGTGTTGGTCGCATGACGATGTGAACTATGGGTGTTAATCACATACAGATGTGAATATTAGTGTTGAATCACATGACGATGTGAACTAGATTATTGACTCTAGTGCAAGTGGGAGACTGAAGGAAATATGCCCTAGAGGCAATAATAAAGTTATTATTTATTTCCTTATTTCATGATAAATGTTTATTATTCATGCTAGAATTGTATTAACCGGAAACATGATACATGTGTGAATACATAGACAAACATATAGTCACTAGTATGCCTTTACTTGACTAGCTCATTAATCAAAGATGGTTATGTTTCCTAACCATAGACATATGTTGTTATTTGATTAATGGGATCACATCATTAGGAGAATGATGTGATTGACATGACCCATTCCGTTAGCCTAAGCACTTGATCGTTTAGTATATTGCTATTGCTTTCTTCATGACTTATACATGTTCCTGTAACTATGAGATTATGCAACTCCGTTTACGGAGGAACACTTTGGTGCTACCAAACGTCACAACGTAACTGGGTGATTATAAAGGAGTACTACAGGTGTCTCCAAAGGTACATGTTGGGTTGGCGTATTTCGAGATTAGGTTTTGTCACTCCGATTGTGGAGAGGTATCTCTGGGCCCTCTCGGTAATGCACATCACTATAAGCCTTGCAAGCAATGTAGCTAATGAGTTAGTTACGGAATGATGCATTACGTAACGAGTAAAGAGACTTACCGGTAGCAGATTGAACTAGGTATTGGATACCGACGATCGAATCTCGGGCAAGTAACATACCGATGACAAAGGGAACAACGTATGTTGTTATGCGGTTTGACCGATAAAGATCTTCGTAGAATATGTAGGAGCCAATATGAGCATCCAGGTTCCGCTATTGTTTATTGACCAAGAATAGTTATAGGTCATGTCTACATAGTTCTCGAACCCGTAGGGTCCGCACGCTTAAGGTTTCGTGCGATGCTATATTATGAGTTTATGAGTTTTGATGTACCGAAAGAGTTCGGAGTCCCGGATGAGATTGGGGACATGACGAAGAGTCTCGAAATGGTCGAGACGTAAAGATCGATATATTGAACGACTATATTCGGAGTTCGGAAAGGTTCCGAGTGATTCGGGTATTTTTCGAAGTACCGGTGAGTTACGGGAATACGGGAAAGAGTATTGAGCCTTAATGGGCCTTAGTGGGAAGGAGCCAGGAGGTGGCGCGCGCCCCTCCCAAGCCCAGTCCGAATTGGACAAGGGGCTTGGGGCGCGGCCCCCCTCTCCCTTCCTTCTCCACTTCCCTCCTTTCCTCCCTTCTCCTAGTTGGACTAGGAAAGAAGGAGTCGTACTCCCGGTGGGAGTAGGACTCCCCCTTGGCGCCCTCCTCCTAGGGCCGGCCTCCTCCTCCCTTGCTCCTTTATATACGGGGGCAGGGGGCATCCCATAGACACACAAGTTGATCTACGGATCGTTCCTTAGCCGTGTGCGGTGCCCCCTCCACCATATTCCACCTCGGTCATATCGTCACGGAGTTTAGGCGAAGCCCTGCGCCGGTAGAACATCATCATCGTCACCACGCCGTCGTGCTGACGGAACTCATCCCCGACGCTTCGCTGGATTGGAGCCCGGGGGACGTCATCAAGCTGGACGTGTGCTGAACACGGAGGTGTCATACGTTCGGTGCTTGGATCGGTCGATTCGTGAAGACGTACGACTACATCAACCGCGTTGTCATAACGCTTCCGCTTAACGGTCTACGAGGGTACGTAGACAACACTCTCCCCTCTCGTTGCTATGCCATCACCATGATCTTGCATGTGCGTAGGAATTTTTTTTAAATTACTACGTTCCCCAACAGGTTTAACCTGTTTCGGCAAGTTGCACTCCCCTGTAACATGATTCTCTCTGCCACAGATCAAGCAGTGTCCCACCCTGCATTCCTTAGTGGTGTGTCTAGGATCTTTACATTTACCACACACCTGCTTGCTAAACCTATCAGAATTTTTCCTGTTATCCTCATAACCTTGCTGCCAGTTGCTTCTCCCTCCCTGCTTTTTCATTTCCAACCCAGCCCCCTGATCAGCCACCTTATCAGCTTTTTGTTGTCCATCAGGACATCCTTCCTCTTTCCTTTGACTCTCTTTCCCAAGCAGGTTACCAATTTGATTTCCAGATGACCCATCCATCTGGCTCTTCTCACTGTTCTGCATCCCCTGCACCAGCTGAGAAAGCAGCGAAGTCAAAAGCAACTGCTGCTGCTTATCTGGCTGGGATATCTGATTTTTCCTCCTCTCCTTTTCCAGCAAAGAGTCATCTGCATCACCACTAGTCATCCTTGCGAGCTCTCCCCCTTCATCCTTCTTCCCAGTTTTTGCTTGCCACATCAGATTCTCTCAGTTCCTCTCAGATCTAGGCTTTTCATCCTCTGCATCTCTGTCCATTCCATCCATGAGACCAAAGCAGGTGCCTCCTCCCAAAGCCCCAGATCTCCACGGAAGGCATGTCTCCCTCCATTCCATCCTCTCCCCTCTCGGTATTGTTGAATCTCCCTCCTATATGTCCATTTCCACCCCCTCTGTTGAATCTCTGAGCTCCAAACCCTCTACCATAATTTCCTGACATACTTTCTTCTTGTGGCGGCGAGGGGAGGAGAGGAGGAAACCCTAAAGAGTGGGGTTGCTTCCCAGCCTTCTCCACACCCTCCTTTATATCCCCCACATCTCTATCCCCTTGTTGGGTTGGGCCGGGCTCCAATTAGCAGGCCTCCACCACCATGAGCCCACCTCCATATCTATGTTTAAATCCCTCCCAATTGAGCCCCCAAAAATCATCAGGGGTCTCACATTTCTTTCCAAATCGGGTTCCTCAAACATCCCCCTTTTTGCGCCAAAATAATTTGCAATTGGGGTACTTTGCATCTCAATTTCCCCAAAATCCACATCCTCTTCCCCAAAAATAGGGATTATGGGATGAACCTTGTCTTTTTTCATATGATTTTGCACAATTTCAGCTTCTACACCAGTCACCTGAGTCATATTGCTCAATCTACCATCCTTATTTTTATCCCCAACCCCTCTATGCTCTGAATTAACAATTGCATCAGAAATCAATCCAAAACCCTTATTCCCTTGAGATTTCGGCTTATTCCTAATTCTGTTTCTGCTACCATGCCTAAATCTCCTAGTTAACCCACCACTATCAGCACCATCTACTTCAATTGGAGTAGTAGATGCCAAGTATTTCGAAAAGGCCGGCGTACCTGAATCGGAGATGAGGGCCTCCCCCTCCCCCTCCTCCTCGGAGTCCTCGCTGGCCAGCAACCAGAAACGGTTGCCCGCCGGCGAGCACCCTACTGGCGGCGGAGAGAAAGGAGGAGGCGGCGCCTCTGGAACCGCGGGGAACAGCGAGGGAGTGAGGTTGGGGTCGACACCCTGGCTCGCCGCGGCGGCGCCGCCGCTTCCTCCTCCATCTCCACGATCTCCGCGTCCTCCTCGATCTGGATCGGCAGCCACCTGGATCCTGGGGCAGGAATCCCCATCACCACCTCCTGAGGCTGCTCCTGCTGCGCCGGAGGCGGCGCCCTCGGTTGGATCAGGCGGTAGCGGAGGGAGCGGAACAACTTCCACTTCCCCCTCTGCTCGAGGACCAGCGATTCCGCCTCGAGCATCGCCCACAGGATCACCCCCATCGCCGGCTGGCGGTCGTAGTTGGGGAAACACCTGAGGATCTCCTCCCCGCGCAGCTTGTCTCTCACCAACTCCGACGCGTCGTTGAGCGACCTCGCCGTCGGAAACCACCGGTCGATCTCATTCAACCGCCCCATCAGGATCTCGTCGCCGTCGGACAGCGCCCACATCTGCTGCTCCCGCGTCGTCATCAAACCCTAACTGTCGCAGCGGCGCCGAGCGGTGGTTCCGAGTGATTCGGGTATTTTTCGAAGTACCGGTGAGTTACGGGAATACGGGAAAGAGTATTGGGCCTTAATGGGCCTTAGTGGGAAGGAGCCAGGAGGTGGCGCGCGCCCCTCCCAAGCCCAGTCCGAATTGGACAAGGGGTTTGGGGCACGGCCCCCCGCTCCC